>WOAB01000171.1:1200000-1669809 GCA_027886185.1 Rheum nobile
CGCCCTTTCGGGTTTTCACCAAGCCACTCATTTCATTTTGCTAGATATCTCACATATACTCACATCACTCCAGTCCAATATTGCCCTGGTCTATACCAGCCAGAGTACCTGCTTTTTACCTGAACCGCCCTTTCGGGTTTTCAGCTCATCCCAGGATTTTGGTTGCCTTTTTACATCTTTTTGGCTTTTTCGATTTTTTTTTTGAAATAAAATACTCGAACGGAAATTACAGAACACAAAACAAAACAAAACAACGCTATATACACTAGCTAGATAGATAGCAAGTCTAAATCTCTCCCCCATACTTAAACCGTACATTTTCCTCAATGCAGAAAAGAGAACATCACATGAAATAGGGGAAGAAGAAATAAACTTACTGCGGGCCTGATGGTGGTGGTGGTGGGAACCTTCCGAAGTAGTAACTCATATGAGCGTCCATACCGTCCAGACGCTCATCTACATCAGCACGGAACTGGGTCTGCGAAGTCTGCAGACCGGTCTCTACTCGGTCGTTCCAATGAGTCTGTTGCACTGAGAATGCATCAAATCTTGCATACAACTCCTGCCAAGGCATGGCAGGACCGTACGAAGACGAGGGCGCATCAAACTGAGTCGGCATAGGAGTATCCTCACCCACAAACTCAGCAGCAGCATGAGCAACACCAGCACTAGGGCCCTCGCCATACGGGCCTGAAGGAGCAGCAACAGGGGTATCATCAGTCGTCATTCTGCTATCACTGGAAATCCACCAATCCGTAAATGAAGGGGAATAGGCAAACGTCCGGGGAAGAATCAGAATGTGGCCATCATAGGAGGACCAGACTAAATCACCATCCTTTCCCAATGGCTTCAGCATCGAGCACACTTTCATGTGCGCCATATCATACACCACGTGAGCAACCGGTCGAGGAATCCGATCGGTAGCTATAATGTCAGCACAAAGAAGGGTGATCAAACCACCCCCACAAATATCACGTGGCTCACCATCACGAATCCTCTTCAGGGAACCCAGAAAGAGGGTAGCCCAACACGGTGTGTACGAAACAATCTCCAAGATGCTCAAAAACCACTGGAAATCCTTCAAAGGGACCTTGCCATCATCAGCATGGCCAAAGAAATCTCTCATCATCACCTTGTGGATCAACCTTAGGCAAGGGTTCACCAGCTTCGAGTTCACCTCCTGACCCTTCCTAAACGTCCTACCCGTAGCAGCCTTCCAGAACTGCAACATATCAGACTCAATAATTCCACCAGACCATCCATTCGTTGGCTCCTTTGTAATGCCCAGGGCACCACGAATCTCCTCAGCAGACAAAGCATAATCACGACCATTGTATGTGAACGTGACCTTCATCAATCTCTTGTTGTCTGAACCATCAGAATACCTCTTGAAAGAGGCGATGAACTGGTAACAAAGCTCGGGATGCGCATGGGCAACCTTGTTCAGGAAAGTCCCCGAACCACACTCTGCTAAACACAGGGACACACACTCCAACATACCAAACTCAGCCAATGTCGGCTTGTCAAAGAATTTAGTAACCAACACCTTCTTCTCCTTCACAACATTGTAGACCTCATTCTCATCCCTCGTAGACACTTGCTTCCTACCTCTAGGTGCCATAAGTAATGAATTGAAGTGCTCAAAACAAAGGGCAACCAAGAGGACTTACAAACAAGCAAACACACGAAGCCTGGAAGTCTCGATGCGGGGCGGTGGAGTAGTCGCCGGGTCGCGGTGAGAACAACTGGGAATTCTGGCCGGGTCGCGGTGGGGGTCGATGCGGGACGGTGACAGCAGCGACGCGAGGTAGAACAACGCGAGGCGGGGCAGCGCGAGGCGGGGCGACAGCGACGCGGCGGGGTTGTGTTTGGCTTGTTTGTGAGGCTAGACTCCAAATTAGGCAAGGAAACTCAAGGTTTAGGCAATTTGGGGCTAGATTCGGACCAAGGACGGGGGAAATAGGGGAGAATGAGGGATTTGGCTTTGGGAGCTTGAGAGGTGTGTTGGGAATGGAGGGTTTAGTTGAGAGTGGGGGCTAGGTTAGGGAAAGGGAAAAGGAAGCAAAGGGGATGATGGGGTCGGCTGGTACAATGGCCCATAGAGAAGTCTCGGCCCAAAGGGGGGCCCAATCCGTCAAAACCTTATTTACCACTCAAGAAATAAAAATTTTACTCACCCGTTTAAGGTTTTTTCGGGGCCCTTTATTTTATTTTTTTTCGGAGTTGAGAAGGTATACCAGACATCCACCGCGGGACGGTGAGGATCGCCGCGGGGCGGTGGGACGAACTGAGAACACTGTCTCCTCTCCATTTACTTTCGTACCTGAAATGTTAGTGACAGGCGAACGAAACAAAGCAAAAGAAATTACGAAATTAAACTAAGAGAAAGAAAAATCAAGGAAAAACTACCTCGGGTTGCCTCCCGGACAACGCCTTAGTTAACGTCATTGGCTCGACGTACTGCAGATCAACTACCACCTGGAATAGGATCCCCTCGGAATCCTCCTACTCGTCTCTTCTTGTCGAGACTTCCCATGGAAAGGTTGAGACCTTAGACCATGTTCCCTCTTGGCCAATGACTCCATGATTACTTCCTTTGGAGCATCTCTCCCATACTTAGAGCAATGTGGGGGCCGATATGGCTCAACCTGAATATGCTGTACGTTACTAGATAAAGGCTTACAACCTTGTATGGTTAGTGCATGGGGGAAAGTGCCCAAAACAGAGGGAATGGAATCTCCTATGTCATCCAGCAAGACATCATCAACATGCAATTCATGCAACTCAATAGGTCCATCAATAGTAGAACACTCAACTACGGTCTCTACTGTACCAGTTTTAACATTTTCATGCACATGATCATCAATATCACTAATGCAGCAAGGGGAAGGCCATTCAATGGAATTGGCTTTATGAATATTATGTTCAAAAATTATTCCATCGAATTCCATAGTTAAAGTTCCACTATCTACATCAATCTTTGTCATGGATGTTTTCATAAAAGGTCGACCTAACATAACAGGAGCAACCTCTTCATCATAGTCCATCTCCATAACAAAGAAATCAGCAGGGAAAATCAAAGGACCTATCATCACAAGAACATCCTCCACAATACCCTTAGGGGGCACACAAGAACCATCAGCAAGTTGTATCACAATGTTAGAATCATGCAAGGGTCCTATTCCTAAATCCTCAATCAAAGAATAAGGCAACACATTAATAGAGGCACCCAAGTCTAACAAAGCTTTCTCAAATCGATGCTCACCTATAGTAATAGGAATAGTAAATGTATCTGGATCCTTGCACTTCTCAGGAAGACGCCTCTGAAACACCGCTGATGCATGTTCACCCACTGGAACCTTCTTCTGGACCTTCAGCTTCTGTGTCCTCTTCACGGTGCACAGCTCCTTCAAGAACTTGACATATCGAGGGACATCCTTGATAAGCTTGATCAGGGGAATGTTCACCTCACAGTCCCGAAATGTCTCGAACAGATCGCTGTCTTCAGCTACTCTCTTGGCCTTCAGCGTCTCAGGGAAAGGTGCTGGTGGCTTCTCAGAACCCAAAGGAGGAAATACGGGGCGAACATAGTCATCAACACATAACTCATCAACGGAGCTGGATTGTTGGGGGCCGGGTCGCGGTAAGCCCACCGCGGGGCGGTGGTCATCGCCGCGGGGCGGTGAGGTCTCGGTGGAATTACTGAGATCTGCCGCCGGGTCGCGGTGAGGGTCACTGCGGGGCGGTGGTAACAGCTCTTCTTTCCTGGCCTCCTCTTCAATTTTTCGCCGGGTCGGGGTGGTATCTACCGCGGGGCGGTGTGTGATTTCTACCTTCTCGACTTCGTTTGGTTCCTCTTCAGCAATAGGGGCAACGACCAACTTCTTACCACTTCTAAGAGTAATGGCACTCACATTCTCTTTTGGGTTCACAGTAGTCTGAGAGGGCAGGGAGTTGGATGTCCTCTGGTCAATCTTGGTCACAACATCAGCAAACTGACCAATCTGTCTCTCCAAGTTCTTAATACTTGACTCAGTAGCTTGCACATGCGTGGCGAAATGCTGAGTCAGAGTCTTGAGCATATCTTCAGTAGAGGCACCAGAGGTCTGGCCTTGAGGCCTCTGTTGGTACGGGACTCTCTGCTGGTACTGCTGTTGTATCGGCTATTGACCTCCTTGAGGGTCACTCCATCGGAAACCTGGGTGGTCCTGCCCTCTCTGATTGTAGTTGGGCTGTCCACCATACTACGGTCTAGGGGGTCCGAAACCTCCTACAACATTTACTTCAGCAGTACCTTCCTCCTGCAGCTGAGGACAAGTATCGGTAGGGTGGAACTGATCAGAGCAAAGTCCACATGCTTTGACTTGTTGAGGAGTGTTTTGATTTGCCATTCTCTTCACCATCTCCTTCAACTCAGCTAGCTCATTCAGCACTGGGCTAGGCCCTGCAGGGGTCACAACATTGATGCCTTTCTCTGCTAAGTCTTTCCAAAGCTCCTGGTACTCTCACTCATCTCTTGGAACCTCTCCATGGCTGCGTCCGGTGTCAGATTCAGAATGCTTCCACCGCATACAGCGTCAACTATCCTCCTCTCTTGATCTAGCAGACCATTGTGTAAGTAGAGAACAAGGTCCTGCTTGGCGTATCCATGGAACGGGCAGCTGGAGCAAAGTCTCTTGTACCGCTCAAGATAGTCATACATCGTCTCATCACCAGCCTGCTCAATGTTAGCAATTGCCTTTTTCAAAGCATTCGCCTTCTTCGTTGGAAAGTACTTGGAAGCTTTGAGGTGTTGGGAGGTGCTCTTGAGTTGAGAAGGTGCTCTTGAGTGTTGTTGGAAGCTTTGAGGTGTTGGGAGATCGAAACATAGACAAATCGAAGCAAACAAATCGGTTTGGGGTAAGAAAAACTCCATGGAAGCTGTCGAAGCTTTGCCACTGTTGATGAACCGCGACTGGCCGCGACTCGCCGCGATCGCGGTGAGGGCGTCCGAGTTGTGTGTCTTGTTGGTTTGGCTTTGGGCTTGGCTCGTTTCCTTTGATTTCTTCTTGTATTCTTTTAGATTCATATATAAGTGTATTGAATCTAACTTAGGGTCTTGTTATGGGCCGTTTCTTAGGGATTTGATATCCAAGATCTGCTCCAATTTTAGATCCCGGAACTAGACGTTGCTCAGCTTGATTCGAAGTTGTCGGATCCAAGGCAAGTGGCGGTTCGCTCTTGCTCATCATTCCATACTTTCATTAATTATCAATTGTTTGTTGTTAATTAATTTGGGATGATTCATCTGCTTAAGTTGGGAATAGTTTTGATAAATTATTTGATAAAAAGAAGTGCTGTTATAATAGGTTGTATATTGCTAGATACAACGCTATTATGTTCATATTGGTTTTGTTGTGGATTTTAAAGGTGAAATTCATATGAAAGATTATAATAGGTTGCATATACTGTTAGTGGCAACGCTATTTTGATATATATATATATTGATAGATCTATGATGTTGGCCGTGATGGCTTTGTTTTGATGTGATATATGACTGTGTTGAACTGTTTAGTTAGCACGAGTATTCGTAGGAACGTTTACTGGGCCCAGGAGGTCCAGTCGTTTCTTGATAATTAAATGGAGAAAAGGGCATTGAGACCCTAATACCATTGGTGAGTCAAGACTAGCCTCTATACTCGGGTATAGAGGTGGTGCACTTAGCTAGTGTCACACATATCTGGGGAGCAAATCTCGGGAGATGCTCCCAAGATATCTCTCATCTCGGGACGAGTTGATCATGATAAAAGCTTATAACGTGATGTGTGTGTGTGTGTTGACATTTAATAAGATACGTGCCATGAGTATGCACATAATTAAAATGCCTTGACCATAATAATAAAGTGTCGTATGAGTAAGCACTTATTTTAAAATGTTTGGCGAGTAGTGCAGCTAGGCGCTAGTGCAGCTAGGAAAAGCTCGTCTTAGTTGTAGATCGCTCGTATGCGATACTTGTGTGATGTGTTTGTGTGTGTTTGGTTATGTTCCCCAACATTTGTCATATTGTTTCCTATAAGGCTCATTTCATTTGGAGTCTTCTTTTGGGATTGATTGCTGTGAGACCCGGTCTCCAGAGTCTTCTCTTGATCATGCTGCTTCATTTATTCTAGTAGGAGTATGATGGTTGACTAGCGTACTCGGTTATTATTCGAGGGACGATGAGTCTAACCTAATACGACTGCTTCGAACCACTCTGCTTTGTACCCTTGCGTAGTCTTTCATTAGACTGACCAACCGTTATATTCCTTGCATGGTTGGCTGGTGTCATCCGTCCGATTCGACACATCAGGTATGTTGCAGATCTAAGAAGGCTAGAGCGACTATGAGGATGGACGGTGTTTTGTTTTCGACAAGTTGTTTTGTCGCTTTGTATTTAAAAGTTTTCCGCTGTGCTATTTTGTATTTTGTTAAAGACTTTCGCTGTTGTATTTCTGATTATTGGGTCGTTTTTGGAATCGTGTAATTCCACGACCATGTGGTTTAATAAAAGTTATGATTTTAGTATTGTAACTGTGTCTTAAGTCAGTTATGACATTGGAAAATCCTGGGGTGACTTCGGGGTTTACGTCCGGAGTCATCGGCAGTAACGCTTTCAAATAGGGTCAAATTTGGGGGTGTTACAGAAATGGTATCAGAGCGAAAATGTTTTCCAAGAGCTCTGAATTTTTCAAATAAAAAGCCGTTCATAGTCGTGCCTTCTTAAGTCTGATACGGAAGTTTGCTTCTGTGTCTAGAAAGACTAAGACTCTCTGTTTGTCACCCATAGTTGAGGGTGCATTATGTTCTCTTCTGAAGGACTCGGAAGAAGTCGAGGTGGTTTCGCCATCTCCAGTTAAACTTGAGTTCTCAGTTTGCTTGTCGTGATTTGAGGTTGTAGGTCCTAGTTGTCCCCCTGGGAAGTGAAGACTGTACTCTCTGAGTCAGTAGTGTTAAGTGTCTGATAAGACCAAGGTTCCTGAGGTGGAGCCGAGGGAAGACACTGAGGAAAATCGACTGATCTATCTAGTAGTAATCTAGAGGATAAAGTGATTAAGGTTGTTGAGTTCAGGTGGTAAGTTTTGTTCTGAGGCAAGGTTCCTCTTTGGCTTTGAGGCAGTTCGTAGCAAGGTGGTACCTTTGGTACGAGTTTGTGCTCCAAGTTAGAAACTGAAGAGGTTACTTGGGAGACTGAGACGGGTGTACTTAGATACTTTCCCTACTTGTTGTCGGCCTTGATAATGCAAGTTTCGGGGTCGAAACTTAAAATAAGGGGGTAGTAATGTAACACCCCGTAATTTTTAAGGGTATTTTGAATTATTTTTAAAATTTTCTTATGCCCGTTTTGCTAGACGGATTTAATTCAGTGAGTCTCAGACCTTCTCAAAAGGGGTCTGAGCTCTGTAAAATTTTCCGAGCATTATATAATACAGTTGAAGTGTTTTCGGGGTTAATGTAACGTTAATGTACGAATATATTTAACTCGGAGTTAAGAAATTTAATCCAAACCAAGTTCGGATAAGAATTAACGAAGTCGGCCTTTAAACCGCGACTCACCGCGATTGACCGCGATCAACCGCGATTCACCGCGACCAGCCGCGCTCGCGGTAACACCTTTTGCTGAGCAGTGTCGTCTTCCTCGAAGGCGGTTACTGTAGCACTCTGTTTTTTCTCTGTTTTTGGGGCAGGCAAGTGGCTCGATCCACTTGGATTTGGCTTGTCCCCTTGTCCCCGACTTGTTCCCTTGGTGGAGACTCGGATTGGGCTATAAAAGGAGGTGAAGACCGAAGCTTAAGCTCTCTTCTTCTTCCTTCTTCTTCTCCTCTGTTTTCCTCTGTTTTTCTCCATTAAAGCCGAGCTTGTGAGCTTCGTGTGTGGGAGATTTTGAGTGTCTCTTGAGTTGAGAAGGTGCTCTTGAGTGTTGTTGGAAGCTTTGAGGTGTTGGGAGATCGAACCATAGACAAATCGAAGCAAACAAATCGGTTTGGGGTAAGAAAAACTCCATGGAAGCTGTCGAAGCTTTGCCACTGTTGATGAACCGCGACTGGCCGTGACTCGCCGCGATCGCGGTGAGGGCGTCCGAGTTGTGTGTCTTGTTAGTTTGGCTTTGGGCTTGGCTCGTTTCCTTTGATTTCTTCTTGTATTCTTTTAGATTCATATATAAGTGTATTGAATCTAACTTAGGGTCTTGTTATGGGCCGTTTCTTAGGGATTTGATATCCAAGATCTGCTCCAGTTTTAGATCCCGGAACTAGACGTTGCTCAGCTTGATTCGAAGTTGTCGGATCCAAGGCAAGTGGCGGTTCGCTCTTGCTCATCATTCCATACTTTCATTAATTATCAATTGTTTGTTGTTAATTAATTTGGGATGATTCATCTGCTTAAGTTGGGAACAGTTTTGATAAATTATTTGATAAAAAGAAGTGCTGTTATAATAGGTTGTATATTGCTAGATACAGCGCTATTATGTTCATATTGGTTTTGTTGTGGATTTTAAAGGTGATTTTCATATGAAAGATTATAATAAGTTGCATATACTGTTAGTGGCAACGCTATTTTGATATATATATATATTGATAGATCTATGATGTTGGCCTTGATGACTTTGTTTTGATGTGATATATGACTGTGTTGAACTGTTTAGTTAGCACGAGTATTCGTACGAACGTTTACTGGGCCCAGGAGGTCCAGTCGTTTCTTGATAATTAAATGGAGAAAAGGGCATTGAGACCCTAATACCATTGGTGAGTCATGACTAGCCTCTATACTCGGGTATAGAGGTGGTGCACTTAGCTAGTGTCACACATATCTGGGGAGCAAATCTCGGGAGATGCTCCCAAGAGATCTCTCGTCTCGGGACGAGTTGATCATGATAAAAGCTTATAACGTGATGTGTGTGTGTGTGTTGACATTTAATAAGATACGTGCCATGAGTATGCACATAATTAAAATGCCTTGACCATAATAATAAAGTGCCGTATGAGTAAGCACTTATTTTAAAATGTTTGGCGAGTAGTGCAGCTAGGCGCTAGTGCAGCTAGGAAAAGCTCGTCTTAGTTGTAGATCGCTCGTATGCGATACTTGTGTGATGTGTTTGTGTGTGTTTGGTTATGTTCCCCAACATTTGTCATATTGTTTCCTATAAGGCTCATTTCATTTGGAGTCTTCTTTTGGGATTGATTGCTGTGAGACCCGGTCTCCAGAGTCTTCTCTTGATCATGCTGCTTCATTTATTCTAGTAGGAGTATGATGGTTGACTAGCGTACTCGGTTATTATTCGAGGGACGATGAGTCTAACCTAATACGACTGTTTCGAACCACTCTGCTTTGTACCCTTGCGTAGTCTTTCATTAGACTGACCAACCGTTATATTCCTTGCATGGTTGGCTGGTGTCATCCGTCCGATTCGGCACATCAGGTATATTGCAGATCTAAGAAGGCTAGAGCGACTATGAGGATGGACGGTGTTTTGTTTTCGACAAGTTGTTTTGTCGCTTTGTATTTAAAAGTTTTCCGCTGTGCTATTTTGTATTTTGTTAAAGACTTTCGCTGTTGTATTTCTGATTATTGGGTCGTTTTTGGAATCGTGTAATTCCGCGACCGTGTGGTTTAATAAAAGTTATGATTTTAGTATTGTAACTGTGTCTTAAGTCAGTTATGACGTTGGAAAATCCTGGGGTGACTTCGGGGTTTACGTCCGGAGTCATCGACAGTAACGCTTTCAAATAGGGTCAAATTTGGGGGTGTTACAAGCCTAGTCAAAGTAAATGTCCTAACAGACCTACTAAACAGATGTATAGTAAGCAAGTAAGGGTCGAACCCACAGGGAAGATCTGATGCAGTATGCAAATATGAATGACAAGTAACAAGCAAGGGGGTTTTAGTTATCACGAGAGAACAAAGCAAACAAGTTTGGTTGAGTTGAGAAAATATGATGGGGAAAATAGTCCTACTAGAGCGAGATCCACAATACAGATATGTAATTTGATCACAGAAATCTATTCAATCCAAGTTCTTTTACTATCCTTATAGTTGTTCCCACCCTGATCTTAAGTACTATCGATTCTCAAAGTTGTCGATAGACTTATTACTTTGTCAATGGGAAAATACCACCGATTCCCACAGTTGTCGGTATACTTTACCACTAACACAGCAATAGCAATGCACATAAGGATATAGGATACACGCAAATAGAAGGTGCTACCTTACTATTTAAATGCAAATGATTCTCACTCACGATTGCGCGCTCGGAACCCCTATACGCAACAATCGTGTATGCCACTACATATGCACTCGGAACCCCTATATGCAAATCCTAGCAATTGATAAAAAGTATTCAACCTAGTTGATCGGGCTATGAAGAACAATAAGAAATCAATAATCAATATAACCAAGAGAATCAAAACAACACTTATAAGGATAAGAACAAGGAATAGAAATCTCACAAATACATCAAATGTATTGCTTCAATCGTCTAGCAGAACAAAGGGGAAGTTAGTTCTCCATTCAGATGAGAATGAAAACCTAATAGAAAAGTAACGATGATAACAATAGTGGAAGTAGTAGCAGTCTCTCTAGGGCGTGTCTCTTAACCTAGAAAGAGGTCTTAAATAGGTTTTGGAAAATAAAGTTAACCTAATGCCAAATAACAAAGGAAACAAAATAATAAAATAACAAAGTCCGAAATTAAATAAAGGAAATAAATGTCTTCTGGATGCGCGACATTTAACACGGCCACCGCGGGGCGGTGAGATCCACCGCGGGGCGGTGGCTTCCTCTGGCGCGACCCTCAATCTTCTCTGAGAACCACCGCCGGGTCGCGGTGATTCTGGCGCGGGGCGGTGACGTCGCCCACTCCTCTTCAGCTCCTCTTCTCTTCTTCTCTTTTGCTGCTCTTCATTACTACCAAGTGTTGGTAGTCTTCTCCAGTTAAACTCCAGCAGACCCTTCTCCATCCTCATGTCTCCATCTAAGCTGTAAATCCTGGGATATCTTCACTTCTCTCCATAACTTCTGGATCACAGACTTAGCCTAAAAACTACTCATAAACTCCTCTCAATCATGCTAATAACTGCTAGTAAAGGTGTATGAAATAACACCTATCAGTGGGCAGTTTAATAAAATATGGATAGAGTTTTCCACTTGACCATTGTAGAGGATGCATCCAGTTGGGATAGAAATACCTTTCTGTAGTAGTTTTTCTTTTATAGGTAAACCATTTTTTAAACTTTTCCATAAAAAAAATTACACATGATATATATCAAGTTTCCAAATCCAGGAGGTGTCATATGCAGAATAATTTTTGTTTTCGTTTATCAGATTCATTGCTGATTTTGTCGTGAACCATCCATTCCGACTCTCTTGCCAATACATCCTATCGGGAATGTTTGGGATTCCAGAGATGGTTGAAACAGTTTCTGAAGGTAAAACTTGATTCAGTTTGGTAGTGTTCCAAGTTCTTTCGGGAGTTAGAAAATCTTCAACTTTAGCTTCTTTGTTTATATGTGTATTGATTATGGACGAATCCCATAATGGTTCATTCGATAACCATTTGTCTTTCCAAAATCGGATTGTCTTTCCATCTCCAACTTGCCAGATGAGTCCTTTGTTGAAATCATCTCGAAGTTTCATAAGATTTGTCCATTGCCACGAGCAGTTTCCTTTTTTTTTTCATATTTGAGAACATGTTGTTCTTGTAGGTATTTTTCCAACACAATTCTCACCCAATAGCTGGTCGGATCCGCCATAATTTTCCAGATAAGTTTGTATTGTAGAGCATGGTTTAAATCTTTTATCTTCCGTAGTCCTAAACCTCCTTGATCATTTGGTTTACAAATCTTATCCCATCCAATAAGCAGTTTGTAGGAGGCATCCTTGTTCTAGAATAATATTCTGTTAATCTGATCTGGTTCTTCGTGTACTCTCGCAGGCAAGACAAAGCTTTGCATTAGAAAGTTTGGTCTGGCAGCTAGATTTGTTTGGATGAGTGTAGTTCGTCCAACCTGGGAAAGTGTGTTTGCTTTCCACTTAGTTAGTTGATGATTAGAATTTGATATAATGTCTTGGAAGGTGTTCGAATTTGTGCGTTAATTGATAATAGGGCATCCAAGGTATTTCTCCAGATAGGTGACATTTGTGATTGTGAGTATTCCTTGTAATTGTGTCTTTCTTTGGTTATTTACTTTTTCTGTGACCTCCAAAGCAAATTTATGAAAATTCACTTTTTGACCCGAGATAAGGCAGTAGTCATCAATGATTTTCTTGATCTCAATGTAGTTGTTATTACTAGCATTAGCAAAGATCATGATATCATCGGCAAATGCTAGGAAGATAATTCTTGTTCCATTTCTAGTTAACCGAAACCCTAAAGGCTTCGTCGTTCTATCTGTGACGTTTTGTAATTTTCTGGCCAGTATTTCCGATCCTAGAATAAACAGGAAAGGAAAGAGAGGATCTCCTTGACGAAGACCTCTTTTTGGTTTAAAGATTTATGTTGGGCCATTGTTTACCAGTACAGAGAAAGAGAGAGTAGAGATACACTCTCTGATCCAGTTGATGAAAGTTTGGAAAAATCCAATTTTTTTATAGCACTTGAATGATGAAGTTTCATTCAATACGATCATATGCTTTTTCCATAATGAGTTTTATTGCCATATGACCTTTTGTTCCTTTTCTGGTTTTAAATGAATGAAAATTTTCATGTGCAATCAGGATGTTATCCTGGATAGATCGGTTTGCAACAAAGGCACCTTGGAGAGGATGTATCAATTTTTCCATAGTTCGTTTTTGTAACACCCCCAAATCTTAACCCATTTGGAAAGATATTACCGCCAGTGACCTCAGTGTTCCTTACCGAGATCACCCAAGGCTTTACCGTTTAAATACAACTATGAGATACAAAGGATACAAAATGATAACTTTATTCATATAAAACATGAGTCCCGGGATTACATCCCAATCCCGAATAGGACAAATACAAAGTTTAAACAAAGTACAACGAAAGTCTTTTTAAATACATCACAGAGTAAATAAGTTACAGCGGAAGTCTTTCTTGAAATCTTACAAAAAGGGTTATGATCGTAATGATCATCTGCCCAAGGATCTCAACCTGATTAAAAGATAATTATTAAAACATCCAAAAATAACCGTCGTCTTCATAGTCAATCTAGTCTCCTCATATCTTCGCTCTATCTGATGTGCCGAATCGAACGAATGACACCAGCCAACCATGCAGAGAACAATTGCGGTTGGTTAGTCTACTGAATAGACTATGCAAGGGTACAAAGCAGAAGGTTCAAAGTAGTCGTATTAGGTTAGACTCCTCGTCTCTCGAATAACAGTCGAGTACGTTAGTCAACCACCATACTATACTTGAATATGACAAAAGGCATGCACAAGAGAAGATTCTGGAAGACTGAATCTTCACAGAAATCGACCCGAAAGAAGACTCCAACGGAAGTGAGTCTTAAGGAAATATGACAAATCTGAAACGTTTAAAGAATCAGACATCAGATTTAAAAGCTGATTTAGATGTTTCGGTTCACAACCAACCTCACCGCATACAGCGAATCCAGATTGGAAAGAAAACGTACTCTGATCAAAAGTCAAGACGAGATTTCCTAGCTGTACTATTTACTTAGCTGCACTACTCGCCAAAGGTATATTAATCTTGTGCACTCGAGCACTCTATCTTATTTAATTATAAAACACACGCCACTGAAATACATTAATATTATTAAGCGCGGTAACAAAGCTTAAATCTCAGGGTGACCATTATGTCGACCCAAACTAAAACAACACACAAACACACACACACGAGGCTTAATATTATTCCGAGAACAACGGAAGTTATTATTACACAAGGTGACCTTACGTTCACCCAGATTACACTGCCACATTGCTTACACTTTAATTTACAGGGTGACAGTTACGTCCATCCCAATTGCACTAGCTAGGTGCTTAATACACAGGGTGACAATTATGTTCACCCAATTGCGCTAGCAAGGCGCTTAAACACTTCAGATCCTTAAAGGTGGATAGGAAGCATAGGTCATGACCCTTAAATTATTATTATTCGGAATTATTCCGAGGAATATTACGTTATAAAGAAACGACTAATCCTTACTTGGATTAACGTTCCTACCAACACTCGTGCTAACTAAACAGTCTAACACATCAATTATTCACATTAAAGCCATCCAGGCAAACGACTTAAACATAGAGATAATATAAATGGCTAATCCTTACTTGGATTAGCTTTCCTATTAATCCACATGCTATTCTAGCATTAAGATTAAATTCACAACAATACCATCACGGTAATTATCACATATAATTGCGTTGTTCTAACAGATATACAACCTATGATAATGTCATTATTACAGTTTCCAAAATAGTTTATAAAACCATTTCCAGACAAACACAATAATCATTCCAAATTAATTACTCAGATAAACAACTGATAATTAATGTAAATATGGAACGATGAGCAAGAGCGAACCGCCACTTGCCTTAATCCGCAGAATTTGAACGAAGCCTAACGACGACGGGATTCCGGGCTCGACACAGGAATAGATCTGGCACACAGATTCCTTCGGATCGACCCATATAGAAACCCTAAGTTAGATCCGACATAACAACAATACGAATCTAAAGGAAGACGAAAGGAAACGAAAGGAACGACGCCCGAACAACGACCACCCTGGGTCGAGGCCAAAAGAAGCCACGACCTTCTGGCGGCGGTCGCCGGGTTCATCACGGCGGGCGCCGCGTTTATCACGGCGGTCGCCGCCGAGAACACGGCGGTCGCCGCGGTGAACCCAGAACAGAACGGCGAGGGCAGAAAACTCACCAAACACACGCGAAACGCTCCCCTTTGGCCTTGCTTGGGTTTTGACCTTCAAAGGCAACCAAGAGGCTTCTCAAGGGCTATTGGAAGACACCAACAACACCCCTGACGATCACCACTAAACTCCGGCGAAGCAAGCTTTTCCGGCGAGAAGAGATTTGAGAGATTTAGGCTGAGATTTGTGCCCAATCTGACCCAAAACCTCCTCAATTTATAGCCAAAGCACAAGGGGACACCATGATGGTCTACAACGAGGCAGAGCAGGGATAAATCGGCGTGTCAGAGGCTCGCCGGTGACTTTTGGGTTTTACCCGCTAGCTAGCTCGCGGCGGGCGCCGCCATTCACCCGGTCGCCGCCTCACAAAACCACTACGGCGGGCAACTTACGACGGTCGCCGCCCTTAATGCGGCTGTCGCCGTTTTCTGGTCTTCGCGCCCAGCTAGAAGACGAGGGCACTGTTGCCTCGAGCCCTTCGCGGCGGTCGCCGCCTTAATTGCGGCGGTCACCGCCACCGTGGCTTTGCCCTTCTCAGCTTTTGGACGATATCGACTTAACTCGGGATAAAAATAATCGTACACGAACGAGTATTAACATCCAAAGTACGTCGTCTGTATTTTATTTCACTTAGAAAAAATATTACAGATATTGAGCACATTACATAATGTCTCAAACTTCCTGAATTAAATCCGACGTACAAAACGGGTGTTCGGGAAAATCCCCAAAATTCCCAAAATAACCTTACAGAAATACGGGGTATCACATCACCTCCCCCTTAAAAGAAGTTTCGACCCCGAAACTTGCATTAAGCCAATGAGGGTCCTGCCTCAACACCAATCTTACCACCTGGATCCAATATCCTTGTCCACTTCATCCTTGAAATGGATCACAAGAGATATTACTCTTAATTCCTTAGGATATCATTCTGAAAATGATTCGCTCGTCTCGATGCTTATAACACAACTCACTTATGAGAGATAGCTCTTAGTCTTTCCAAACATAACTCCACAAGTTCATCCTTTATATCTTAAGAACGCCTGGAAGAACTCAGCGTATGGGATACCGCTTACCACTTTATTCCTTAGATGTATATAGACAATTCTCTTTACTGAATCTTTAATACATCTAGATCATTAACATATCCCGGTCTTCAATTGAAACCTTTCTTCTTAACACAACAACTCTTACAACTTATTATTCCTCAAAGAGTTGCACCCAGCCTTATAGGTGACATACTCTATGTATGAAGAAGAATCTTAGGAATGGATTTAGATTTAAACAGTAGAGTCGACCCTGTGATTAATCATATAGGGGACGAACATCTAAGTTGCCCACAATACTCCACCACCATAAGTCCGACAGTCTTTATCCTTACTTGGCATAAGCTGTTCTCGACACTTACGAGGTTTCATATGAACAACTAATTCGTAACGATAACGCATTCTGTAATTTCCAAAACAAGGAAACACTTCATTATCATTCAAACCTTACATTACTGACAAAAGTTGAACAACCAGATCACGATACTACGGAGATTATCGACACACGTCGCTACTCCTTAATCTTAAAGAAAGACTTAACACAAATACAACTTAATGGATCAGGGTTCTTCTTCGCTGGCTTGGCTCATTACAAAGAGTCTTTGCCCTTGGCTTGAAGACCCCATAGGCGCTTTGCCTTTATTACGAGCCATAGACTGCTCAGGAGCAGATACCTCTGGCCTTGGGTTCTGTCCACCGCCAACATTTGACGCCTGATAAGACTGCATTGGTCCCTGACCCTTCAGTCTGCAGTATGTTTTTATGTGGCCTTCTCTCCCACAATTATGACATACTCTCTTGTCCTTTTGGCAAATAAAACTTTTATGCCCAACTTCACCACAGTTGTGGCACTGAATTACTCCGCTGCTCCAACCTGAGCCTCTGGCAGAGTCAGACTGAGTTGTCTCGGTCTTAGCACGACCATACTTCTCAAACTTGGTAGGCGATGCCGGTCGTTTGAATGAACCAACTGGGCGATCCTGTTGCCCACCCTTTCCCTTAACTTGCTTCTCCCGTTTATGGGCAGACTCCTCCAATGTGACCTCTGTCTTGTAGGCTGCATCCACATATTGTTCTAACGTAGAACAACCGTGATGCAACATTAGAGGCTTGATTTCTGGATTCATCCATCCATGGAAGTACCAGATCTTTTGTTCTTCGCTTGACACCTCAGGTCCCGCGTACTGCAATAAGTGATTAAACTTAGCTGCAAGCTCAATTACCTTTAACCCATCAGTCTTTAGGTACAGAAATTCCTTATGCTTCTCATCCCTCATAGCACGGGAAAAGAAACGATCAGTCATCTTTGTTTTAAACATGCTCCAATTCAGCTCGGGATGATCTGCCAGACCGATGCTCTCCCACCATTCGCTAGCCACATCCTTGAGTTGAAGGGAGGCGATGTGCACTTTCTCAGCCTCAGTGCAAGTAATGTTCCGGAGCAACCGTTCCATATGCGAGAACCAATATGTCCCCCTGACTGGTTCTCTAGTACCGTCGTAACTGTCAGGCCTCATTGAACTCACGGATTTTAATGCTTGACCGTAAGCTCCTCTATTCCTGACAACATTGATCTGAGGTATTTGCTCCACTGACTCCTCAACTTCAGGAATAGCCTGAGGAACTGGACCACCTTGTGCTTGTGGTACGACTGGTCGCATAACATCTGTGATTGCTTGCATGACAATTCCTCGAATTGCCTCAACTGTTGCAGCATCAAAAATTATCGGTGCGTTGGGCTGATCTTGGTCATTGCCTCTTGGATTATTGTTGAAGACAGACTCACGCTCTCCTGTTGGGTCTGCAGCATTCCTCGCATTTGGTCTGGGGTCATTACTCGGCCCATCACCAGCACGGATAACGTTCCTTGTGTTCACCATCTGTTTACCGATCAAATCCCAAGGATTTTATCATATTAATATCATTCTGATATACTTATTGTAATAAAATCAACTTAGAATAGATCAACTTGGTAATTTCTATTGATGAACTCAAACCGAGTTACTAGATTCTACAATCTTAACTCAAAACAAGGGAACTGGGAATTCAAGCCTTATTGGGTATGGCGAAACCACCTTGGCTTCTCCCGGGTTCCTCTGAAGAGACCGGAATGCACTCATATCTTACGGGGCAACGGGGAAGGAATTAGTCTTTCTAGATATAGAAGCAAGATTACTATATCGGACTGTATAGAAGACATGACTATGAACGGTGTTTTCAAATTCTTTTCACTTTGAAAATTCAGTGTCCTTTGAAAACACTTTTTAATTAAAACGAGTAAATGGTTTTAAAATACCCAACCCGTTTTAAAAACTTTCGCTCTGATACCACAACTGTAACACCCCCAAATCTTAACCCATTTGGAAAGATATTACCGCCAGTGACCTCAGTGTTCCTTACCGAGATCACCCAAGGCTTTACCGTTTAAATACAATTATGAGATACAAAGGATACAAAATGATAACTTTATTCATATAAAACATGAGTCCCGGGATTACATCACAATCCCGAATAGGACAAATACAGAGTTTAAACAAAGTACAACGGAAGTCTTTTTAAATACATCACAGAGTAAATAAGTTACAGCGGAAGTCTTTCTTGAAATCTTACAAAAAGGGTTATGATCGTAATGATCATCTGCCCAAGGATCTCAACCTGATTAAAAGATAATTATTAAAACATCCAAAAATAACCGTCGTCTTCATAGTCAATCTAGTCTCCTCATATCTTCGCTCTATCTGATGTGCCGAATCGAACGGATGACACCAGCCAACCATGCAGAGAACAATTAAGGTTGGTTAGTCTACTGAATAGACTATACAAGGGTACAAAGCAGAAGGTTCAAAGTAGTCGTATTAGGTTAGACTCCTAGTCTCTCGAATAACAGTCGAGTACGTTAGTCAACCACCATACTATACTTGAATATGACAAAAGGCATGCATAAGAGAAGATTCTGGAAGACTGAATCTTCACAGAAATCGACCCGAAAGAAGACTCCAACGGAAGTGAGTCTTAAGGAAATATGACAAATCTGGAACGTTTAAAGAATCAGACATCAGATTTAAAAGCTGACTTAGATGTTTCGGTTCACAACCAACCTCACCGCATACAGCGAATCCAGATTGGAAAGAGAACGTACTCTGATCAAAAGTCAAGACGAGCTTTCATAGATGCACTATTTACTTAGCTGCACTACTCGCCAAAGGTATATTAATTTTGTGCACTCGGGCACTCTATCTTATTTAATTATAAAACACACGCCACTGAAATACATTAATATTATTAAACGCGGTAACAAAGCTTAAATCTCAGGGTGACCATTATGTCGACCCAAACTAAAACAACACACAAACACACACACACGAGGGTTAATATTATTCTGAGAACAACGGAAGTTATTATTACACAGGGTGACCTTACGTTCACCCAGATTACACTGCCACAGTGCTTACACTTTAATTTACAGGGTGACAGTTACGTCCACCCCAATTGCACTAGCTAGGTGCTTAATACACAGGGTGACAATTATGTTCACCCAATTGCGCTAGCAAGGCGCTTAAACACTTCAGATCCTTAAAGGTGGATAGGAAGCATAGGTCATGACCCTTAAATTATTATTATTCGGAATTATTCCGAGGAATATTACGTTATAAAGAAACGACTAATCCTTACTTGGATTAACGTTCCTACCAACACTCGTGCTAACTAAACAGTCTAACAAATCAATTATTCACATTAAAGCCATCCAGGCAAACGACTTAAACATAGAGATAATATAAACGGCTAATCAATTATTCACATGCTATTCTAGCATTAAGATTAAATTCACAACAATACCATCACGGTAATTATCACATATAATTGCGTTGTTCTAACAGATATACAACCTATGATAATGTCATTATTACAGTTTCCAAAATAGTTTATAAAACCATTTCCAGACAAACACAATAATCATTCCAAATTAATTACTCAGATAAACAACTGATAATTAATGTAAATATGGAACGATGAGCAAGAGCGAACCGCACCTTGCCTTAATCCGCAGAATTTGAACGAAGCCTAACGACGACGGGATTCCGGGCTCGACACAGGAACAGATCTGGCACACAGATTCTTTCGGATCGACCCATACAGAAACCCTAAGTTAGATCCGACATAACAACAGTACGAATCTAAAGGAAGACGAAAGGAAACGAAAGGAACGACGCCCGAACAACGACCACCTAGGGCCGAGGCCAAAAGAAGCCATGACCTTCTGGCGGCGGTCGCCGGGTTCATCACGGCAGGTGTCGCGTTTATCATGGCGGTCGCCGCCGAGAACACGGCGGTCGCCGTGGTGAACCCAGAACAGAACGACGAGGGCAGAAAACTCACCAAACACACGCGAAACGCTCCCCTTTGGCCTTGCTTGGGTTCTGACCTTCAAAGGCAACCAAGAGGCTTCTCAAGGGCTACTGGAACACACCAACAACACCCCCGGCGATCACCACTAAACTCCGGCGAAGCAAGCTTTTCCGGCGAGAAGAGATTTGAGAGATTTAGGCTGAGATTTGTGCCCAATCTGACCCAAAACCTCCTCAATTTATAGCCAAAGCACAAGGGGACACCATGATGGTCTACAACGAGGTGGAGCAGGGCTAAATCGGCGCGTCAGAGGCTCGCCGGTGACTTCTGGGTTTTACCCGCTAGCTCGCGACGGGCGCCACCATTCACCCGGTCGCCGCCTCACAAAACCACTACGGCGGGCAACTTACGGCAGTCGCCGCCCTTAATGCGGCGGTCGCCGTTTTCTGGTCTTCGCGCCCAGCTAGAAGACGAGGGAATTGTTGCCTCGAGCCCTTCGCGGCGGTCGCCGCCTTAATTGCGGCGGTCGCTGCCACCATGGCTTTGCCCTTCTCAGCTTTTGGACGATATCGACTTAACTCGGGATAAAAATAATCGTACACGAACGAGTATTAACATCCAAAGTACGTCGTCTGTATTTTATTTCACTTAGAAAAAATATTACAGATATTGAGCACATTATAGAATGTCTCAAACTTCCTGAATTAAATCCGACGTACAAAACGGGTGTTCGGGAAAATCCCCAAAATTCCCAAAATAACCTTACAGAAATACGGGGTATCACAGTTTTAGTCTTTTGGTTATAATTTTTGAAATAATTTATATATAGCATAACAAATGTTGATTGGTCTATAGTGATTTGTAGCATTTGTAATGAAAGTATGATTAATTTGTTAAGCATTTTCTCAGAAAGGAAGAAACTCTTGACTGCTTTGATAATAGAAGGACCAGTAATGTCCCAATATTTTTGATAAAATTCAGCATTCATGGCATCTGGTCCTGGAGATTTGTTTTGTCCTATTGCAAAGGTTGCCTTTTTTTATCTCTTCATTTGTCACTGGTCTTGTTAATTCCTCATTATCTTGTTATGTTACCTCTATATTGATTAATTGAAGTTGTTCACCAAGATTGTTTTGATTTAGTGTTTCGCTTTTAAATCGTTTGGTCATTTCGTATTTCATTTTTTACATTTTCTTCTCCTATAATAGTTGTGCCCTCTTGGGTACGGATTTCCTTAATTATTTTCCTATTTCGCCGACCCGTAGCAATTTTGTGAAAATATCTGGTATTGGTATCGTTCAAATTAATGTGCTTAGTTTTTGCTCGTTGGTTCCAATATTTTTTTTGGAATTCCAAAAGTTTTCCTTTTTTCTCCATAAGTCGATTTTGCTTTTCTGCTAGGAAGTGATTAGGATTGGTGCTAATATTTTTTTGAATATCCGTTAGATCTTCTTCAATTTTTTGTTGGTGTAAATATATTTCCAAATTTTGTCTTGTTCTATTCCTTTGCTTTTTTCTTCAGCAGTTGGGTTTTCTTAACTAGATCATACATACGAGATCCAAAGTATTGTACTCTCCATGCTTATTTTACAACATTCTTAAAATCTTTCCTAGTCATCCATATTTTTTTCAAATTTAAATGGTTGATTCTTAAAAGGTGTGCTTGCAATAAGGTCAATCGATATTGGACAGTGATTCGATGTGGAGAACGCATGATTTTTCGTGAAAATCCCAGGATACCAATTCACAATGTCATGATGAACTATGACCCTGTCAAGTTTTTCATAAGTATTGTTTATCTCTGTTCTATTTTTCCTCCAAAATGAATTTCCTTGAGAAGGAATATCAATTAGATCACATGAGTTTTTAATATTAGAAGTCTGGTAAACCTATTTTGGTGAGGGATGGATCCCCCTGATTTTTCTGTTGCATTTTGTATTTCGTTGAGGTCTCCCATAAGAATACAAGGGTATTGACAATTAGTAATGTAATTATTGATGTCACCGCCTAATTTATCCTTTTCCGATTCATTTGGTAGGGCATACACACATATTATCATAAGTATATTTTGTGTAGAGTTATTAGTATATTTGAGAGAGATAAATCTCGTGTAAATTTGGTCTAATTCTAAAGTTTCATTTGTTAGCTGAAATTTCTTCCACATTATACAGATTACACCCACGAAACCTCTAGAAGGAGAGAAAGCAAATTCACCGAATCCTGCTTTTTGCCATATTCTTTTGTTCGGTTGTTTTCATGTTCGTATTTCTAAAAGGGCCAGTAATTGAATACGTTCTATTGTACAAAAGGATTCATTATCGACCCAAAGATTCTTTCTTCCCAATCCTTTTCAATTCCATGTTATAATCTTCATATTAAACATTGTTTTTATTTGACGTATCTAGTCCTAATGTGATTGGTCTTGAGTTATTATAATGGTTGTAATTATGTCGGTTTTTGTTCCTAGATTCTTTTGTAATTATCTGAGCCATATTTAGGGGGATTGATGTCCAATCAGTTATAATAAGAGATCGAGTAGTGATGGAGTAATTTGTGTAATTAGTAATGCGGCACAACCTATATAATTGGTAATGTACTTGGACACATTGCCGACAAGATTGTTGTTCATCAAAAAATTTGTACACATTACGAGTGTCCTTGTACATTTTTCCATAGATCAGTGAGTCAATAATACATGTGATAATAGTGTTCAAGGTAATAGGTTCAAATGGACAATTGTCTGGTCGATTGTTTTTCTCCTTTTGATTGTTCTTATCAAAGACAAATTCTATTTGAGTTTTTTCATTGAAGTCTATCACTTTGGAACTTGAGACACCATTACTTTCGGTTTTCTCAACCATAATGGTGTAGGGTTCATTGTATTCCATGCTTCTAGTCAAGCAGTGCATAGTACATATACAATAGTGTCCACAAATAAAGGGGTTCAAATGTATAATTTGTACAATATGGTTTGTCAAAGTCATGAACCAGACTTGGTTTTTAGTTTCTGCCTCTGGTAAGCAGTACTAATTAGTAACGACAATCTGGTGGTGTTGCCTTACTTTACTTTTTCATAGGAGTTTGGTCAAGAGAGGTCATCTCAGGATCTATTTGTTCATGTAGTGGCTCGGTTGTGTGCATAAGCATTGTTTCTATGTCCTGTATAGTACATACACAATTCGGAGTAGATATGTAGTCATAAGTCTAGTTGTGACAAGGTACAAGGGAAGCATAAAGAAAAAAAGAAGAAAGGTACCTGTCAAGATTCAGAGAATGAAATTAAAAGTTCAAAGAATACCATAAGCATTAGAAAATCAAGGAAGAAGGATGACCAACATCAGGGGAAGGAGAGCAAAGACGCCAAGTGAAAGAAACCAGAAACAGCAGGAACCAAAACCAAGACAAAGACCAGTAGTAAAAAAGAACAGACAATAAAGAGAGGATAACAACAGGAAAAAACAACAACAAACCAAGCAAACCAGATAAGGCAAAAGGAGCACAAAAACTCAAAGGTAAACAAAAACAAGTAGAGACACAGATGAGATAACGAATTCCAAAAAGTCAGCCTGTCAGAGTTCAGATAGTCCTTGTTCCAAGTAATGATATGGGTTCCAAAATGATTGTTCTTGAGGAAATGAATCCAAGGGGTCCAAAGGATACACATAATATAGTTCAAGGAAAACAATTCTTAGTTCAAAGTTTTGATAATATCAAAGGCATACATAAGCCATGCAACTGTCAAAGACTGCTTGTGGAGCTCATAGTACCCATACAAGAGCAATGGGTCAAGGTTTTGTTGTAGTAGGTGGAGCCAAGAAACAAAAGAGGGATAACAAAGCCCACCCAATTCACAATTTTGCTCCAAACATAATAAAAACCTTGATATGGATCACTGAAAACCATGATATAGGCAGTATGGTGCTTATTACTTTTGTCTTTGGCAAACGAATTGTCGGATTCGGGTTCATGTTCAATAACAGGTTCACTGATAATCAGTTTTCTAGAGTAAGATCTCATATCCGATTGAGCACATAGTATTTCTATAACCTTTTGATCACCATACCAACAATATGAGTAGCAAAACAACCAGCACTTCAGATATTCAAATATCAATAAACTAGGAAGAAGATCATTATCAAAGTCTTGCACAGAGAATCCAATATTCTGGTTGTTGCAGTCCACATCAGAGAAAGCATCGGCTTCAGAGTAAAGGTCCGTTTTAAAAGTAGCATACATATTAAACCATAAACAACAGTTCAATAGTTCAGGAGACATGTTAAAGAAATTCAGCTCAAATGTGAAGGCTTCAGAAAACATAATCCACAACATAAACACATAAAAACCTGATCCAAAAATTGAAAATTTTTCAGATAAAGTGACAGAAAGGGAGATATTACGAAAACATAACTTGGAGTTCCATAGACAGCCACAAGAGCTGAGGAACGACTCTTCAAGCCAACCTAGAGAAGCCACAAAGGCCAGAGGAAGAGGAGGAACCAACCAGATCAACGGGCGAGAAAAGCAAGTCCACGGCACCCCGAAACAGAGGCGAGGAGATAGGAAGCGGCCTTGAAGTAACCATTGCCATCCAAATGCCCAAGCCCAGAATGACGCTCAAGCTTTTAGCAGGAGAACACCCGGATTAGCAGGAAGAGGATCATCTTTGTCATATTTTCCCGTAGTAGGAGAAAGCAGTAGAGGGAGAGAGTTCTTGTGCTTGGATCTGCAAACATTTTTTATTGCAGATTTTTGGGAATTTTTAGGATTGGGATCAGATAGAAGACAAGGATGAGGTTGCTTTTAATGGGTAAATCCATAGGAGGGGAAAAGATTGCAAGCAAAGACAATGTCGAGGGTCACGAAGGGAGGTTGAGGCCATGAAAAGGTAAGGGTACGATGAGGGTTAGAAGAAGCAGAGGTTGGTGAAAACGAATCTGGTTTAGGGGGGAAGAGGATTGAAGAGACTAGAGATCTCCCAAATCAAAGCCATGTCGGTGGATTTCACCATTAGAGTAACTAGGAGCAAAGGGATCAGAGTTTTAGTGATACTAGGGTTTCGTTGGGAGCGTTTTTTATTATCGGGGTTAATTACAGTATCATTATATTAAGACTCGTGATTTGGGTTCTCGTGCGAAATGCCATTCCTGTGCGAAATGCGAAGCGATTAGCTATATAGAAGGTTTACCAATAAGCTCTTATCGTTCATTTATTTGTGCACTGAAGTTCACAAATAAGTTCTAAATGTGCAAAGATATGTGTTTGAACATGAACATGTTATATGTGAACTTGACAGTATAAAATAATGAACATTCAGTACTAATATGTGAGCGTCAATAATTGTATATTCCTGAACGATCAAAGATGAAAAAAAAAGCTCTTAACGTCCCCTAATTATTCTGAAATAACCTATATAGAAGGTTCACAAATAAGCTCTTAATGTTCACTTATTTGTGCACTGAAGTTCACAAATAAGCACTAAATGTGCAAATACATGTGTTTGAACATGATCATATTATATATGAACCTTACGGTATAAAACAATAAACATGTAATACTTATATGTAAACGTCAATAATTGTCTATTACAAAACGATCAGAGACGAAAAATATATATAAAAAAATGTTGGCCGAAAAAGAAAAAAAAAAGTTCACCGTATTTACGGTTATGCCACCGCGTCACTATTCACTCTTTTTCACCCCTTTTAATCTCAGCCCTCCATCTCCTTGATCCAATGACCCATAATATTTCGCATGTTGTACCATAATGACCAAATGTATGAGAAACTCACTCTAAGACTCGTCGTGCATCATTAGTCTCTAACTTTTCACAATTTAAATTGCGATTTTTCTAGTGGGTGCACATGGACACATGCTAATAAGCTAAAATATGAAATTATGTTCAAAATATTCCCTAAAAAAGAATGGATAAACTCTTAACAAAAAAAATTAAACTAATGGCTAATAAAAGTATTGCTAAAAATAGAGCTCTTAGAGTGTGTCTATGGGCACACACTAGAAAAAAACCTTTAAATTGATCCTTACTTTTTATTCATTTTATTTCAATCTTTAATTTTTTAATATTAAGGTATAATTGGTCTTTAATCTTTCATTCATTCTATTTCAGTCCCTAATATTTTAATAATTGGCTAATAAAATTATTGCTAAAAATGTAGTCTTTCATTAAACTAACCAACCACTATTTTTCTTTGCATGGTTGACTGGTGTCATCCGTCCCATACGGCACATCAGTCGACTTTCTTCAGATTGTCTAAAAATAACGAGACAGAGAAGAAGAC
Organism: Rheum nobile; assembly: GCA_027886185.1. NCBI lineage: Eukaryota > Viridiplantae > Streptophyta > Magnoliopsida > Caryophyllales > Polygonaceae > Rheum > Rheum nobile. The sequence goes on from WOAB01000171.1 coordinate 1,226,545, forward strand.
TTGCAGTTGAAGTTTAGTTTTGAAGAATTTTCAAGGTTCTTTGAATATACGATTTAATTTCCTAATTAATGTAATAGGAAAAAGGATTATAACCTAGTCATGTAATTAAGATTTAATTAAAGTCTTCCGCTGTAATTTCAATATTATTTGTAAACTGATCTCCTCAATTTATGAGGGGATTATTAATAAAAGATTGAGTTTCTTTATACAAATCTTCCTCTATTTACTCTTTATTATGATTGTCTTTAAGTATAATTATTCAGATTAAAGCCTAGGGGGTGACTTTGGACTTAGAGTCTGAGGTCACTGGCGTGTGGTACTACCGACATAAGTCGGGAGTGTTACAGACTAATGCGGGATGCCTAATTGGTTTAACAAGGAGATATCCTCAACTTTACAAATTAAACCAAAACTAAGCATGATCTTATTAATGAAACATAACAAAGTATTTATAGGGACACAAGAGACTTAAATATAGAAAGGAAACCTAATGGGCTTGGGCTAAGTGAGACACACAAAAGTCCAAGACAAAATATACTAAAAATAGCAAAGCAAGCTAAACATAGTAAGAATGTCTTAAACATCAAAAACCCATAAAATAACAAAGTATAAGGAACTATGCTAAGGAGATGGCAAGGGGGAAATCCAGGGACACGGGCGCCAGAGAGGCGGACGCCAGAGCGCGTTGTTGGGGGCGACACGGGCGTTGGTCGAGATCCATCATTCTCCCTTTCGAAACGAAGCATCCTCGATTCGTGTGCGTTGGATCGAGGGAGAACGGTGAACATATGTTGGCACATCCCCACTTCTTAAAGATGAAGGTGGAGTGAGGGAGGGCGCCAAAAACAGAAGTGAGCAAGGGGGTGTCACCAAGGTAAGACACCAATCAAAATGGGCCTTTTCATGTAGATTACGCTTCTACCTTCTCAAAGCTGGGAACTGAGCCTGGCATAAGACAACACAAATAATGACACCGGGGTCATATGGAATGCAACGTCGTTCTTGGTCAGTGTGGAGCTAGTGATTGTGTTGGCCAATGTTGTCACGGTCGTGATCTGGTGCATCTTGTAATCGCATGCAAGCGTGTGCATTGCGTCATGATCGTCGGATACGCTCGTAGTGGTTCATGCTGGGATGCGCTCAGTGGGGCGCTCTAGGGAGCGCGTAGTGGGGCATGCAGCCGTCACAATAGTGGTCGGGCTTGGGCTAGGGGCGGAAGGCTAATTGCTACGCTAGGCAGAGTAGGCGGGGTGCCTACTTGGCTTGCAACTAGGCCAACTGCCGCTTGAGCTTGGCGATTTCGGCAGCTTTGTCTTGGGCCAAAGTGACGGACTAGGGTGCGCGTAGAGCGCTAGGGGGAGTGATGTGACCCAGCCCTCTATGTCAGCTACAGAGGAGGAAGACGCCATGCGACTTCCGCCTACAGGTCCTATCACCCGCGCCAGAGCGAAGAGTGTCCAAGCAGCGACACAATCCTTGGTGACCAGACTTGTAGCCAGCCACGGCCAGATCACTACATCGTCCGAGCTTCTGTGTCTCGTCAGCTTAGCCGTGACTGACTCCTCTACAGCTACATCCAGTCTGAGCTCGATTTAGGAGACTTACTATTTCTGGACATTTCTATGAACATTATTTCTATTTTTAGTAACTGCTAGTTCTGGGTGGTTTCCATTTATGTTAAATGGGCCGCCAGATTTAGTAACTAGAGAGTCTGGCTCATTAGGTAAACTCTCTAGTATAAATAGGAACTATTGTATTTCATTTCAGTTTACGTCGAAATAGATCTTTTGTTTACAGTCGAGTAATCTCCTGAAACCCGAGCCCTGACGTCAACAATTAACGCGTTTCTAGTCGAACTATCCTGGCGCGTTAATTAGGTTACCCATCACTATCCGCAACCAATACCAAACACAAACCCTAACCACCCTAGGTCACCCGCCGCCCCTCACATCAACCCTCACGGCTGCCGCCCCTCCCTTCACTTCCGTCGCGCCTCCTCCGTCGCCACCACACCACCACCAGACCGTCGGTCACTGTTTCGGAACCTCACATCCGCCGAACACCCCCTTTCCACTCCCGAAGAGTCGCTTCGCCCTACTACGCGTTCATCGGATCCTTGACAACAATTTGTGGTCTTTCCATCGGACAAGGTCACATCAACTGGCATCAGAGCCTACGAATCGCGTAAGTCGTTCCAACTCTTCGTTCAATCACTCATTCGCTTCCGTAAATTCCTTCCTGCAAAAAAAAAAAAAAAACCCTAGATCTTGTTCTAGGAACCAATTTTTTTTTCTTGCAATCTAAATCCGAAAAAACAACAAAAACCCTAGGTTTGGTGGTTGAGAATTTCGGCCATCATCAAAAACCAACAAAAAAAAATTCTGGACAGATCCGAACCATTCACACAATATTTCTGCAATTTCTGGTGTTTTGCTTGGTTGTGATTGTGTTTATTGTAGATCCGCTTGCATATAGGCTTAGATAGTTGCTTGCGACTTTGTTTGCCTTAATTACGCCAAAATAAGGCAAGTGCGTCTCTTCGCATCACACGAAGGGAGATCCCGATCTTGATTCTGGCACCTTCAATTACTATTTTCGCAAGTGATTCATTTACCGTCTTCTATATCTTTCACCGTCTGGGTTGCATATCTTGGTTGACTGTGTTGTGCTTGCTTCTGTGCTTATATCCTTGCATATCTACTTTCAACATTTTCTTTGCTGAGCATTGCCTTGATTTTGTTGATTGTTGTGTGAGTTGCTTTTGCCCGCTCGTAACCGCCCACACGGCCAGCCAGATTAGTTTCTAGAGTGATTGCTTGTTGAGTTCGGTTCTGCTTACCTATTTGTTGATTCTCTGTTGCTATTGTTGTTCGCTTTGATCCTGTGGTTTGCTATTTCTTGCTGTCAGGTACTATTTCAGAAGGTGATACCACCCGCGAGACAAGTACATAGACTGCTGACCAAAGGATGCTCCGAGAGCTGCTTGCTGACAAAAAATCAAGGGAAGCGCAGATAGCCGAACTCTAGCGTCAGAATGCAGAGCTCTTATCTTGCCAGCAACCGATCCCGATCACTACGGTAGCTTCTGATCAGGGTCAGCTACATGCAGATGAGTTGGGCGCCCTAGCCCGGGAAAAGGCGAAGGGTAAAGCTGTGATACTTCCCTCCACATCGGATCCAAGTCAACTGAAACACCTGGCGTCGCAGAGAGAAAGCATTGTAGTTCCGCGGCGTCATCGACAACGACGGTCTGCGCAGGTAGTGATCCGGGAAGAGAACCCTGAAGCCGTAGAGGACGATGATGAGAGTTCCCAGGAGGAACATGAGGACGATCAGGTTCATTCCAGTGGTCGACATGAGCAAGGCCGCTCACCGACATTACAGCCTACTACAGGTCGCCCCCACCGCCAGCCGTCTGGTTCCTATCTGCAGCAGCGACAGCATCAACAACGGCCATCCACTTCTGTGCCGTTTGATATTGATGCTTTTCAGGATCATTAGAGTGTCTGCACACCTATCTACTCTGACGAGGATGATCAGTTCGATGAATATGACCTCGAGGAGGACGATGGACAACTGGGTTATGCTTTCGGGTTTCATCCGCCTCTCCAGGATCCCCTTGAGCTTCAGCACCAGCGGTCCAGCTATGTGCCGCCTCCTTTGCTGCCTCAGAATCAGGAGGCCTATTGGCACGCTGTCCAGCCCGGGCGCCACTACCAGGCTCGCTAGCCACAGCGCCCAGCTGCCGGCCCACAACGTCCGCGACAACCTGCTCGCTTTCCCCCACAGTATGGCGCTCGTCACTTCGAGCACTTGGCGGACCCTACAGCTCGGTTTCGGGACCGCCAGGCACATCCACCAGTCCAACGCCGAGACGTGAAGGTAAAAATGAAATACTTCTTTGGCTTATATGATCCTTCTGTCTTTCTTGAGTGGGTGCAGAACACAGAGCATGTCCTGCGCCATTTGACTATCCCTGAGCATGAGAAGGTAGATCTCGTGACTCTACATTTTGAGGGAGCTGCACAGACGTGGTGGCAACGTATTACGCAACAACATTACCGGATGGGTTGGGCACCCATTACTGAGTGGCATCAGCTCGCCTTTGTGCCACTACTACGGTAGAGCCTGCACTCCCGCCTGCTATTTTGTCTGTTTTGCAGGACTTTGAGGACATTATGCCTGACGAGCTGCCGCCAGGTCTACCACCGGTGCGTGGTATTGAGCACCAGATAGACTTCATTCTCGGTGCTTCTCTGTCGAACCGCACTGCCTACCGAGCTTCTCCTGAGGAAACTAAGGAGCTACAGCGACAGGTCCAAGAGCTTTTGGACAAGGGTGCAGTGCGGGAAAGCTTGAGTCCATGCGCCGTTCATGTAATTCTAGTGCCAAAGAAGGATGGGACTTGGCGGATGTGTGTGGATTGCCGCGCCATCAACCAGATCACCATCAAGTATAGACATCCCATTACGCGCCTCGATGACATGCTGGACGAGCTGCATGGTGCCACCTTGTTTTCCATGATTGATCTTCGGAGTGGCTATCACCAGATTCGTATGAAGGAGGGCGATGAATGAAAGACAACTTTCAAGACCAAGTACGGTCTCTACGAGTGGCTAGTCATGCCCTTTGGGTTGACCAATGCTCCATCGACGTTCATGAGGCTCATGAACCATGTGTTACGCTCTTTCTTGGGGAAGTTTGTCGTTGTCTACTTTGATGATATACTTATCTTTTCTAGTAGTTTCTCTGTGCATATTGACCATCTTAGACAGGTGTTAGACTGCTTGAGGAAGGAGAGCTTGTATGTCAACAGGGGTAAGTGCATTTTCTACTCTGAATCTACAAACTTTCTTGGCTATATTGTTTCCACGGATGGCTTACGTGTGGATGAAGAGAAGATACGCGCCATCAAGGAGTGGCCTACTCCGACTACACCCACCTAGGTTCGCTCGTTCTTAGGGCTGGCCGGCTTTTACAGGAGGTTCGTTCGCGACTTCAGCACCATCGTCGCCCCTTTGCACGAGTTGACCAAGAAGGCGTCGTCCATCTCCTGGCTTCCGCGACATGATGCTGCTTTTGTCGCCCTGAAGGAAGACCTCTGTCGCGCACCTTTGCTATAATTGCCTGACTTCACTCGTCGGTTCGAGGTAAAGTGTGACGCTTCCGACTTCGGCATCTGAGGAGTCCTACTGCAGGAGAGGCGTCCGATCGCCTACTTTTCGGAGAAGCTTTCGGGTGCTCAGCTGAACTACCCGACGTATGACAAGGAGTTGTACGCGTTGATCCGGGTTCTGAAGACTTGGCAACATTATCTCTGGCCGAGTGAGTTTGTCATACACTCAGACCATGCTGCCCTGGCCTATCTGAAGAGCCAGATGACCCTCAACCGCATGCATGCTAGGTGTGTCGAGTTCATGGAGACCTTTCCGTACCTGATCATGCACAAGAAAGGTAAGGAGAATGTGGTTGCCGATGCCCTTTCTCGCAGGTACGTGCTCATCACTCATCTCCAGCCTCACTTATTGGGTTTTGCATTGCTCAAGGATCTGTATGCTGATGATGTTTTCTTTAAGGACATCTTTGAGCAATGTAACATCAGCAGAGAGCATGACACGTGTTTTGGGGCGAAAAGACCTAACGAATCCAAATCGCCTTAAGGAGGGCAACTAGACAATTTGTTAGACAAATTATATCTAAATAATCCAAATCAACTAATCAATCAAGAGAATGAGAGTAAATGAATATAATATAAACTTATCTCCCTTGAATGAGAGGCGAATCAAATACAGAAATTAAGTCGTCAGTCGTTTTAATGCTGGAGTAACGGACTGAGTACAAGAATGATCTCGTATGCGAGTAGAACAACAGTAGAACAATGATAGAAAGCTGCTTAAATTGAGTAATAATGAGCATGTGTGGTTGTGTGTCGTTACAGAATTGATCTGGGCCCTTACAAGAGAGTTTTCTCTACAATTTATAATACTTCTAGTCTTCAATCGGTTGGCAGATCCGCCGAGATTCATGGAAGTTGTTGTAGGTCGGTTGAGATTATGGGAGACGTTCAGATGTGTACTGATTGCTCCAAAATCCGTGGAGGTCGTCGCTTTAACCACTGGTCGCCTCGATATCTCTAGTAGGCTGAACTGACTGGACCGAGATCTCTGGTGGCTTTAACTGACCGGACCTAGATTTGTGGAGGTTGTTGTTGACCAGATCTTCTAGAAGGCATCTTTGGGCTGATCCGGTGGGCCGTTCTGATGGGCTGAAAATCAAGGCCCAATAACACGTATTTCCTGGATGACGGGTATCTGTACAAGGCTGGGAAACTCTGTATTCCTACGTTTTCTGTCCGACACTTGTTGCTCAAGGAAGCACATGACAATCGTGGCCATTTTGGGGTGTCCAAGACCCTTGCAGCACTTTTTTCTGGCCAAAGATGGCCCAAAGTGTTACCAGGTATTGCAAGAGTTGTGTGACATGCCAAAAGGCTAAGGCCCGCTCCAGTCGACATGGTCTCTACACGCCCCTCCCGATTCCTGCAGCCCCGTGGGAAAATCTTTCGATGGATTTTATCACAGGGTTACCTATGTCTCGGCGTGGTAGAGATTGCAGTTTTGTGGTCGTCGACAGGTTCTCTAAGATGGCATACTTTATTGCCTGCAAGAACACCAACAATGCTACGGACATCGCTGGATTGTTTTTTGAGCATGTGGTGCGCTTGCATGGTGTCCCTAAAACTATTGTTAGTGATAGGGATACCAAATTTGTGGGCCATTTATGGAGAACCTTGTGGGGTAAGCTAGGCACCAAGCTTCTATTTTCTACTAGCTATCACCCACAGACGGATGGTCAGACGGAGGTGACCGGTACCTTGGGAGCCCTCCTTCGGACGGTTCTCAAGGCGAACCCACGAAGGTGGGAGGACTTACTTGCTACAGTTGAGTTTTCCTATAACAGGTCCAGACACTCTGCGACAAAGCTGACTCCTTTCGAGGTCGTATATGGAAGGAACCCGCTGACACCGCTGGACATGACGCCATACCCACTGCAGGACCAGGAGAACATTGTTGTTGGCAAGTTGGTTGAGCACATTCAGGAGCTGCACAGGAGGACACGCATACAGTTGAAGCGGCGTGTGCTGCAGTACTCAGCCCAGAAGAACAAGGGCAAGCGACGCTTGATCTTCACTCCGGGCGACTTGGTTTGGCTTCACTACGGAAGGAGCGATTCCCTTCCGTCCGCAAGTCTAAGCTCGACCAACGGGGTGATGGTCCCTTCCGAGTCGTCAAGGCCATTGGCGACAACGCCTACCATCTCGAGCTCCCGGACAAGTATGGGGTGCATCCGACGTTCAACGTCGCTGACTTAGCACCATATGTTGAGCCTGAGTATGATGAGGGTGAAGCGGGGACGCTTCACACTCAAGTGGTGGAGGGTGATGTGACCCAGCTCTCCATGTCAGCTACAGAGGAGGAAGACGCCATGCGACTTCCGCCTACAAGTTCTATCACCCGCACCAGAGCGAAGAGTGTCCAAGCAGCGACACAATCCTTGGTGACCAGACTTGTAGCCAGCCACGGCCAGATCACTACATCGTCCGAGCTTCTGTGTCTCGTCAGCTTAGCCTTGACTGATGTTGGGCCTGACGTCCCCTGGGAAGGTGGATCGAGCAAGACAAGCCCAGGCCCACGATGGATCGGAAGAACAGAAGAGAAACCCAGAGAAGGCGACGAGGCTTCTCCAGTCGAACGTCCTCCGACAAGATCGCGAAGATCCCGCCAAGCATTAAATGCCAGGATTGATTAACGGCCACATCATTTACACAACACCATAATAGCAGCAATTAGTGACATAATCTACGTAATTAAATCCCGACATTGAAGATAAGGATGAGATCGAAATATAACGGTCAGAGGCACGAAGAACTTACCATATATGGACGAAGAGGAAGATAAGCGGGGGACGGATACAAGCACGTTACACACTCAAGCATTCTCGTTCAGAAACAAAACAGAACAACACTTTCACTGCCCGTCTAGCTCTCCAGCAATCACCCCCGCTTATTCGCCACCGGTCGCAACCTAAGAATTACCGGTCGAATCCAATAAGATCACTCTGCCTTATTACGATAAGTTGTATCTCGATTCAATCCGATCAATATATTATCTAATAAAATCATTTCGCTATTCTGCATTTGCTCTTTGCTTGTCTATTATCTATTTGGTTTGGATTGTTTTCTATCACCCGATCGACTAGTTACCCCGTCTAAGGCGATTTAGGTCATCCGATCTTTTCGCCCCAAAACAATTTGGCGCCCACCGTGGGGCAACTTGCCGATCATCCTTCCAAAACTTTCCAACCATGACCATCGACCCATCTACCAACACCGAAGAACCACGTCTCGAAGACGGAACCCAAACTCCAGGGGACCCAACCGAAAACCCTACTCCAACCCAGTTCCAAGAACTTTCTCAAAAAATGGCCGCCCTCCAAGAGGAACTAGCCCAGCAGCGCCAAAAAACCGAATCTCTCGCCGCCTTGTCAACCCAATCCGAAGCCGAGATCGCACAACTAACCCGTGAAAATGAGTCTCTTAAGTCGCATGTACAATCAATGGCTTCGGGATCTAGGAGTATGCCCATCCACAACAATGTCCGAACACGCCTCGACATGGACAACGTCGAGCCAACTCCCCCAAGCGTGCGACGATCCGGATACGCAGAGGGTACATCTCGAACTCCAATTACCAATCCGTTTTCGACTAACCATGTCAATTTTTCCACACCGATCGGGTCAGAAGGGGCCCGAATCGACGAACCACAGGTTACCAATCCACCAGACGTCCTGGCTCTCTTCCAGCAGACGCTCGACCAACACATGAAGACGATCGACGATCGCTTCAACAGGCTTCCAGGAGTCCCGCAGCCAATCGAGAGGGAAGCGACCGGCGGATTCGAAGAATCCCCGTTCATTGAAGAAATCGCCAAGGTCGAGATCCCTAAGAAGTTTCATCTTCCCAGCATGGCGACATTCGACGGCACCAGCGACCCAGATGACCATATTTCTATATATAAACAAAAGTTAATGGTTGCATCTGTTTCAAGGGAGAACCGCGAGGCCGTCATGTGCAAAAGCTTTGGCACGACCCTCGCAGGTTCCGCACTAACTTGGTTTATGCGTTTGCATCAGGGAATGATTGCATCGTTTGCGGATCTGGTCAACTCCTTCAAAAGTCAATTTGCCAGTAGTTGGAGGCTCGAAAAGCAGTCGAGTGACCTCTACCGAGTCACACAAAGGTATAACGAACCTCTCAGGAATTATCTCAACATGTACAATAAGGAGAAAGTGGCGATCCCCCACTGCGACGTCACAACCTCCATCGAAGCCTTCAGACAAGGTCTGATCAAAGACAGCAACCTTTACGACGAGATTACCAAGTACCCATGTAAAAGCTTCGAAGACGTCCAGGCCAAGACCATGGACGAGGTAAGATTGGAAGAGGACCGTGAGTCGCGAAAAGCCTCACGCGGGCCCGATCCGTCTGATCGTAAAAATCTCTCTGACAACCGTAGAGACAGACGTCCACATCCCTACTCTCGTAATCGAAATGAGTTGAGTCAGGTAAACTCTTTCCAAGACAGGTCCCAAGACTGGAGAGACGTTCCGGCGTTGCCTCCCAGGATCCAAACTTACAACTTCAACGTTTCCGTGTCGGAGCTCGTCAAGAGTTTCGACAAATATGGAAAGGAAGTAAGATGGCCCCGAAAGAGCGACCGACCGGACGTCAAGAAAGACATGAGCCGATGGTGTGAATTCCATGGCGATCATGGTCATTCGACCGACGAATGCATCGCCCTGCGAAAGGAAGTCGCAAGACTGCTCGCACAAGGGCTCATGCGCGACGTAATCTCGGAGCGGGAAAAAACCACCATGGAACGACGAGACCAGGTAAAACAAAACAAACCTCCATCCCCCGTCCATACAAAAGTTGTCAATACTATTTCAGGTGGATCGGACGTATGTGGGAACACATACTCTGCGGCTAAGCGACACACAAAGGAAAGCAAGGGCAACAAGCCCGAGGCATCAGAATTAAGGCTAAGGAAGATCTCCAACCTTTCGACAGTCACGTTCGACGAGTTCGATTCCGACGGATCGGACGGTCACCACGATGGTCTGGTAATCTCTTTGTCTATTGGTAATTGCTTAATACGAAGGGTACTAATCGATACAGGGAGTTCAACCAATATTTTGACCCTCGACGCTCTTAAAGAAATGGGTCTAGCTGAAAACGACCTAATCAAAAAGTCGACCCCATTGGTCGGGTTCAGCGGTGAGGTTAAACATACGACTGGTGAAATCATTCTAACCACATACGCTGGAGGAATCAACCAACAAGTGAAATTCTTGATCCTAGATTGTCCATCTCCCTACAATTGTATTCTTGGCAGGCCATGGATACATGCTATGAGAGCGGTACCCTCGACGTATCATCAAGTCATCAAGTTTCCCACTGAATGGGGAGTACAAAAAATCCGAGGAGACCAAAGGACCGCTAAAGAGTGCTACGTCGCTTTCATGAAGAACGCAGTCGAACATCAGACCGCATAGCAATCACAGAGCGGCGAAGGATCCAGTCGGTACATCAAACCAGAAATGGAAAAACTCGACGAGATCGTACTGGACCCTTCAAAGCCAAACCAAACGGTAAGGGTCGGGTCGGACTTGGACGACTCGACCAGACAACAACTTCTTGATTTTCTTAGGATCAATGCCAATTGCTTCGCATGGTCGCATGAGGATATGGTCGGAATATCTCCAAACATTATTACACATAAATTTAATGTAGATCCATCTCATCCCCCTGTTAAGCAAAAATGCAGGAAGTTTGCCCCTGAGCGGAACAAGATAATTGACGACGAAGTCAAGAGCTTATTGGAAACAGGGAAAATAAGAGAAGTCCATTATCCTGAGTGGCTAGCCAACGTGGTCGTAGTCCAGAAAAAGAACGGCAAGTGGAGAGTCTGCATCGACTTCACAGATCTCAACAAGGCTTGTCCCAAAGACTCGTTCCCACTACCCCACATCGACGCCATGGTCGACGCCACAGCAGGGCACGAAATGCTTACCTTCATGGACGCTTTCAGCGGCTACAATCAAATCCTCATGGAACCCGACGATCAGGAAAAAACAGCATTCGTCACTAGCCAAGGTATCTACTGTTACAAAGTAATGCCCTTTGGCCTAAAAAATGCAGGGGCTACTTATCAGCGACTAGTCAACAAGATGTTCAAAGATCAGATCGGAGACACGATGGAAGTCTACATAGATGACATGTTGGTCAAGTCCAAAAAGAAAGAAGATCACATAGACCACCTACGCGACAGCTTCGAGGTGCTCAAAAGGTACAATATGAAACTAAACCCTACTAAATGTTCCTTCGGAGTGTCATCAGGGAAGTTCTTGGGGTACATGGTGACACAAAAAGGAATAGAAGCCAGCCCAGAATAGATCAAGGCTCTCGTCAATCTTCGATCCCCCCGATGCATCAAAGACGTACAAAAGCTCACGGGTCGGATAGCAGCTCTGAATAGATTCATCTCCAAATCATCCGACAAGTGCAAACCCTTCCACGATGCTCTCAGGAAAAACAAGTCCTTTCAATGGATGGAAGAACACGAAGCAACGTTCCAGAACTTGAAAGAGTACCTGGCCAGTCCCATGTTACTGACCAAACCTAAAGGCGACGAGCCCTTATTTCTATATCTTGCAGTGTCAGAATCAGCCGTAAGCGCAGTACTGATCAGGGAAGAGGATGCCAAGCAGTCACCGATATACTATGTTAGTCGGACGCTGTTGCCAGCAGAAACAAGGTATTCATCACTCGAGAAGCTCGTACTATCGTTGGTAATGGCCTCGAACAAACTCAAACCCTATTTTGAATCACATACTATTATTGTCCGCACTAATCATCCCATGAGAGCAATCATGAGGAAACCCGAGTTTTCAGGACGAATGACCAAATGGGCTATACACCTCAGTGGTTACGACATCGAGTACAAGCCCAGGATAGCGATCAAGTCGCAAGCCTTAGCCGACTTTGTGGCCGATTTCAGTCCGATCCTAGAGCAAGAAGCCACAAGAAAAGCAACACAACTGCTCGCGACGGAAGAAACAGATATATGGGAGCTCCATACAGATGGAGCGTCGAACTCCAGAGGATCGGGGCTAGGGGTCATGCTGAAATCGCCACAAGGGGACAAGATAGCTCAGGCCGTCAGATGCGAGTGGGATGCGACTAACAACGAAGCTGAATACGAAGCACTCATATTCGGACTCATCTTGGCTCGCGACCTAGGGGTCCGAGAGATCGAAGTCGTTTGCGACTCCTTGCTGGTCGTAAACCAAATACAAGGATCGTACAGTGCTAAAGACGTCAGGATGATAGCCTACCTAGAGGTAGCCAAGAAGCTGATCGGACAATTCTAGGCATTCAACATCAGACAGGTACCCAGAGATTTTAACTCCCAAGCTGACGCACTTGCTAATCTAGGATTCGTCCTAGACCCGAAGGAATTTCCGCACATACCATTGGCCCACATCATGACGCCAGCCGTCCCTAGGACGTCCGTCGAGTCAACGACACCACTTGAAGAACTCGTCGCCATGGAAGTCGGCGGCCGACCAGAAGAAGACATCATCGACAACAATGACGATTGGATGCTTCCTTACATCAGATGGTTGAAAGACGGAATTCTGCCCGACGACAAAACAGAAGCAAAGCAGCTCAAGGTACAAGCACTCTCTTTCGATATCATAGATAACATCTTGTACAAAAGATCTGTCATAGGGCTACTCCTACGATGCCTCAAGACCTCCGAGGTCAGACGCATCCTACAATCGCTACACGAGGAGAGTGTGGGAATCATACTGGAGGACGAAGCCTCTCGAGAAAAGCCCTATGAAATGGGTACTACTGGCCGACGATGAACAAGGACGCTATGGACTACACCAAAAAGTGTGACACTTGTCAGCGGCATGCACCCGTCCATCACCAACCTTCAGAGCTCCTCCATCTGACTCTGGCTCCATGGCCCTTTATGAGATGGGGGATGGACATCGTCGGGAAGCTCCCTCCCGCGTCGGGTCAAAGAGTCTTCTTCCTCACCATGACGGAATACTTCTCTAAGTGGATCGAAGCCGAAGCCTACAGAGAGGTAAAAGATCAACACGTCATTTCATTCATAAAACGCAATATCTTGTACAGATTTGGCATCCCATCAGAAATCGTGTGCGACAACGGTTCCCAATTCATCAGTCATAAGACTCGAGCCTTCTGCGACCAATAGAACATCAAGTTGGTCACCTCCACACCTCGGTATCTGCAATCCAACGGACAGGCCGAGTCTAGCAACAAAATCATTATCAGCAATCTCAAGAAATGCCTCACTGGGGCTAAGGGAAAATGGGCCGACGAACTCCCATACATTCTCTGGTCCGACAGAACTACTCCAAAAAATGCGACCGGACAATCGCCTTTTTCCCTCGTATACGGGAGTGAGGCAATCATTCCGGCCGAGTTACTGGTTCCGACCGCCCGTTGCAACCTCCAAACGAGCAAGCAAAACGATATTGAATTGGCTCATAACCTAGACACAGTGGACGAGATCAGAGAAAAAGATCGAATCAGGATGGTCAGATTTCAACAACAGGTCGCAAGGAGCTACAACAAGAACGTCAGGATCAAGCCATTCACAGTCGGAGATTGGGTCCTTAGGAAAACCTTCCAGAACACCAAGAATCCATCCGACGGAAAACTCGCACCACAATGGGAAGGACCCTACTTGATCACCAAAGTGGTCGGACATGGAGCGTATCAATTAGAAGACAAAGACGGACAACCAATTCCAAGAAGTTGGAACGCGGCACATCTAAAGCTATACCATTTCTGAACTGACAAGGTAAGACACTACAAAAACTCGCACATCGCTTATTATTGCATGCACATCTCTATCTTCCTTTACAAACTATCATTTGACACTAAGTGAGGACCTCATCCTTACAAAAACACGAATGCAGAACTGCATTGACACATACATTGGATCCAATCATCCGCAAAAAGCGCTTACATTACACGATCGATCGGAACACGGGGAGATGAACAACACAGGCACGTCGGCACACCGCCTGCCTTATACAAAACATAAGGTACGACACCTTATTACATTCACGCAATAAAAACATATTGCTTACCTCCCCGGTATAAAGTCATGACTAACACATACACAAACATTTACAGGCCTGTTTTACACACATACGGGGAGCCCCACTCGACGGAGCACACGGGCGAAACCGACACACCAAACACAAAACTTTATCGACAATCCCCTTGGATGTCTGACGACATGTACGAAACAAGCAAACGTACGATCTTATATGTAAAGACAAATTGCATTGAATAAAAACACGAGCATTTTTATACAAAATACGCGACCCGCGATGGTGGACGGGTCGCCAAAACATATTGTCTGCCTACACATCTGTAGGACTTCATCAAGCATTCACTTAAAAACATTCTGCGACCCGCGATGGTGGACGGGTCGCCAAAAATACCAAATGTCTAAACCCACGCACAAGTGGGACAACGAGTCAAACTACGCAAGAAAAACAAATCAGGCATCGGGGACAACGGCCTTACCTTCGACAGGGGTTGGCTCCAGAGAGGCTACACCATCAGTCGGCTCGACGTCGCCAGAATGGGCCTCGTCCTCGCCAGCGTCCTCATCCATGACCTCCTCTCCGACGCCAGCCAAGCGAAACAGCTCCTGACCAGGATTTCCCTTCGGAAACATGGAGTCCAAAGTCTCCTTTTCTGCCTTCAAGTCCCAGAGCTCATGCTTGCCTTCATCGAACTCTTCGATCATCTCGACACGCGACTTCAGTGCATAAAAAGCACCGATATCGCCTGCGATCTGACCAGCAGCAATCCGATCCTGCTTCATCTCTTCCTCAACGCCTGATCGGCTCTCCTCAAACTCTTTCTGACTCGCAACCAACTCCTCTTGGCAACTCTTTAACTCCCTTGTAAGGCGACGCTCAGTCTCACGACAACGGCTCTCCGCTCCCTCTAGTTTGGTCCTCGAGGACGCAAGGTCGGACTCTGTCCTAGCAGCCCTTTCCTCAGCCTTAGTGACCATTGTCTTGACACCAGAATAGGCCCCCAAGAGATACTGGAAAGTCTGAAATCTCACACGACAATGCAACACATAGTCAGAAGACATGGCCAAACGAAAGAAAAAGAGAAAAAGCACAAACAGAGGGCAACTCACCCTCCACGCGGAGCATCCCGCTTCACCAATGCAGTCCAAAGGGGAAACATCATCGACTTCCGATTTCAAAGTCGGATCCTGAGCACGGAAGAGATCGACAATCGATTGACCGACTGTGCCAATCTTGCCGATCCCCTCGGCAGTCGCCTCCTTCTTCCTAGGGATCTCCTCCACTTTGACATCATCAGACTGAACATCTGCCTTCCTCTTAGAACCAACTTTGGCTGGAAGCGCCGAACCCGCCGAAACAGACTTACTCGACGCGGCTTTGGCCGCCGCCTTCCTTTGCTCAATCAAACCTTTCCCAGACGCTCCCTTTAAACGAGCACTCGCTCGACCACCAGGGGAAGCTGGCACGACAAGACGAAGCAAAAATCTTAAAACACACGACAAAGTGAAAAAGAACAGAAAGAATACTCAGGGTTGAGAGCTCACCCTTGGCACGAGATGATGAGACAGTCGACGTGACTTCTTGAGCAAAAGGAGGTGCTGACAACAGGTTGACATTGGTAAAACTCCTCTTCGACGCTGGAACACCCAGGACAATCTTGGACAGACCTTCCGACCGAGCGCTTACCTCCAAATCTTCTAGCTCAGGAACTACGAAAAAGAAAAGTTAAAGCAAAGAGTTAAGACACATAAACAAACAAAAAAGAAGACAAATACATACTCTCAACTCGCCACTCCGTCAACAGGAACGGACATTCTCCCCCCTTCTCCAGAGAAGAACGTTCGACAAAGAAGAACTTCGACCCCCATCCGCGGTCGTTGACATCAAGATTCTGCACCAAAGGCTTCTGACCATGTCGGATACGTAACTGAACACGAGAGGAACTATTCGACCCTAAGAAATAGTTGTACCACAAAGCATCAAAATCAAAACCAGCCCCAGATCAGATGTTCATAAGGTCCAAGACCCTGAGAACCCTCCACGCTTGTGGCATCACCTGACACGGCGCTAACGCCAGAGCAGCCAAGAAATCCCTAACGAGGGGAGAGAAAGGAAACTTGTGTCCTATCCGAAATGGATATGCATAGAAACAAACCCATCCTTCATATCTAGCATCGGCCCTCTCGTCCGGGTGAGGCAGCCTAGCGACCGCCTCCGACGGAAAGCCTCCAACTTGAAGAATTTGCTCCAACTCCGCCTGGGATATGGTGCTTGTCAGAGCGTCCGATTCTTTCAGAATGAAGAGGGGAGGAGCTCCGCCCTCGCGCGAATCAGAGAGAGTCTTCGACGACTCGGAAGCTTCGCTAGAAACCATTTCAAGAACGGAAAAAGAAGGAAATCGAAAAGCTATGGCTAAAGAGGCTGGAAGACTTACCAAAGAAGCTTGCGAGATAAGATGAAGTGAAGTCTAATCGCTCCCCTCTGCTCCAAATTTATGGAGGGAAATGATGGTCTGCAGAGGAGTCGCATCGTGCTCCGATCTTGCGCCACGTAGCCCTGGGCTACTGCGTCAAAAAAGGATGGTGAAGATCGTGTATGGAGAAGTTGCCTCAGATTCCGCTTACTTGCCTAAACCGCAAGCCCAAGGCAACTTGGGGCTATTGTTGGGCCTGACGTCCCCTGGGAAGGTGGATCGAGCAAGACAAGCCCAGGCCCACGACGGATCGGAAGAACAGAAGAGAAACCCAGAGAAGGCGACGAGGCTTCTCCAGTCGAACGTCCTCCGACAAGATCGCAAAGATCCCGCCAAGCATTAAATGCCAGGATTGATCAACGGCCACAACATTTACACAACACCATAATAGCAACAATTAGTGATAGAATCTCCGTAATTAAATCCCGGCGTTGAAGATAAGGATGGGATCGAAATATAACGGTCAGAGGCACGAAGAACTTACCATATATGGACGAAGAGGAAGATAGGATGGGGACGGATACAATCACGTTACACACTCAAGCATTCTCGTTCAGAAACAAAACAGAACAACACTTTCACTGCCCGTCTAGCTCTCCAGCAATCACCCCCGCTTATTCGCCACCGGTCGCAACCTAAGAATTACCGGTCGAATCCAATAAGATCACTCTGCCTTATTACGATAAGTTGTATCTCGATTCAATCCGATCAATATATTATCTAATAAAATCATTTCGCTATTCTGCATTTGCTCTTTGCTTGTCTATTATCTATTTGGTTTGGATTGTTTTCTATCACCCGATCGACTAGTTACCCCGTCTAAGGCGATTTAGGTCGTCCGATCTTTTTGCCCCAAAACAGCTGACTCCTCTACAACTACATCCAGTCTGAGCTCGATTTAGGAGACTTACTATTTCTGGACATTTCTATGAACAATATTTCTATTTTTAGTAACTGCTAGTTCTTGGTGATTTCCATTTATGTTAAATGGGCCGCCAGATTTAGTAACTAGAGAGTCTTGCCCATTAGGTCAAATCTCTAGTATAAATAGGAACTATTGTATTTCATTTCAGTTTACGTCGAAATAGAGCTTTTGTTTACAGTCGAGTAATCTCATGAAACCCGGACCCTGACGTCAACAATTAACGCGTTTCTAGTCGAACTATCCTGGTGCGTTAATTAGGTTACCCATCACTATCCACAACCAACACCAAACACAAACCCTAACCACCCTAGGTCAGCCGCCGCCCCTCACATCATCCCTCACGGCTGCCGCCCCTCCCTTCACTTCCGTCGTGCCTCCTCCGTTGCCACCGCACCACCACCAGACCGCCGGTCACTGTTCCAGAACCTCACATCCGCCGAACACCCCCTTTCCACTCCCGAAGAGTCGCTTCGCCCTACTACGCGTTCATCGGATCCTTGACAACGATTTGTGGTCTTTCCATCGGACAAGGTCACATCAGGGAGGCGTTGTGGTCGCGATGGCATCACTTTCGGGTGCAACGTGGCGTGACATGGAATGACGTTGATTGCATGCCTTGTAGGCCCCCGGGACGAAAAGCCTAGTCATGACATGCATAAGTTGGGACAAGTGGAGATGGGATGCAAACAGCAATCCTTTCGTCCGTGTTTGAGTGTGAACCACCATGTGCAGGCGTAGTCGGTGAGACATCGAGCGGCGACTTCGACCTGCTGTTACTCATTGTAGTCAAAGTGACTAAGGACATAGGCCGTATGGTGCTACCATTCGAAGAATTTCACAACGCTGTCGCACTAGTAGAAAAAATGCCTTTTACCAAGATTTATTTGCAAAGATTACCACGGTTGTTGAACCGTGGTAAACTTGGCCGTGGTAAACATGTTTACCACGGTTGCATGTTTACCACGGTTACATATTTACCACGGTTAATGAACCATGGTAATTCAGCCAACCGTGGTAAAATTACAACTATTTAAAGTACTTCAAACCGTAGTAATATTGTTTACCCGTGGTAAACTTACATCCCTATAAATTTGATCGAACCGAGGTAAATGTGCACCTTTTTTAAGTACATAAATTATTATATAAATTATAGCATACAAATAACCATAATTATCTAAACATTTGCCACAAATTCAAAATACGTCAAGTATAAAAATGTAAAAATGGATTAAATATTAAAATGTCATACATCAATGTATTGTTATAAATACAACACACTCAAAAGATGAAATGTCAATAAAAATATAGCTAGCTAAAGTATGAAACACTTGCACAAATGTTCCACGTACGTACGTACTAATCTATGAAGTTCTGCACAAATGTTGCCCTTTGATCTCGAATCTCACGTACCAGATGCTCTAGGCCTTGTAACTAGTTTAGTAAGGTACAAGTACCCGACACATGAAAATAATAAATCAACAAACAAATTAGATCCCTAACACAAGTAAAAATGGCAGAAGTAATAGCTTTTGTCATGACAGGAAACTTAGCAAGAAAATCAAGGTACATGTAATTCAACATGTATACAAACACAATTACTAACATGGTATTGTTCATTCTTCAATCAGAGGTGAAATGATAGCAGATATTGATCTATGGTGAGAGAGACAACAAAATGAAGAAGAATCTTACATGTGGTGAGAGAGACAACAAAATGAGTCGAAGCTTGATATTGACATGTGGTGAGAGAGACAACAAAATGAGTCAAAGCTTGATATTGACCTGTGGTGAGAGAGAACAAAAAGAGTCAGTTTGTAAATATTAAAATACATGAGTCGAGTAAAGAGTATGAAGAAGTATCAAGGAGGTTGCAAACTTGTAGGAAAAGTCAAGAACAACAAGGAATAACATCACTATGCACAGAATCTGGACAAACTTGTAGGAAAAATACCAGAGAGGTTCAAGTAAAGTGCTTACATTATCAACCACAACTACATCCACACCTAGCTCCACTCCTCGTCAGAGTATCAACCACACTTAGCATATTCTCTGATGAATCTGGACACACTAGAAGGAGATTTTCTGTGTCCACTCCAATGGAATCAACAAGGATGGGATCCATTGCATTCTCCGCATCAAGGTATGCACAATACCCTGCCACTAGTGAACAATATAAAATATGATAGTGAAAGGATTTAACAGCCAATTGAATCATGAAAACAATCAGCTTTTGAGCTTAAAGTAAGAATACCTCCAAGTTTTTGAGCTTCCCTGATTGTGTGAAGGGCTAATGTAGTTTTGCCAGATGCTTCTTTTCCATATATCTCAACCATTCTACCCTGTAACTTCCAAGCAATACTTAGTTCCCAAAATAAGGTAGAAAATGTTTGCAACTGGTATTTTTGTTCTACAGGGTAAGAGAAAGTAGGCAACTCATAATAGAATCACAAGCTAGAGGACAGATTTGTTGCTTCTAGGAAGATACATTTGGCATACCTCCAATCCCAAGTGTCGAGTCAAGACGAAGTGAACCTGTGGGTATAACAGTGTAATACCCCTTATTTTTAGTAAGGGTATTTGGGTAATTTTCTCAACCCTCATTCTGTAATCGTGACGCGTTAGGCAAAATTCGGAATTTCTGTAACACGTATAATCTCTGTAATAATTCCCTGAGCATTATAATATACATTCGATGTATTTTCGAGGCTTAAAATATTTGTTTGGGTACAAATATTAGTTATTGCAAGGTTTTAGCACGTGTTCAATCGTTTCCCGGACAAAAGGACGCGAACAGGCCTTTTCCGCGACCGTGGAAGATTTCCGCGACCGCGGAAAATGATGCGTCGTCATCCTCGCGAACAGGCATTTTTCCGCTACCACGGAAAATGCTTCGTCCTCGTCTTCAATGGCTTCGTCGGTTGAGATGGCCGTCGATTCGCCGGGGGGATTTGGAGTGGTTCGTCTGGCCGGGAGTTGGGGTGCTCGGTGGCTATAAAAGGAGGGCTCGGATGGAGGGTTGGAGCATCCGAAATCCAATCTCTCTCTCTCTCGCTCGTATCGTCGGAGCTCTCGCCGGTGGTTTTAGTGGTCGAGTGGTGGTACAGTAGAGGCGTCGTGGTGCCAGGAGACGAAGCCCTCTCGTTCAGAGCCTCGTCGTGTCGTTGCCGGTGAGGATTTGTCCGATTAGGGTTGTCGGGTTCATGGCCGCGACCGCGGACATGAACAGCCGCGACCGCGGACGATGTCCAGACATCCACGACCGCGGAATCCAAGCCACGACCGCGGATTGCCTTAGCAAACGCGATCGTGGCCTTGGACGATCTGGTCACGGATGGGACCCTCGTTTCTTTTGTTTCCTTAGATCCGTATTATTATTTATCGAATCTAACCTAGGGTTTCGTTGTGGGTTCGTTGGCGTCGTAGGAATCCGCAATATGATTCTGTTTCCAGTTCCTGGACCCAGAAACCCGTTGCCATTCGTTCATCTCGATCAAGGCAAGTGGCGGTTCGCTCTTGCTTATCATTCCATGTTTTCGTTAATTATCAATTATTTCGGATTGTTAATTAAATTGGGATGAATTGTTGTTTTCGTTTGGGAATAGATTTTATAAATGATATGATATAAAATGTGATATTATGATAGGTTGTATATATTGCTAGAAACAACGCTATTCTATCTGTTATTACCATGATGGTATTGATGTGGATTTTATGTGTGAACTTATACATATATAGTTAGAACGAGTATTCGTAGGAACGCTATGTACCTTACGAGGTCTAGCCGTTTCTTTATAACTGTGGTGGATAGTATGTCCAAGCCCTAACACCCCTTTCCTAGTCATGACTATCCCCTATCCGAGTATAGGGGAGGTGCACACAGCTGGTGCCAACAATCGGGATTTATTCCCAAGATATCTCTCGTATCGAGATGATATATTATAAAAGCTTTAACGTGAATATACGTTTTTGGAATTAAAGAAGATAAGTGTGATTATGCACATAATTAATGAACCCTCGGGCGAGAAGTACAACTTCGAAACCGCTCGGACTTCGGTTAGAGTAAGTCTTCTTTCCAATCTGGATTCGCTTTGCGCGGTGAGGTTGGTCCTTGACCCAAATGATCAAGTCATTTTTAAACGCTTGTATGAAAACTATAAACATTCCCAAACATTTGTCATATTTTCCCATAAGACTCAATCTTTTGGAGTCTTTTCTTCATACATTTCCCATAAGACTCGATTCCTTTGGAGTCTTCTTTTCAGTGCATGTCTAAACTTTAAATCATTCCGTGAAAGTTCCGGGTTATGTATCGTCCCTTCGGTTGTTATTCGAGGGACAATGATAGTAAACGGTTACGATCACTAGAACCATTCTGTTTTCACCCTTGCATAGTCTTTCATTAGACTAACCAACTGGGTTTTATTCCTTGCATGGTTGGCTGGTGTCATCCGTCCTATACGGCACAGCAGTGGTTGGTTCCCGAAGTCTTGAAGTAACCAGTTGAAGAAGAGGCTTGCAGTTGCAGATTTAAGTGTCGATATTTCAAGGTCGTTAAGTATTACTTTAATATGTATTTTTATAACCTAGTCATGTAATAGGTTTATTCTTAAAAGTCTTCCGCTGTGTAATTTAAAGTCTTTCGCTGTAATTTCACTCTGCTGTAAATTGTTCTTGAGAAATCTTTTAATAAAAATGGTTGAGTTCCATTTAAAAACGTCTCCCGCTGTTTAAACCTTTCGTTAGTTATTATGTTTATTTAAGATTAATTGTTCCGATTAAAGCCTAGGGTGACATCGGACAGTAACATCTGAGGTCACTGGCGTGTGGCACTACCGACGTAAGTCGAGGGTGTTACAAACAGGTGCATGACGAGATCGAAAGAAGCTCGATAAAGACAGCATGGAATCCTTGCCAAAATCACCAGCTAGCTGTTTCAGAGCCAGGTACAATGCAGTATCCTTCTCCTTTGCTTTCCCATCATCAAAAAGCTCATCGTGTTCAAAATCCGCAACATCAACTGCAAAGGAAGAAAATGTGTGAGTTTTGACTTCTTATCGATCACATAGAACTCCATGTTCAAACAATTTCCTAGTAATAAACTGAACAATTGTGTAGCCACGAGATGGATGGGTGAATGAAATCATCAAAACAAATAGAGAGAGCACTAGAAACTGCAAAGTCATTCCCAATCACAAAATATCACGAAAAAGGTGCAAAATACAAGTCTTTTAATACCACCTATAGAGAAACAACTTCTATAATGAGAGCTCAGAACCCTGAATTTTTTATGAGAAACACGATAGCTATTAGCAAGCCAAACCTAACCCAATTCTTGAGCCATTCTAGCAAAAATCTTATCATGCAATTCCCAATTTTATCCAGATGCAATTCCCAATTGAAATTTCAATTCCCAATATTATCAAATTTCACTAGGGAAAGGTGTGAAACTATCTGCTGTTGCCAGTTGCTACTAGCCACTTTCCAACAGGGGGTGCTTTCCAGGGATGTAACTGAAAATTACCTTCCAAATCTGAAGTAGTTTGAAGTTGGTAAATACTTGTAGTTGTTGTAGAAGCTGGAAGAAACATGTAATCTAGCAAAATAAAGATGCATCATTTAAATTCACATCTCCTCCCCCTCTCTTTAAGTCTTATCTACTGCAGAACTCCACACAAACCGAGCCAAAATCTTTAACTCTCCTATATAGTTAACAGAAACCACACAATGATCGTAACCAATGGATCAAAAGACCCTTTTGGAGCATGTTGCATTAAACAACCTAAGCATTATCCTCGTTAACAAAGGAAACTTAAAAAACAAACAGAAAAAAGAAGCAGCAGAATAGACAATCATTAGAGAGAAGCATGTTCATTTTCATCCAATACATTAAGAACTGTAGATGACCGAATTGCAGAACATTTTCAGTAAATTGCAAAGGCAAAATAATCAGTGCCAAGGAAGATACAGATATATTACACACTAAATCTATTTGGGTATGTCCTTATCTTGGCTTCCTACCTTGCTAAAGCATGTGAACAACCAACCAAACACTACAACTACAAGATGCAGCAAATGTACTGATGATACGCTTTACTTTGTAGTGCGTAACTTGGGGTTGTTACTGTCATTTTGGGTACCATTTGGAATGATTTAGAGGAGATTGTAGAAGATTAGAGTTAATTGGAGATATGGCGAAATGGTGGTCTCAAGTGCATAAGTGGAGAGACTACAATTGAAGACCGAAGAAATATGAAGAAGATAAGCCATATGGAGCCACAAAGGAGCTGTCGCGGCCAACCGCGACCAAGGAAGAAGCAACACAGTAGCCACAGCGGATGGCGAGACGCGGAGCCATGAATGTCACATCCGCGACCGCGGCGAAGGCATCTGCGCCCGCGGAAAATTCAGAGCGCCAGTTCGAGAGCACCAAAGTAATTTCCGCGACTGCGGAAATCAGGCCGCGATCGCGAAAGCACACGCTGGCGAAAACCTTCGTTATTTTTGAACTTTTATTTTGTTTCCTTTTTAGTATCAATTTTATTTTACGTTTTTATTTCTTTATGGAAGATATTGTTAGTTATCCTTTTGAGTTAGGTTTAGTGAGAGAAAACCTAGTTTTTGCTAGAAGGAGATTATCATTCAGTTTAGTTTTTACGTTTTTTGTTTTTTCTTCCCTAGTTCTTGCTCACAAACCATGAGAAGGAACTAATCTCCATTGTTCTACCTGATGATTGAAGCCTTCAGTTTGATTTGGTTGTGAGGTTATATATTTTGTTATATTTCCATTGGGTTGTTTTGATTCTCTTGTGCTTATTCTAATTGATTATTATTGATTTCGCTTGTTGGATGCAACTAGTTGTTATTGGTAATTTTCTATTGCTAGGGTTTGGTTATTTCGAGTTGAAATTCCTTATCTTAAGTAGCAAACATAATTTACTGGAACGAGTTGTGAAAGTTTATTGTGAAGAGAATCAAATGCATGTTAAATACTGACGAGTTGTTAAGTACTGCATGCACCTATCTATGCCTATGCTTCATGCAACTATTGTTCTAAATCTTGATAGTTTCTTGTGCGTTCAATAGTTAGGGTTGCCAAGACTAGTTGGACTAGCAACTGATTTAGAATAGGGATTAGGACAACCATTGGATTGATTGAACAAGAGCGACTGGCTGGTCGCCCCTATTACTGCTTCCTGGATGGTTACTCAGGGTACTTTCAAATAGCCATAGCACCGGAGGATCAGGAAAAGACGACATTTACATGCCATTTTGGTACTTTTGCATATCGTAGGATGTCATTCGGGTTGTGTAACGCACCCGGAACATTCCAAAGGTGCATGGTAAGCATTTTTTCTGAGTATGTGGAGCAATTTATTGAGGTTTTTATGGATGAATTCACAGTCCATGGGGATAGTTTTGATGCATGCTTAGACCACCTAGCACTTGTACTTCAAAGATGTGTAGATACCAACTTGGTTCTTAATTATGAAAAATGTCATTTTATGGTTGAGCAAGGTATTGTGCTAGGTCATATAGTGTCTGCTAGGGGTATTGAGGTCGATAAGGCAAAGATTGATATAATTCAATCTTTATCTTATCCTACTAATGTGCGTGAAGTGCGTTCTTTCTTAGGCCATGCAGGTTTCTACCGCCGATTTATTAAAGACTTTTCCAAGATCTCATCACCTCTATGCGAGCTGCTGAAGAAGGAAGTGAATTTTGAATTCAACGAGGACTGCAAAAAAGCATTTGATGATTTGAAAGCTCGCCTCACTAGTGCACCGATTATTCAAGCACCGGATTGGTCTAAGCCCTTCAAGATTATGTGCGATGCTAGTGATTATTATGTGGGTGCGGTCCTTGGACAAAAAGAAGCACGAGCATCTCATGTGATTCATTATGCGTCCATGACTCTGAATGGAGCGCATCGGAACTACTCCACCACGGAAAAAGAATTACTAGCTGTCGTGTTTGCCCTGGAAAAATTCAGACAATATTTGTTGGGTACCAAAGGTGATCATCTACACGGATCATGCAGCTCTTCGATATCTATTGACGAAGAAAGAAGCAAAACCAAGATTGATTCGATGGATATTGCTGTTGAGTGAGTTTGATGTAGAGATCCGAGACAAAAAGGGAGTCGAGAACTTGGTGGCTGATCATCTGAGCAGGCTCGTACATGAAGAGGATGGGTCGAAAAAGGAGACGCCAATTCAGGGAGATTTTCCAGACGAAACATTGTGGAATGCCACGACAACGATTTTTCCGCGACCGCGGAACCACAGCCACGACCGCGGAAAATTGGAGGAACAGCTTCGAACAGCACCAGATGAGGAGAATTTTCCGCGACCGCGGAAATATTTCCGCGATCGCGGAAAATTGCCCGAAAACTCCATTGCTCTCGTAAAGTCGATTGAACATTTTCCGCGACCGTGGATTGAGACCCGTGATCGCGGAAACACCTCTGAGCTATCCACTGAGCCTTGGTCGGAGGAAGAACTCCTTGGGCTCCGCACACTCAAGCCGTGGTACGTGAACCTCATGAACTTCCTCGTTCGAGCAGAATTTCCCCCGAACCTTGCAAAGGCACAGAAAGACAAAATCCAGCGTGAGTCTCGATTCTACATATGGGATGACCCCTATCTTTGGAGACACTGCGTTGACCAGGTAATCCGTCTATGCATTCCGGATAATGAGATACAATCTGTCTTAACCTTTTGTCATTCTCATGCATGTGGGGGCCACTTTGGGCCAAATAAAACTGCTAGGAAGGAATTGGAAGCAGGATTCTACTGGCCACACATCTTTCGAGATGCAAACGCCTTTTGTAGATCTTGTGATTGATAATAGGAATTTGTCGTGCTAATTACTGCTATGCAAGTAGTCCAAACAAACCTTAAACCGTAGTCCTAAGTAAGTAAGGGTCGAATCCACAAGGAGACAGATTCTATCTTTATATGCAATTTATATGTCAATCCAAAGTAACCAAAAGGGGGGTTTTGTATGTTTCAGTAAATCTAAGCATGCAAAAGGTAAACAAACTAAAAGTTGTGAAATCAGTGATGGGAAAAGCACTTAATCAAACAAACATCCACTATTCGTATGACAAGTTGATCCTAGATAATCATTCAATATCTCATGCAATGGAAATTCCAATTCCTTTTCAGATATAACTAATAGCACAACCAGATACTATTAGCACTAACTAATTAAACAA
The DNA here is from genome assembly GCA_027886185.1 of Rheum nobile. Taxonomy (NCBI): domain Eukaryota; kingdom Viridiplantae; phylum Streptophyta; class Magnoliopsida; order Caryophyllales; family Polygonaceae; genus Rheum; species Rheum nobile. The sequence continues at coordinate 1,253,383 of WOAB01000171.1, forward strand.
CCCTGAAACTATCAAGATTCAGTTTAACAGCAGCGTTACGGATAAGAATATAGTTGGATACAGTTCTAGCATCAAACAACCAGCTTTTATCCTAGAATGTAAATCAGTTCTCTTCTGCATAAGACTAGCATAACCAGATACTAGTACGATGCAGTTGCTACTCTGAAATAGATATGCTCAACCAGTAACAATCTAGATCTAGCAATCAATCAATAGAAACAAACCCTAGTTGCGCAGGCTAGAGATTATCAATATTAATCATAAGCAATCAAGCAAGAGAATAGATAAAATCCATGCAATAGATAAGGAACGAGAATCTCACAACTGAATCAAAACGAAAGCTTCAGCGTCTGACTAAGCCAGGGAGGCTTAGTTCTTCATAACAAAGTACGTAGAAAGGGAAAAGATGAAATTAGGGTTCGAGCATTAGGGAGGCCAAACTCCCTTCTAACCCTTAAATACTAAAATGAAATAAGATCTCCAAAATTAACATTAAACGAAATATTGAAACGCGTAATAAAAATAGTCCAAATAAAGAGACGGGCTCGGTGGGCTTCTGACACGGACGGCGGGCGCTGCCTCCTCTGCGCCGGTCGTCGTAATTGCGGCGGTCGCCGTCTTTATACGGCGGTCGCCGTTCTCAAGTCGTAGCCAAGGTTGATGGGAGGGCTTTGGCGGCGGTCGCCGCAATGTGGGCAGCGGTCGCCGTGAAGCCATTCCTTCAGTGTCTTCGTCTCTTCAGCTCCGAATGCTCCCAAAGCCTCCAAAAGTGTGTCTTCAGCACCTCCTCGCCAATACTCCACAACTCCTCTAAAGTATCCTAAAACACCACTAAATCAATGCTAAAACCCCATCTATACACACAACATAATCGTGTGTATCAAACTCCCCCACACTTGAATCTCTACTCGACTCGAGTGGATAGAAAACTATCACCCATCATCAATACAGTTCCTAGATCATCAACATGCAAAGAAGCTCACAACTAAGAGTAAAAGCACCTACATGAAAGCACAATATCCCCCTGACCAACCACACATGAAAACTACTCATCCATCAGCACACACCAACCAACACAACACCAACACAATGCACACAACAACAACAACAACGACGACAACCTAATCCTCAGCTCCAAGCAAAACACATCATCCAAGTCCAACATCAACAACAATCATCAAAGAGAGTGATAGACACCAAACTACAGCTTATTCCTCCACGTGAAAACCTACTCAAAAACACTCTTATACTCCACTTCTTATGTCTCCTGTGCCGGTAAATTGATAGTCCTAAAACACTCAATTTTTTTTTCACACTCATTTTGCTTAGGCGCCTTTTCAGGTTTTCACCTAACACTCTCATTTCATTTTTCAAATTGGACTCACCACCTCACATCACTCTGAATCTATTTTTGCCAAGGCCTAATGCCTGCCAGATTACCTGCTTTTTACCTGAACCGTCCTTTCGGGTTTTCAGTCCATCCCAGGATTTTTATTGCCTTTTTTTCTTTCTTTTTGGCTTTTTCTTTTCTTTATTATTATTATTATTTATTTTTTTTGTTTTCAGAATAACAATAGCAAATACAGAATCCACTCCCCCACACTTGTAATAAACATTGTCCTCAATGAAAGAAGACAGAAATAAATAGGGGAAGTAGAGAAAGTACCACTACTGCGGAGGTGGTGGAAAGCCTGGATATTGGGAACCCATGAATAGGTTCCACAGACGCATCTGCTCCTCCATGGCCCTGATGTCGTCGTTGTGCTGCTGCATCATAGTAGACTGTGCGGCATAGTGATCGTGCTCCTCCGGGCGGAACTCAACAAACTCCTCATGATACCCTCGCGCCTCCTGGCGGAAATCAACAAAGTCTGACTGCATGGACCTCTGGCGAGTATCCATCTGCTGGAGCGTCTCCCACATCCTCATCTGTAAGTCCGGATGCTCCTCAGCAGCAGCCTGTACCTCAGGCACCGATTTTGGTTTTTTTTTTTTTTTTACTTTTGCTCCCCGTTTAAGGTTTTTTCGGGGTATTTTATTTTCATCTTTTGCTCCCCGTTTAAGGTTTTTTCGGGGCCCATTTTTTTTTTTTTTGAATAAGGATAGAAGTCGAACCTGGGAATGGCGGCGATCGCCGTAATTAAACGGCGGTCGCTGCCATTTGCCGTAGCCAGATGAACGAAAGAGGGGATTGGCGGCGGGCGCCGTAAGGGGGGCGGCGGTCGCCGTAAGGATGGCGGCGGTCGTCGTTTCTCCTTCTTCACTTGGATACGCTTCATGCAGGTTAGTTCGACACAGAATGCAAAGCAGAAATAAAATCAAATTGAAATTAACTAAAGGAAGGGAAATAAACTACCTAATCATCGGGTTGCCTCCCGAGAAGCGCCTTGTTTACTGTCCTTGGCTCGACATAGTGCTCAACCTCCTCAACTCGGGTTGCTCCTATCACTTGAACTCCTGAGGTCTATATCAGGGGGATATCTCTTTGTGTGCTCCATGTTGAGCCTTTCCCCCATGCTTGTTCCCTTGCTGATGGTTGGACCACTTTTTACATCTATGATTGCACTTGTCATTTTCAGAAATGGCCTACCCAACATCTCAGGGGTTGCATGTTTGTCATGCCCCGTATCCAGCATGTAAAAATCCACCAATCTCTCTTCCTGATCCTTGGTGAGCTTGCTTGAGATGATCACCGGTAATGTCTCCTTGTCTCCAAGAAATATATACTTGAGGTGATCAGGAAGTTGCTTTAACTCAACCACTAGTGCCTGCACAATAGAGGGCAAAAGCTTCTCGTTAGGCAAGGTTAGTGGTATAGGTGATTTACTTGGTTGCTCAAGAGGAAACTTATAGTAAGCATCCAACTCATTGACAACTTCCTGCATGTCAGTAGATAAACTAAAATCCAAACTAGAATCAATAATAATAGATTGCGTGTCATCTAGGCAGTCCACATCAAAAACATCTTACACCACAGGCTCAAGTACATCAATTGCACATAGAGAATGATCATCAGAAGGATATTTCATGGCTTCATAGATATTGTAATTAATAGTTTGGCCATTAAATTCCATAGTCAAGGAACCAGTACTCACATTAATCTTTGTATTGGCGGTTTTTAGGAATGGTCTCCCTAACAGAATAGGGGCTACATGCTTATCATGTTCCATATTAAGCACAAAGAAGTCAGCAGGAAAAGTAAAATCACCAACCATAACTAATACATCCTCCACTATCCCTATAGGACGCACACTAGATCGATCAGCTAACTGAATGGAAATATTAGTCGCATGCATGGGTCCTAATCGTAAGGATTCACAAAGGGATGAAGGTAGAACATTAATGGAGGCACCCAAATCTAACATAGCTTTATGGAACTTGGTACCTCCAATAGTAATTGGAATGGTGAACATACCTGGGTCTCCACACTTCTTGGGTAAGCGCTTCTGAAATACAGCAGAAACATGTTCGCTTACCTTCACCTTCTTCTTGCTGTTCCTATCATGATTTCTCTTTATTGTGCACATCTGCTTCAAGAACTTAGCATAACGAGGAACAGATTTGATCAAATTAAGGAGATGAATGTTTACCTCAACGTTTTTGAACATCTCAAACATGTCCTTGTCCTGCGCAAGTGGCTTGGTACGCTTCAATGCAGATGGGAATAGTGGAACAGGCTTCCATTCAGGAAAAATCGGAGTTTCGGACTCCTTCTCAGCATCAGTGAGCTACAGGGGGGCGGCGGTCGCCATGAGCCTGGCGGCGGTCGCCGCTGACATCGTCAAAAAGTTCGGGAATTGGATCAACGTCATGGCGGTCGCTGCTGTCTGGGCGACGGTCGCCGTAAGGAGGGCAGCGGTCGCCGTGAGCCTGGCGGCGGTCGCCGTCGACGCTCTGCTCCAAGTCCGAATCTTCTTCCTTGTTAACCTCAGAATTTTCCTCTTCGAGCCTCTTTCCACTTCTCAGAGTTACAACACTGACATTACGAATGTTCGGGTTCGCTTCCGTTTGAGATGGAAGTTTACCAGAATCCTTTGCGTCAAGTTTACTAACTACTTGAGAAATCTGACCAACCTGCCTTTCCAAGTTCTGAATGCTAGCTTGTGTAGTTTCATGGAATTGCAATTGGCTCTTAGTCAACTTAGCAACATTCTCATTGAGATTTACGTTGCTCTATATCAGCATCTTCACCAAATCATCCATAGAGGAGGATGATTTAGAGCTCTGCCCTTGAGGTCGTGGCACAAATGGCTGCCTAGGTTGTTGAGGATTACCCTGTTGTTGGTTTGGTTCTGGGTCTCTTCATCTGAAGTTAGGATGATCCTTCCAACCAGGATTATATGTACTGGAGTAAGGATCATGCCTGGGCCTCTGCTGATATCCTCCTACTGCATTCACTTCCTCTTGTAGAGTAGGACATGAATCAGTAGGATGCAAGTCGTTATGACAGATCTCACATGCCTTAGCCTGCTGAGGTGTACCTTTTAGTTTCAGACGCCTCACCTCCTCTTTCAGCACATCAAAATCAACTTGATCAATTTTAGATTGAGAACTAGCGACTACCAAGCTTTGGGAGCCTCTCCCACTGTATTGTCTAGAGTCATCAGCCAGGGTGGCAAATATCTCTAGAGCCTCTTCATAAGTCCTCTTCAGAATATTCCCACCACATGCAGAATTTACCATCCGACGATCATCTTCACGGAGTCCTCCATGCAAATAAAGAATCAGATCATGATTAGCTTAACCATGGTAGGGGCAACTCTTCACCAGTTTCTTAAAGCGTTCATAATAGTCATAGAGAGACTCATTAGACAGTTGCTCTACGTTGCAGATCTTCTTCTTGAGCTGATTAGATTTGATTGTCGGAAAGTATTTATCAAGAAACACCTTCTTCAAATTCACCCAAGTAGTGACGCTTCCTGGGGGTAAAGAATGATACCAGTCTTTAGCTGATTCCTTCAGAGAAAAGGAAAAGACTATCAACCTCATCTGATCTTCGGTAATATCAGATGGCCGCATGCTGGTGCAGACCTCAAGGAATTCATCCAGGTGTTGAATAGGATCCTCAAGTGGGGTTCCACTGAATTTCGGGAGTAAATGGACTACTCTTGTCTTAAGCTCAAATTTAACCCCATCACCCAGGGCAGGGAATTGCACAGCACGAGTTGGTTGCTCCAAGTTAGGAGCTGTCAGAGATTCAAGAGTAACACGTTGATCAGCCATCGTATCAGCTTCCTGAAGTAGTGTACGCGCAGCTCTGCGAGCTTGAAGAGAAGTTCTCTCGATTTTTGGATAAAAAACAAGAGGTAGATTATTAGTAATACGGGTGTGAACCATAAGATAGGTTCACACCAAGATTAGCACACAAATCACACACACAAAATAGATTATTGCCTCCCCGGCAACGACGCCAATTTGATAACAGGAATTTGTCGTGCTAATTACTGCTATGCAAGTAGTCCAAACAAACCTTAAACCGTAGTCCTAAGTAAGTAAGGGTCGAATCCACAGGGAGACAGATTCTATCTTTATATGCAATTTATATGTCAATCCAAAGTAACCAAAAGGGGGGTTTTGTATGTTTCAGTAAATCTAAGCATGCAAAAGGTAAACAAACTAAAAGTTGTGAAATCGGTGATGGGAAAAGCACTTAGTCAAACAAATATCTACTATTCGTATGACAAGTTGATCCTAGATAATCATTCAATATCTCATGCAATGGAAATTCCAATTCCTTTTCAGATATAACTAACAGCACAACCAGATACTATTAGCACTAACTAATTAAACAACCCTGAAACTATCAAGATTCAGTTTAACAGCAGCGTTACGGATAAGAATATAGTTGGATACAATTCTAGCATAAAACAACCAGCTTTTATCCTAGAATGTAAATCAGTACTCTTCTGCATAAGACTAGCACAACCAGATACTAGTACGATGCAGTTGCTACTCTGAAATAGATATGCTCAACCAGTAACAATCTAGATCTAGCAATCAATCAATAGAAACAAACCCTAGTTGCGCAGGCTAGAGATTATCAATATTAATCATAAGCAATCAAGCAAGAGAATAGACAAAATCCATGCAATAGATAAGGAACGAGAATCTCACAACTGAATCAAAACGAAAGCTTCAGCGTCTGACTAAGCCAGGGAGGCTTAGTTCTTCATAACAAAGTATGTAGAAAGGGAAAAGATGAAATTAGGGTTCGAGCATTAGGGAGGCCAAGCTCCCTTCTAACCCTTAAATACTAAAAGGAAATAAGATCTCCAAAATTAACATTAAACGAAATATTGAAACGCGTAATAAAAATAGTCCAAATAAAACAAATAAAGAGACGGGCTCGGTGGGCTTCTGACACGGACGGCGGGCGCTGCCTCCTCTACGGCGGTCGCCGTAATTGCGGCGGTCGCCGTCTTTATACGGCGGTCTCCGTTCTCAAGTCATAGCCAAGGTTGATGGGAGGGCTTTGGCGGCGGTCGCCACAATGTGGGCAGCGGTCGCCGTGAAGCCATTCCTTCAGTGTCTTCGTCTCTTCAGCTCCGAATGCTCCCAAAGCCTCCAAAAGTGTGTCTTCAGCACCTCCTCGCCAATACTCCACAACTCCTCTAAAGTATCCTAAAACACCACTAAATCAATGCTAAAACCCCGTCTATACACACAACATAATCGCGTGTATCAGTGATCGATGCCAGAGAATGGGGAATATGTCCCGCAGGAATGAGATGCCACAAGCACCATTGATCTTTTGTGAGATTTTTTATGTTTGGGGGATTGACTTTATGGGACCCTTTCCCAACTCTTTTGGGAATCTGTATATTTTAATTGCGGTGGACTACGTTTCCAAATGGGTGGAAGCGAAGGCCACCGGGACTGATGACTCTAAAGTGGTGGCAGATTTCATAAAGGAGAACATTTTCGCTAGATTTGGCATCCCCAAGGCTTTGGTAAGCGACAGGGGGACTCACTTCTGCAACTCTACCGTGAGGGGATTATTGAAGAAATATCATGTTACGCAGAGAGTTTCCACTGCTTATCACCCACAAACCAATGGTCAGGCTGAGGTGTCAAACAGAGAGATTAAAGTCATTCTTGAGAAGACGGTCGCTCCAAATAAGAAGGATTGGAGTTTGAGGTTAAATGATGCTTTGTGGGGGTACCGTACAGCCTATAAAAAACCCATTGGGATGTCCCCATTTAGATTGGTGTATGGAAAAGCATGTCATCTTCCCGTGGAACTGGAGCACAAAGCATTATGGGATGTGAAGAAGTGCAACATGCAAATTGATGAAGTGGGAGAGTTTCGAAAGTTGTAGCTTCAAGAGTTGGAAGAGATTCGTCTAGATGCTTATGACAATGCTGTCATCTACAAGGAGAAGACGAAGGCCTGGCATGACAAGAACATATTGCGAAAGGACTTCAACGTCGGAGACAAAGTCCTACTATTTCAGTCTCGCCTGCAACTCTTCCCAGGGAAACTTTGTTCCCGATGGGCCGGTCCCTATGTTGTCGCTCGTGTCTTTCCACATGGAGCAGTTGAGATACATGATGAAAAGGACGACAGGGTGTTCAAAGTGAATGGTCAAAGGTTAAAACCTTACCATAAGGGATTTAGCAACGAGGTGATAGATGAGTCGGTTCTGGAGGAACCAACTGCTGAGACTCAGTGAAGGGAACCATGTCGAGCCACGACAAAATCTAAGGCGCTGTCCGGGAGGCAACCCGAGGTATGTACTTCTTTCCTTGCTTTTCATTGTTTATTTTTACTTGCATTTGTTTTAGTGTGTTTTTGCTTTTGTTTTTTGTTTTTGTTCGACCTAACCTGCAGGGGGAGACCCTATGCCAATTGAAGAAGGTGCTACCCACACCAATGTAAGTCTCCTATTGCCTTGCACAAAAAAAAATTTGAAAAAACCCTAAACGGATTAAAATAATAATAATAAAAAAAAAAGTTATACCGAAGGCCAGTTGTCCCGAGTTATCCCTGGAGAGACGGTGCGCATCATGTTGCCAGGGAGGAAACATTAGCCATATACTTGATTTGGCAACGATGATGGCCCTATAATTGACAGCTGAGGAAGAGGAACACTAGAGCCCCCACCACGATTACATCTGGGCTCCACCATGTGTTCATTGAAGGTCGTGCAACTCCGCCATCCTTGCTAGACCACTACTTACCACAGTGGTTCCTTTTGGTTGCATGGAAGGAGTTGAATTTGAAGACGCTGCAACACTAGAGACCTGAGCTTATATGGTTTACCGCCAGCAACAACGTACGTGTCCAGACCAACTCGGCGACGGTTGTGAGTACTTTTCCCCCTTCCCTGTGCTTCATTTTTTTTTGTCTTTCATTACATTGAGGACAATGCAATGTTTAAGCATGGGGGAGGATTCTATACTTGCTAAGTCGCTGAGGAGAAAAAAAGAAAGAAAAAAAGCTAAAAACTCGAAAAAAGGCAAAAATAGAAATCCTTGGATAAGTCGAAAACCCGAAAGGGCGGCTTAGGCAATAAGGAGGTGGCTTGGACCAGCATTAGGCTGGGGTAATAATTGGTCAAGAGTGATGTGAGTTATACTGTGATCCCATCTATTGAAAAATGAAATGAGTGGCTTGGTGAAAACCCGAAAGGGCGCCTTGGCAAAATGAGTGAAAAGAAGAAGAGTTATTATTAGGATTCCTCATTTTACCTGGCGTGGTGACATAAGAAGAAGTGATATAAGGAGATTCGGGTAGGTCACTCTGGGATGTATAAGAAGATAGATGGGAGATTAGGATTAGATTTTATTCACTCTATGGTGTTTGGGATAAGCTTGGGGGAAGTACTCTGCTTTATTTTTAGCTTGCTTGTGTGGTGTTGATTTGTTTTATTGTATGTTGTGTTGAGCTTATTGTATTGGTGCCTTGGAGTTCATGTTAGGTGCAGTTATTAGAGGAGATAATTTTTCTGTGCTTCCTGAGACCTTGGGGATTTGATTGGAGGAGTATGTTTATTTTAGCTTACTCGAGGACGAGCAATGTCTAAGCATGAGGGAATTTGATACGCTCTACTTTGTAGTGCGTAACTAGGGGTTGTTACCGTCATTTTGGGTACCATTTGGAATGATTTAGAGGAGATTGTAGAAGATTAGAGTTAATTGGAGATATGGAGAAATGGTGGTCTCAAGTGCATAAGTGGAGAGACTATAATTGAAGACCGAAGAAATATGAAGAAGAGAAGCCATATGGAGCCACAAAGGAGCTGCCGCGGCCAACCGTGACCAAGGAAGAAGCAACACAGCAGCCGCGGCAGATGGCGAGACGCGGAGCCATGAATGTCACAGCCGCGACCACGGCGAAGGCATCCACGCCCGCGGAAAATTCAGAGCGCCAGTTCGAGAGCACCAAAGTAATTTCCGCGACCGCGGATATCAGGCCACGATCGCGGAAGCACACGCTGGCGAAAACCTTCGTTATTTCCGAACTTTTATTTTGTTTCCTTTTTAGTATTAATTTTATTTTACGTTTTTATTTCTTTATGGAAGATATTGTTAGTTATCCTTTTGAGTTAGGTTTAGTGAGAGAAAACCTAGTTTTTGCTAGAAGGAGATTATCATTCAGTTTAGTTTTTACGTTTTTGTTTTTTCTTCCCTGGTTCTTGCTCACAAACCATGAGAAGGAACTAATCTCCATTGTTCTACCTGACGATTGAAGCCTTCAGTTTGATTTGGTTGTGAGGTTATATATTTTTTTCTATTTCCATTGGGTTGTTTTGATTCTCTTGTGCTTATTCTAATTGATTAGTATTTATTTCGCTTATTGGTAGGGGTGAGCACGGGCCGAGAAAACCAAAGCCTGAACCGAACCCGACCCGAAAAACCCAAACCGACATGCTTTCGGTTCGGGTTTCGGTCCGACCAAATCAGAGTTTCGGGTTTCGGTTTGGTTCGGGTTCGGTTCGGGTCGGGTTCGGGTTTTTAGTGTAATTTAGCCTTTTTTAACGAAAAGTGTTGTTTAGACCGAACCCGACCCGAACCCGAACCGATGTCTTCGGTTCGGTCTTCGGTCCCGGATTTTTTACCGTTCGGGTTTCGGGCTTTTCGGGTTCGGGTCGGTTCGGGTCGGGTTCCGGCCCGCGCTCAGCCCTACTTGTTGGACGCAACTAGTTGTTATTGGTAATTTTCTATTGCTAGGGTTTGGTTATTTCGAGTTGAAATTCCTTATCTTAAGTAGCAAACATAATTTACTAGAACGAGTTGTGAAAGTTTATTGTGAAGAGAATCAAATGCATGTTAAATACTGACGAGTTATTAAGTACTGCATGCACCTATCTATGCATATGCTTCCTGCAGCTATTGTTCTAAATCTTTATAGTTTCTTGTGCGTTCAATAGTTAGGGTTGCCAAGACTAGTTGGTCTGGCAACTGATTTAGAATAGGGATTAGGACAACCATTGGATTGATTGAACAAGAGAACCTAGGATCGACCTATCATACTGAAGTGTGGATATCTGTCAGGTAGAATACCCTCACCATCCATATTTACAACCATTTTAGTCATTGCTTGTTTTCATTCTTTAGTTTAGACATTAAAACATCAAAACCACCTTTGTTCTTAGTTGACAACTTGCTTGCATATTTAGAGATAGACCCCTTGATTCCCTTGGGATTCGACCCTTACTTGCCTGTTATACTTAGTTAGGTTTTTAGGGATTCTTTGATAGACATCACGACTTTAGCCTCATCAAATTTGATAGGCATCACAACTTTGATAGGAATTTCCGCGACCGCGGAAATTCTCTTGATGCATCCGAGAGCTCTGACGCAGATCCGCGACTGCGGACTCCACTCCGCGACCGCGGATCACATGCTCCTTACGTAGATGACTATGTTAGGCCATATTTTCCACCGCTCGGCTCGACGAAGCCACCCGCGCCATTCCCTGAAACGTTAATGGACACGAGAAGACTGGAGAATGACAAGGAACTCTTCGAGACCTTCAGAAAATGTGAGGTGAACATCCCTTTACTTAAACTTGTCAAGAGTATTCCTCGATACGCAAAATTTCTTAAGGAGCTATGCACGATCAAAAGGAATCAAAAATTGAAAGGGAAACAAAAAGTCCAGGTAAGTGAACAAGTCTCTGCTGATTTTCAAAAGCGTATGCCTAAAAAGTGTGGTGACCCAGGCATGTTTAGCATTCCATGTGTGATAGGTGACGCTAAATTTGAAAAAGCTATGCTAGATCTTGGTGCATCTATAAATGTTTTGCCTTACTCCTTGTATGAATCTTTACAATTGGGACCATTGCATGCAACAGGAATAGTTCTACAATTGGCTGATAGATCTAATGTGTACCCGAAAGGGGTAGTTGAGGATGTCCTGGTAATGGTTGATAGCTTGATTTTTCCTGCTAATTTCTTTGTGCTGGACATGGACCACGATAAAAATGTTGCCCCTATACTGTTAGGTAAGCCATTTATGAAAACATCCCCGACAAAGATTGATGTAAGTAGTGGAACACTTACCATGGAATTCGATGGGGAAAAGGTAGAGTATAACATATATGATGCTATGAAATACCCCATTGATGATCATTGTTTATGTGTTATTGATGTGATTGAGCCTATAGTGCAAGATGTCTTTGCTACTGCCTGTTCTGATAAACTGCAATATGCTATTGAGAATGCCATTGAAGAACCACCTGAGGATTATGCTCTAGACACTAACTTGCAGGAAACGGTGGCTCACTTAACACACGGTACACCCCCGTTCCGTTCTTTGGGCAATGGCCCCATCCCACTAACAGTGCCAAGCGAAAAGCTTTTACCTTATGTTGTGCAGGCACCAGAGATTGAACTCAAGCCACTACCGGATCACCTCAAGTATGCTTTCCTGGGAAAGGAGGACACATTACCAGTCATTATCTCCAATAAGCTTTCCAAGGATCAAGCGGAGAAATTGGTGGCAGTGCTTAAGGAACACAAGACCGCATTGGGGTGGACCATTGCAGACATAAAGGGAATCAGTCCCTCTACATGCATGCACAGAATTTTACTGGAGGACGATGCCAAGCCATCGAGACAGCCACAAAGAAGACTTAACTCACCAATGATGGAGGTGGTGAAGAAGGAGGTGCTGAAACTCCTACAGGCTGGAATGATTTTTCCCATCTCCGACAGTAAATGGGTGAGCCCGACACAAGTGGTGCCAAAGAAGGGAGGAATCACTGTTGTGGAGAATCAACAAGGAGAGTTGGTCCCCACCCGAGTACAAACTGGATGGAGGGTGTGCATTGATTATCGTAAGCTGAATGCGATAACTCGGAAAGACCACTTCCCTCTACCTTTTATTGATCAAATGCTCGAGCGACTGGCTGGTCGCCCCTATTACTGCTTCCTGGATGGTTACTCAGGGTACTTTCAAATAGCCATAGCACCGGAGGATCAGGAAAAGACGACATTTACATGCCCTTTTGGTACTTTTGCATATCGCAGGATGCCATTCGGGTTGTGTAACGCACCCGGAACATTCCAAAGGTGCATGGTAAGCATTTTTTCTGAGTATGTGGAGCAATTTATTGAGGTTTTTATGGATGAATTCACAGTCCATGGGGATAGTTTTGATGCATGCTTAGACCACCTAGCACTTGTACTTCAAAGATGTGTAGATACCAACTTGGTTCTAAATAATGAAAAATGTCATTTTATGGTTGATCAAGGTATTGTGCTAGGTCATATAGTGTCTGCTAGGGGTATTGAGGTCGATAAGGCAAAGATTGATATAATTCAATCTTTACCTTATCCTACTAATGTGTGTGAAGTGCGTTCTTTCTTAGGCCATACAGGTTTCTACCGCCGGTTTATTAAAGACTTTTCTAAGATCTCATCACCTCTATGCGAGCTGCTGAAGAAGGAAGTGAATTTTGAATTCAACGAGGACTGCAAAAAAGCATTTGGTGATTTGAAAGCTCGCCTCACTAGTACACCGATTATTCAAGCACCGGATTGGTCTAAGCCCTTCGAGATTATGTGCGATGCTAGTGATTATGTTGTGGGTGCGGTCCTTGGACAAAAAGAAGCACGAGCATCTCATGTGATTCATTATGCGTCCATGACTCTGAATGGAGCGCATCGGAACTACTCCACCACGGAAAAAGAATTACTAGCTGTCGTGTTTGCCCTGGAAAAATTCAGACAATATTTGTTGGGTACCAAGGTGATCATCTACACGGATCATGCAACTCTTCGATATCTATTGACGAAGAAAGAAGCAAAACCAAGATTGATTCGATGGATATTGATGTTGAGTGAGTTTGATGTAGAGATCTGAGACAAAAAGGGAGCCGAGAACTTGGTGGCTGATCATCTGAGCAGGCTCGTACATGAAGAGGATGGGTCGAAAAAGGAGATGCCAATTCAGGGAGATTTTCCAGATGAAACGCTGTGGAATGACACGACAATGATTTTTCCGCGACCGCGGAACCACAGTCGCGACCGCGGAAAATTGGAGGAACAGCTTCGAACAGCGCCAGATGAGGAGAATTTTCCGCGACCGCGGAAATATTTCCGCGATCGCGGAAAATTGCCCGAAAACTCCATTGCTCTCGTAAAGTCGATTGAACATTTTCCGCGACCGCGGATTGAGACCCGTGATCGCGGAAACACCTCTGAGCTATCCATTGAGCCTTGGTCGGAGGAAGAACTCCTTGGGCTCCGCACACTCAAGCCGTGGTACGTGAACCTCGTGAACTTCCTCGTTCGAGCAGAATTTCCCCCGAACCTTGCAAAGGCACAGAAAGACAAAATCCAGCGTGAGTCTCGATTCTACGTATGGGATGACCCCTATCTTTGGAGACACTACGTTGACCAGGTAATCCGTCGATGCATTACGGATAATGAGGTACAATCTGTCTTAACCTTTTGTCATTCTCATGCATGTGAGGGCCACTTTGGGCCAAATAAAACTGCTAGGAAGGTATTGGAAGCAGGATTCTACTGGCCACACATCTTTCGAGATGCAAACGCCTTTTGTATATCTTGTGATCGATGCCAGAGAATGGGGAATATGTCCCGCAGGAATGAGATGCCACAAGCACCATTGATCTTTTGTGAGATTTTTTATGTTTGGGGGATTGACTTTATGGGACCCTTTCCCAACTCTTTTGGGAATCTGTATATTTTACTTGTGGTGGACTACGTTTCCAAATGGGTGGAAGCGAAGGCCACCGGGACTGATGACTCTAAAGTGGTGGCAAATTTCATAAAGGAGAACATTTTCGCTAGATTTGGCATCCCCAAGGCTTTGGTAAGCGACAAGGTGACTCACTTCTGCAACTCTACCGTGAGGGGATTATTGAAGAAATATCATGTTACGCAGAGAGTTTCCACTTCTTATCACCCACAAACCAATGGTCAGGCTGAGGTGTCAAACAGAGAGATTAAAGTCATTCTTGAGAAGACGGTCGCTCCAAATAGGAAGGATTGGAGTTTGAGGTTAAATGATGCTTTGTGGGGGTACCGTACAGCCTATAAAAACCCCATTGGGATGTCCCCATTTAGATTGGTGTATGGAAAAGCATGTCATATTCCCGTGGAACTGGAGCACAAAGCATTATGGGCTGTGAAGAAGTGCAACATGCAAATTGATGAAGTGGGAGAGTTTCGAAAGTTGCAGCTTCAAGAGTTGGAAGAGATTCGTCTGGATGCTTATGACAATGCTGTCATCTACAAGGAGAAGACAAAGGCTTGGCATGACAAGAACATATTGCGAAAGGACTTCAACGTCGGAGACAAAGTCCTACTATTTCAGTCTCGCCTGCAACTCTTCCTAGGGAAACTTCGTTCCCGATGGGCCGGTCCCTATGTTGTCGCTCGTGTCTTTCCACATGGAGCAGTTGAGATACATGATGAAAAGGATGACATGGTGTTCAAAGTGAATGGTCAAAGGTTAAAACCTTACCATGAGGGATTTAGCAACGAGGTGATAGATGAGTCGGTTCTGGAGGAACCAACTGCTGAGACTCAGTGAAGGGAACCATGTCGAGCCACGACAAAAACTAAGGCGCTGTCCGGGAGGCAACCCGAGGTATGTACTTTTTTCCTTGCTTTTCATTCTTTATTTTTACTTGCATTTGTTTTAGTGTGTTTTTTCTTTTGTTTTTTGTTTTTGTTCGACCTAACCTGCAGGGGGAGACCCTATGCCAATTGAAGAAGGTGCTACCCACACCAATGTAAGTCTCCTATTGCCCTGTATACAAAAAAAAAAACTGAAAAAACCCTAAACGGATTAAAAAAAATATTAATAATAATAATAATAAATAAAAAATAATAATATAAAAAAAAAGTTCTACCGAAGGCCAGCTGTCCCGAGTTATCCCTGGAGAGACGGTACGCATCATGTTGCCAGGGAGGAAACATTAGCCACATACTCGATTTGGCAACGATGATGGCCCTACAATTGACAGCTGAGGAAGAGGAACACTAGAGCCCCCACCACAATTACATCTGGGCTCCAACATGTATTCATTGAAGGCCGTGCAACTCCGCCATCCTTGCTAGACCACTACTTACCACAGTGGTTCCTTTTGGTTGCACGGCAGGAGTTGAATTTGCAGACGCTGCAACACTAGAGACCTGAGCTTATATGGTTTACCGCCAGCAATAACGTACGTGTCCAGACCAACTCAGTGACGGTTGTGAGTACTTTTCCCCCTTCCCTGTTCTTCATTTTTTTTGTCTTTCATTACATTGAGGACAATGCAATGTTTCGGCATGGGGGAGGATTCTATACTTGCTAAGTCGCTGAGGAGAAAAAAAGAAAAAAAAGGCAAAAACTCGAAAAAAAACAAAAATAGAAATCCTGGGATAAGTCGAAAACCCGAAAGGGCGGCTTAGGCAATAAGCAGGTGGCTTAGACCAGCATTAGGATGGGGTAATAATTGGTCAAGAGTGATGTGAGTTATACTGTGAGCCCATCTATTGAAAAATGAAATGAGTGGCTTGGTGAAAACCCGAAAGGGCGCCTTGGCAAAATGAGTGAAAAGAAGAAGAGTTATTATTAGGATTCCTCATTTTACCTGGCGTGGCGACATAAGAAGAGGTGATATAAGGAGATTCGGGTAGGTCACTCTAGGAGGTATAAGAAGATAGATGGGAGATTAGGATTAGATTGTATTCACTCTATGGTGTTTGGGATAAGTTTGGGGGAAGTACTCTGCTTTCCTTTTAGTTTGCTTGTGTGGTGTTGATTTGTTTTATTGTATGTTGTGTTGAACTTATTTTATTGGTGCCTTGGAGTTCATGTTAGGTGCAGTTCTTAGAGGAGATAATTTTTCTGTGCTTCCTGAGACCTTGGGGATTTGATTGGAGGAGTAGATTTATTTTAGCTTACTCGAGGACGAGCAAGGTCTAAGCATGAGGGAATTTGATACGCTCTACTTTATAGTGCGTAACTAGGGGTTGTTACCGTCATTTTGGGTACCATTTGGAATGATTTAGAGGAGATTGTAGAAGATTAGAGTTAATTGGAGATATGGCGAAATGGTGGTCTCAAGTGCATAAGTGGAGAGACTACAATTGAAGACCGAAGAAATATGAAGAAGAGAAGCCATATGGAGCCACAAAGGAGCTGCCACGGCCAACCGCGACCAAGGAAGAAGCAACACAGCAGCCGCGGCGGATGGCGAGACGCGGAGCCATGAATGTCACAGCCGCGATCGCGGCGAAGGCATCCGCGCCCGCGGAAAATTCAGAGCGCCAGTTCGAGAGCACCAAAGTAATTTCCACGACCGCGGAAATCAGGCCGCGATCGCGGAAGCACACGCTGGCGAAAACCTTCGTTATTTCCGAACTTTTGTTTTGTTTCCTTTTTAGTATTAATTTTATTTTACGTTTTTATTTCTTTATGGAAGATATTGTTAGTTATCCTTTTGAGTTAGGTTTAGTGAGAGAAAACCTAGTTTTTCCTAGAAGGAGATTATCATTCAGTTTAGTTTTTACGTTTTTGTTTTTTCTTCCCTAGTTCTTGCTCACAAACCATGAGACGGAACTAATCTCCATTGTTCTACCTGACGATTAAAGCCTTCAGTTTGATTTGGTTGTGAGGTTATATATTTTGTTCTATTTCCATTGGGTTGTTTTGATTCTCTTGTGCTTATTCTAATTGATTATTATTGATTTCGCTTGATGGACGCAACTAGTTGTTATTGGTAATTTTCTATTGCTAGGGTTTGGTTATTTCGAGTTGAAATTCCTTATCTTAAGTAGCAAACATAATTTACTGGAACGAGTTGTGAAAGTTTAGTGAAGAGAATCAAATGCATGTTAAATACTGACTAGTTGTTAAGTACTGCATGCACCTATCTATGCCTATGCTTCCTGCAGCTATTGTTCTAAATCTTGATAGTTTCTTATGCGTTCAATAGTTAGGGTTGCCAAGACTAGTTGGACTGGCAACCGATTTAGAATAGGGATTAGGACAACCATTGGATTGATTGAACAAGAGAACCTAGGATCGACCTATCATACTGAAGTGTGGATATCTGTCAGGTAGAATACCCTCACCATCCATATTTACAACCATTTTAGTCATTGCTTGTTTTCATTCTTTAGTTTAGACATTAAAACATCAAAATCCCCTTTGTTCTTAGTTGACAACTTGCTTGCATATTTAGAGATAGACCCTTTGATTCCCTTGGGATTCGACCCTTACTTGTCTGCTATACTTAGTTAGGTTTTTAGGGATTCTTTGATAGGCATCACAACTTTAGCGTCATCAACTGACCTGCCAAATATTGTAAGGAATGTAACATTACAAAAAGCTTGAGTGACACCATAGCCAAGAGAAGTCATCACATAAATTTTCAAGTACTATCTAAAATTGAGAACTGCCAAAATCACATTGGTTCAATATTGAGGTTATTTTTTTACAAAGTAAAAGAAGCATTGACAAAGGCCATATAGCAAATTACATCAAGTCAACTGCATCTATAATTTAGTGGCACTAAATAGAAAAGAATCATCCATTTTGATGAACGATAATCTTAGTTGTCAAAGTATGAATCCAGTTTTTGACGATCTTGTATAATTCGAGCATTTCGTTAACCAATTAAGCCCTCTTCCAATTTTTTAATAAATTTACAACAGAAAGCTGATTCTAACATTTCATAGGATCCATAAAAAAAAAATTCATATGTTCTAAATAACTGAAATCAATATATTGAGGTAACTGAGCAAGTAGAAAATGATTGATCAATGCAAAACTCGAAGGGAAAACATGAAATGGAAACCAACTCACCAAAAAGGACGAATGAAGGTGTGAAACGAAGCATGCTAGAGCAATTACTAGAGCGATTTGACGAGCGACGGACCGATAAATCCTAGGATTTTACAGAATCATGTAGTCGTCCGGGAAATATCTTAGATATGGAATTAGAAATGAATAAATAATTACAGGCAACAACAAGATCGATGGAGATCGACAAATCGTGCCTTCGTGGTCGACTTGTCGTGGCGGCCTCCCGCCGGTGGTCTAGTGTCCAGCCGTAGTGTATCTGGTCGAGCACTCGAGCCGTCATGGTCCCATACTCCCGTGGAGACTAGAGGATGGAGCGGAGAAATAGAAGGGGGTGGGATCTGGTCGAGCCGTCGTGGAGACTGGAGACTAGAGGATGGAGCCATGGAGGGGAGAAATAGAAGGGGCTACAGACGAAGGTAAAGTGAAACACATTTTTAGGGTTCGGTTGCTTTTACCACGGTTGTTTTAAGAACCGGGGTAATAATGCAAATCATGTAAAATTACCACGAAAAAACACGCAACCGTGGTAAAAGCAACCATAGACAATTACCACGGTTGTTTTAACAACCGAGGTAATAATGCCAAGCATGCAAAATTACCACGAAAAAACACGCAACCGTGGTAAAAGAAACCATAGACAATTACTACGGTTGTTTCACGAACCGAGTTAATAATGTCAAGTATGCAAAATTACCACGAAAAAACAAGGAACCGTGGTAAAAGCAATCGTAAAATTACCATGGTTGTTTCAAGAACCGAGGTAATAATGCTAAGCATGCTCATTTACCACAAAAAAATACGCAACCGTGGTAAAAGCAACCATAGTCAATGCCCCTTTTTCTACTAGTGTCGTAACCATCGAAGGGTTCAAGTCGCAACCTGGAGTCACGGTGGGAGCGCTGCCTAGGTGATGTGATGGTCAAACTAGTGACGAGTCGAGGCACATCGGTGATGAGCCAAGTACTGGTCATCGACGTCGTAGCGCTCAAGGGTGATCCAGTAAAGACATTAGCAAATGGGGTCGCGATCGCGGGTGTGATAGGCGTCATGGTCGTGGCGCCGATCTAGCTAGGGCATCGGTTCGGGTGTGGGGCGATGTGCGTAGGTCGTGTACCTCGTGGTGCGGTGTGTGGTGCCTCAGGGAGTCATCGGCTGCGTTGAGGGTATGGTGAGCCATGTCAGTGGTACTTATGCGAAACATAACCCAAAACGAGGATCAAACGCACAAAAGGTAGAGAACCAACAATCAAGTCAGGTCCTTGACTCAAAATCAACCCAAAAATCAACTATCGTGCGGGTTGACTATGTGGTTGTTCGTGAGGATGGATTGGCTCGATCGTAAGGTCATAAGGAAGCAAGATAAATAGCATATCAATCAAAGCAACAAGTATACCTAGCAAGAAAGTTCAAGTTTCAGAAGAAAATTCAAGACTTAGAAATTAGTCTCAAGAATCAAGTAACATGAAAGATCGTTCCTTGAATTGTCGTTGCTTTAGAGAAATGGAGGGGTCACTTAGTGGATCTGGTTGCCAAAGTGAGGGACTTTTCCCTAGCCTATGGTGTGATTTTTCTCTTCCTTAATTTCCTTTTGGAATACTCTTTTTTCTTGGAATTGGCAACAAGATATATTTTTTAATATATAGAAAGAAACACACAAAATAAGATTTCAAGTGTGTAGGGGGAAGAGACAGATAAAACGTGTAACAATAAGATAGAAATTTCAAGCAACTAAATTCTATCAATAAATAAACAATAAACAAGGCAAGAAAATAGTCAAACAAAGAAACAGATGAAGCAAAGTTATTTATTTGTGTGCCAATGAAAGATAATTCTATATAAGGTAAGAGATAATATATAATATGCACAAGACATGGTAAGAGATAAAAGATGGAAAATTATAAGATTTTTACGGAAAATCAAATCTTTGCCTAAGAGAAGGGGGCGGGTTAGGGCATAGTCGATTAACAACCTTGGGGATGGGGCGGAAGTGGTTGCAGCAGAAGACGGATCGATGGTGGTGGGTTCCGGGTGAGGGTGCAATAGCTGCGGAGGTGGTGTGGTGGTCGATGGTGTGCGACTATAGTTTTGTCACAAAACGCACAGTAGAAATTGGATATGGTGGTGATAAATATAGAAGGATAAATAGAGTGTGATTAATTGAGAATGCAAGGGAGAAAATGATATAAACTTAACTCGACGATGATTCTGATATCAATTGATGTGATCAACCCACGCTAGGATTGCTCACAATGAAGGACCGATCGATGTCAAGTCAAGTTCACTCCTTTGATTTGGCTCTCCTCAAACAATCTCTCTTCTCTTTGAATGCTAACGTTATGACAAATCAAAGTGGCAATGGATGGATGCCTCAATTGAGGTTCTTGAGATGGAAGATCAACGTTATGATCTTGGTAGAAGTATAGAAGAGTCTTTGACTAGTGGGAGATGCCCAATTGGTTGAACAAGGAAATATCCTCGACTTTACCAAAACTAAGCATGATCTTATTAATGAAACATAACAAAGTATTTATAGAAAACAAGAGACTTAAAGATAGAAAGAATCCAAATGGGCTTGGGCTAAGTGAGACACACAAAAACCCAAGACAAAATCTACTAAAAATAGCAAAGCAAGCAAAATAGTAAGAATGTCTTAAACATTACCCATATAATAACTAAGTATAAGAAACTATGCTAAGGAGGCGCCATGGAGACACAAGGGATGTGGGCGCCATGGACGCATACGGCGGAATCGCGTTGCCGGGGGCGACACGGGCGTTGGCTGAGATCCATCAATTATGTTTGCGTTTGTGTTATGGTGGTCTTGGAAGTGGAGAAACGATGTAGTTTTTAATGGTGGAGATGTGGGTATATATAGGCCTCATTTCATTGCCTGTATGGCTAGGGATTATTGTGATGCTATTGCGGTTAGTGATGTTCATCAGCCTCGATAGTCCAAGGAGCAAGTCCATGTTATGTAGAAAAGATCGGGTTGCTCTTGGTCAAAATTGAACACTGATGGGCGGTCTCAGGGTAATCCGGGGAAGGTAGTTGTTGGTGCCTGGTGGAGTTCTCGCGATGATGAAGGGCGTTGTCAAGGGGGATTTGTGTTGAATATTGGCAGTTGTATCTCTCATATGGCTGAGTTATGGGGTGTTTACTACGGGTTGCATATTGCATGGGAGTTGGGACATCGTCGGGTGATCGTTGAGGTTGATTCAGAGATTGTCGTCGGCTTCCTGACTAATGGTGTTGTTGACACTCATCATCTTTTTTTCATGGTGCATGTGTTTCATGACTTTCTTAATAGGGATTGAATTGTCCTTTACTCATATTTACAGGGGGAAAAATCGTCTTGTTGATGGTCTTGCGAACCTGGATTCTTCTTATTGTTGATTTTCATGGTTTATTAGAACCTTATGATGTTATTAGGTCTACTTTATTTGATGATATGAGGAGTTTTACAACTATTCGCCATTTGATTACTATTGTCTCTCTTTTACCAAAAACAAATCTGTAATGTTTAGGCCTATCACCAAAAAATAAAGTTCAACAATTTAGTGTTGGGTCACAAAATTTTTGAAAAAATTAAAGAGGGATGGTGGTGGGTCTTGTGTATTGAATATTGATTAGGAATAGAGGAGGGCTGAGTGGATGGTAGACCCGTTTAAGCGGGCCGGGTCCGGGTCCGGTCTGTTTTTCGGGCCAGAATCCTTAACCGGGCCCGTCCGTAATTCCGGGCCGGGCCGGCCCGCGGGCGGTCCAGTTGGTCATTTTCAAATATATTTTTGATTTTTTTATATTTTTTATTTTCCAAACTAATTACTTAATACTATTAATAAGAAAAAAAATAAGTAATTTTAGGTTAGGTTTTTTATTATTATATATTTTTATATTAATTAAAAATAATATACGGGTTTGAACCTGTAACCGGGCCCGATCCGTTTATCCGTCTGGGCCGGGCCAAACGGCTCGTTCGGGCTAGAATCCTTGTCCAGGCCCGTATTATTCGTCGGACGGGCGGGCCGAGCGGGTGGACGGGCCGGGAGGGTCGCGGTGGGCCCTGTCACACTTCTTTTCGTGGTTGGCGTCCCGCCTCACCGGTGGCCAGTGTTGAGGATAATACAATTCTCCCTGTTTGTTATTGGTAATGATAAATTCTCATGCTTTTGCTATATTTTACTACTCAAAAAATCATCGATTATGCCCCCCAAAAAGTAAAAGTACTCAAATCACATTCGATTGTAAAATAAATATAGCAACAATAATTTCAAGTTACAAACTTGCAGTCTACTATATATAACCCATCTTATCATTGTTAATAGCAATAGTAGACCAGATCAAGTTTTTCTACTTGGTTCACTCAAATTCATTGATGAAGTTCAGTAGTTCAAACTTCACCCGTTACTGATGAAAAGTAGAGCGTTTTTAGATGAAACAATCTTATCTTCAAAGGATAACATTTTCCATGTATCCAACCAAACCGAGCCCAAAAGGCCTTCACTTGGAAGGACATACGAATCTTATACCGAATGCAGCATATATAACATATGTAACAAGGGTCAGTAAACAAATAAACAGAGCAAGAGCAATATACATCTAAAGATGATCCTTTTCCCCCTGTTTCCTGATACACCTATATGAAAGAAAGAACATTACAGTTTGATACACGCTTGCATAAAAGGAGCAGCACATGCCACATGGCTTTGGAAAAGGTACATCCTACCAAAATCCCCATAAAGAGAAAGAGTCTTGACTAGTCAAGTTGTTAATGCATACTAATAAGCATATAGTGAGGAGAAAATGGGAAGACTTTGAAACTGCTCTCTCCGTTTTTGCAAGCCTATACTACGCCTTCTGCCTGCTATTAAACCCTACTTGCTTTCCCTCTATCCACCACCTTCAACTGGGCCTTATCAGCTGTCTTGCAAGGGGACGAGAAACCCAGCATGTGTGCCCACATCAGGTCAATTATCATCGACGGGTAAAAAACGAGTGATCGGGATGATTGAGGCGGAGGAGTCTCAGCCAATTAGCAGCTTCTTGGGAGAGGGAGGTCACCAGCTGACGGTCAGGTCCATTACTCGATGTCCACAAAGATCCCCTGTACTTGTATGAAGCGAGTCCAAAAGCAGGTAAGGAGATTTTGGGGATGCCATCCATTTCATTTGGACATGTCAATACAGGTGCACGCGGACCTGCAACATCTACGGTAAACAGATCACTGGAGCAGTGAGCAAGCCTGATATTGTCAAGGAACTTAATAACACAGAATTCGGTAGAAAAACTGCAATTCAAATAAACACATGCAAGGTGGGAAGATGCCTGCTTTCTCTCTATCCAACCTCATCCACACCAAGCACCCATATATATATACATGCGCACAGAGGAGCAGGCAAGCAAGCTTCTCTATCTAACTTCATACAAACATACGAAGGGCGAAAGAGCTTATCTAACCTCCAATCTGTGTGTATAGAGA
The DNA here is from genome assembly GCA_027886185.1 of Rheum nobile. Taxonomy (NCBI): domain Eukaryota; kingdom Viridiplantae; phylum Streptophyta; class Magnoliopsida; order Caryophyllales; family Polygonaceae; genus Rheum; species Rheum nobile. The sequence continues at coordinate 1,277,135 of WOAB01000171.1, forward strand.
ATGATATGTCAAAAAACAGGCATCCAAATCCTTCAAAGTTGGCCCTGTTGGTATTCTGTATATTGGATACCTGCAAGAGTTTCAACAAAGCATCATGGGCAAACTTCATATCTAACCTTATACATCAACACCCACAATGACATGAAAGTGCATACCATGCTACAGAAACCCAACTTGAAGGCATCACATCACAGCTACACAAATTCTTCAGATCCGGGAAGCGCAAAGCAAGGTCAGAAATCTGCAGAAGACAAGACAAGCCACTAATGGTATGAGAACATGAAATAAATATAGCATGAATGTACATCTGACTACTTGTGCACTAGTCAATGTAATGCTACCTTTTAGTTAAATTTTCATTTTTTCTTGTTTGAGGAGTGTTACCTTGTCAAACAATGGTTCGCGGCAATAAGGAGGATCATGCTCTAGATACTGAAATACCAAGTGCCCCTGAGAATTCCCTGATTCACCATCATCGCTAGAGAAACCTTGATGCAGAGCAGTTTGCTCATAAATCAAAGATAACTTGTCCATTTTACAAGAAATATCAGTTGTCTTATAGTGATTTCGTTGCCCCCTTGAGTAAGCTGATATCCTTTCTCGTTCAGAGTCACTGCTCCCATCGCTACTTGAATCCCTACTGAAATAGTCTCCGTCACTGTCCTCACTCGCCCGTCTGTTACAGGAAAAACCACAGTTATGCTATTACCGAAAAAAGTCAAACTGCTGATGTACCAAATTCAGCCGAAAGTACTGTCTTCATATTAGTAAATAAATTTCTCACAGGAAATGTGACCATCACACATGGAGCAATGAAGGAGTAGACGCGCCGGTTAATGAAAAGCAGTTTTCCTCATATCTTAAATGTACACAAAAGCAGAAAAGCGCATGAGTTACTAACCACATACACTAGTATACCTCTAACTTCTTGCACAGCCATTTATCAGTTTCCCATTGCATCCATTGATGCAGTTAGATCTTCGGTCTAATTTATGATAAAAATAAAATAAAAATCCTGCGATTGGCAACTATGTTAAAAATGTGCACTTTATCCATGTCTTCTTTACCTTATATAGACCTCCTAGAGTCCTAGCAGACCTAGCCTTCTCGAAAGTCGAAACATCATTCAGGATAAGGAAACAAATAACCTAAAAAGTAAGAAGTTGAAAACTATTCATCAAATATACTTCATATACATTTCCTTGTCAATTCTCCCACCCAAAATATCTACCTTCCCTTGATGAAAAATCAGTTTTCAAAAACAGCTATAGATTAATTCTGTAGAGATTTCATATCTTATTCAGCCTTTTGGCATGGAAGACTTTGAAATAGTAGTAATTTGTAATTGACACTTGGTGGAATGGGAAAGAATGGCAACTGTCCTTCTTAACCCGTCACTCAATTTGGCTTTCTTTTATAGCTAGCGATACGTAACTAACTAAGCTTTGACATTTCCTTGTATTTTGTTCTAAACACTCAAGACATGTCATATTAATGTATAAATGCCACTGTTCTTATTTCAAATAATATAGATGTGAAGTATTTAGACAACAGATCACCCATACAATTTGCTCTTGAGTTGTCATAGTCAGATATGATATAGCGAAATCACCATAGACCAAACAAAAGTCCAACAGCATAAGATAAACAAAATTCAATACAACCATTCCCAAAAAGACACAATACATTATTCACTGTGAAACTCAACTCACAGTATTTAATATCCACATAAGTGATTATCCGACTTAGGAAAAACAACAAACATCACCAATAGAAATAAAGTCAATTCAAAGAACCAGTAGAGAAGTATCATCGATACCTTGATCTCGTTTGTGATTTCGATGGGTCAATGTAAATCTGAATAGCGGACAAATAAGGTACATAATATTGAACAACAGAATCACTGCCATTCAACACCAAAGGGACTCCAGCCCCATAAGCACTCCACTCCTTCAATGACTCCCACAAGTCCGCCAGCACGAAGTAGGGCTGGTAGCCTACATCACAAGTCCTCAAACCGATCGTTGTCTGCATTCTCAATTGAAAATCAAGTCAAACAGTAAATATAGCACACTTACCAAAATTCAAGCGACTCGTAATAATTGATTTTCTGCTGTTGGTATTATTAGCTCTAAATGATTATTCAAACCAAAAAGCTAAAAGTAAGTTCTTGGTGAGGACAGTTGACCTTGGATAGATACTGAGCTGGAACAGAAGGTGTGATTGCCTCTAGAAACCTTTCAACATTACTCAAAGGAAAGGTGACCCGTTCAACAGCCGGCAAAGCGACCGATTCAGGCGCCTCCTCGGCACGGTTATCCAACTCCAGATTCCGAGAAATCGTTGATTTCGGTTTGCAATGTCCCATGGTAATATCACTCTGAGCTCTTTGATGCTGATGAGTTTTCTGCTGATTCTGCAAATTCCTCCGAGTTTTCGGGTTGTAGAATCGATCCTCCCTCCTACTTCGATTGAACTGCAAACCAGCACCCAGCATATCTTTTCCCTACTAACCCGGCCGGAAAACCCCGGAAAATGTTAAAGAAGAAGAAAAATAAAGAAAACAAAATATCCTATACGCCCTTATCAGATCCCACAAACCCTAGTTTGTATGCCAGAAGATTCTTTAAAAAAAAATTAACTCTCCCCAAATAAAAAAGAACTTTTGAAATCCGATTTCGGAGACCGAATTCAGTGGAATCGGCACGAAACCGGAAACCAAAAAATCGTAACAATTTGAAAGCTTCGAAAATCCAACAAGCCTATCCGAATCCAACTTCTATCACCAGAAATGAGGGAAAATGGAGATCGGATTTCAAAATGGTCGGCGACTGATCGTGTTGGATATCATCAATTGAATCCAAACCGCGGCGAGAAATGGATCCAATTGAAGAGAAGCCAAAGAGAGTTGGAGGATGAGGGAGAGAGAAACAAAGACAGAGAGAGAATGGAATGCAAGGAATATGAGAGAAAACGCTAAGAGGAGAAGAGAGAGAAAACGCAAGCAGATTTTTACCACAAGAAACGGGGGGAGAGAGAGAGATTCAAGAACCAGGTACAGAAGGGGAAATAGAGCTGTTGGAGGAAGAAAAACATATTGTTTTTTAATTTGGTTTTTATTTACCTATTTTCCCATTCCAGCCTTTTTTGAGAATTTTTAATTTTCTCCTGACACTATACTCAAACTGAATAAAATAAACAGAAATTTCCTGTGATACCCATGAGATTATGCAATTTTTACGAAATATCCAACGATAAGGTATATTTGACATGGTACTCTTGAACTTGTTGTGTTTTTTGTAAAATATCATTCTGTTAATTTTCAGTTAACAATCCTGTTAAATTATTAAAATAAAACAAAAAAATGGCTAAAAAAAGGTTGCTCTCCACCCCTGACGTATCACCCTCTACACAATGAAGCTTTTGAAGGAACGATAGCGATGGAGCTTTGCGTGAGGTGAGGCGGTTGGCTGCGCGTTTCGCGAGACAATACGGCGATGGAAGACGAAGCTTGGCGGCGGTGACTGGGGCGGCAAGGGACAAGGTTGTGCGAACACGACAAAGGAAGGAGACGACAAAGACCAACCACGTGGACGCGGCGACGACAATGGCTGATTTTTCGTTCATGTAAGCTTTTTTTCAATCCCTCTTACAAATTTTATGATTTAGGGTTTGAATTTACAGATTTTTTTATGGACTGGGAATTGGGGATGAAATTGAATTTAGGATTTTCTCTGAATTCGGGAATGAAAAAAATGTGGGGATGAATGGAATTTGATTGGAAATGAATTTCATATTTGGAGATGAATATAGGGTTTTCAATTTTGAGGTTTGAACATTGTAGTATTTAGGGATGAGATTTTATTAACACTTTAAACTTTTATCATTATTTTGTTTTGAACTTATTGTTTGTAGATGAAGGAAGTGTATAATGAACTTGGTCACTGGCAAGCCAAATATGGAGATCTTGTCATCCTTGTGCCTGACTCTCAAACTGTCAATGACTATGTTATTGCTTCTCATCCTGAATTTGAATCCAATAATGAAATTACTATATTAACTGAGAATGTCATGTCACATCAACTTAACCATGCTCTAAATTCTAATAGTAATAGTTCAAATAGAGTGTTAATTGAGGAAGAGAGGTTGGATCATTCAAACAAAGACTATTCTGCTGTGAATCAAAAGTTTTCAGAAACCACCATGTCTGGAGAAATTGTGCAAATTCCATTGGATGAATATGAAACCCGAGATTTAGAAGGGCAAGAGTTGATGGATGAGAAGACTGATGGTGTACCCCTCTCAGACTCACCGTTGGTTGGTACTCTTTTCAGGCTTATATCTTTTATGGTGAAGTATGTTAGTGGTGCCAATCTAGTTAGAGACGATTCCAGCTCCGTGCAACAGTGTTGATTGTTTGAGACTTGAGATTGTATGTTGTTATGTAAGCCTACAAATTTTGTAGAACTTAGAAGGCTTCCCCTCCCTATCCCGAATTTTGAGACAGGTTTTTCGAAAGGGAGATCACATTCATTCTATAGGAAATATAGAGTGTTCTTGATTTTCTTTTAGTTTGTTGAACAGTCAATCAAATACATTTCTTCTTGTAACACCCCCGACTTACGTCGGTAGTGTCACACGTCAGTGACCTTAGACTGTAAAGTCCAAAGCCACCCAAGACTTTAATCGGAACATTTATACTTAAATGGACATTAAATATAAAAAAAAAAAAAAATAGCGGAAGACTTTGTATAAATAAACTCAATCTTTTATTTAAATTGCTCTCATAAATTAAGAATGATAGTTTTACAAACGATATTGAAATTACAGTAAAAGACTTTAAATAAATCCTAATTACATGACTAATTTAATTACAACTTACATTTGTTTGGGAATATTAATCAACACTAGACAACTTTCAAGATAATATTATTTTAAATCTTCGACTGCAAGCCTTCGTCTTCGAATTGTTACTTTAAGGCGTCGGGACCAACCACTGATGTGTCGTATAGGACGGATGACACCAGCCAACCATGCAAGGAAAGATAAAGGTTGGTCAGTCTAATGAAAACTACGCAAGGGCTCAAACAGAATGGTTCTTGTGATTGTATCCGGTTACTATCATTGTCTCTCGAATGAAAACTGATAGACGATACATAGCCCAGATACTCTCACTGAAATGATAGAAAAGGAATGCAACAAGAGAAGACTCTAAAGAAAATGAGTCTTATATGAATACTTATGTTTGTTTGGAAACATTATATTTCACACAAAGTTTAAAAACGACCTTGATTATTTGGGTCCCCGACCAACCTCACCGCATAATGCGAATCCAGATTAGAAAGAGGACTTACTTTAAAACAAGAGTCCGGACGAGTTCCACGTTGTACTTCTCGCCCGAGGGTATATTAATTATGTACAACGAGACACTTATCTTAATTAATTTCAAAACGTGCATTTACGTTGAAGCTTTTAATTTCCACGACAAATCTCGCAATGAGATATAGAATGAGAATAAATCCCGAAGATTGGGAATAAATCCCGAAGATTGGCACTAGCTAAGTGCACCACCACCTATATTCGGATAGGGGTAGGTCATGACCAAAAGCGTTAGGGCATTTAACCTCCTAACACAAAGTTATAAAGAAACGACTAAACCTCGCAAGGAAATAACGTTCCTACGAATACTCGTGCTAAACTAGCATTTATATATCCACACCAATGCACAACAACTCCACACCAAGTATATCTAGCACCCTATGATAATTATATATATATACGGGTTGTAGCTAGCATATTATACAACATAATAATAAGGTTCAATTAATCACATCATTTATTCACACAAGTTCCCAAACAAGAAAAGATTATTTATCCCAACTTAATAGCACAACCGATTCATTGACAATTAAGATAAAAATGGAATAAATATGCAAGAGCGAACCGTCACGTGCCTTGATTGACGGAGATATGAACGGTATCACGGGGATGGTTGTTTCCGAGTAGCAACTTGAATCCCTGCTCTATTTCCGTTCCAAAAGCAAATCCGAGACGTACCCAAATCACATAAAAATAAATTATAATTAGATAATTTATTTAATACAGAAATTTGAAGGGCATATGTCTCAAAATTTAAGTTAAATTAATCTATCTCCAATTAATTCAATTTTCAAGGCTTAATCGGTAGGACGATTATCTATACGATTAAAAATCAATTAATTGTATATTCTAAATAATATTTTTATAAATAAATAAATATCATAGTTTATTTACAATTCTAGAAATTTTACTCCAAAATATTATTCAAATGAAAAGTTAATATTTTAACCATTAATAGTTTAAGATAATAGCCAAAGTAATTTTAATTAATTTAATTTTAATTTTATTAAAATCGAATTAATTTCATCTTATTATTCAGTAATTAAGATTAATTTAATTAACCTTAATCAAGCCAAATAATAATAACAATAAATGAAAAATCGGACAAAAATCCGAAAATACCCAAACCGTGCGACTCGGAGGAGTTGTCTCAGTTTTCCGGCGTTTCCGGTGGCCGGAGGCGGTTTTCCGGAGGCGGGGCCTTAGGGATTTGAAAGTAGACTTCAAGGCGGAACTAATGGAGGAGGAAATTGCGGAAATGGAGCTCCGGTGTGGCGGCAATTGATCCCGCAACAAAGAGCTGCGATTTTCTAGGGTTCTTGACTTTGAGGATTTAATTGGGTGCCTAAACCTCAACTTTTGATGTCCTGCTTATAGGGTTTGGATAGGTCTCGGAGAGAGCTTCGATTCCATATAAAATTTGCAAGGAAACGTCAAAACGTATACAAACTTGCCTTATATGATGAAATTCGATCTTGTTTTTGATTGTTTCCTTTCGATTCCGCCGGTATACTGTGCGTATGGACCTTTACTAAAACGCCCATGAGTTACTTGGTTGAATCGAGCCCGAATCGAGGCTTGAAATGACCAAAAACCGCCATTGATGTCCATGGGAGGAGCTCGGCTGGCACTTGTTGAAGAAGGTGAACAGTATTTTCAGCATATTTGCATTTTTGGCCCCAACTTTTCAAGTTGGGGCAAAATGCCCTTAAATAATTTTTGAAAAATTACAAAAATTACTCAAACGTTCCCAAACTTAATTATTTTAATTATTCTATGTTCCTAATATTATTTTAGCCCAAAATTAATATATATAAAAATTAACTTAGGCTAAAATAAGTTTAACTTATGTCAAGACAAGCTTAAGTTACAATTCCTATGCCTTTAACCATATTTAAATCCTTTAACAAAAATTGTTAAACTTGATCTAAATATTCTAGGTTAATTTTTATAGTTTTATTTAAAATTATAATCAACATAATGCTACCCAAAAATTTAAATAGCTCACAACTTTACTGTTGGAATAACTTATATTAAGATTCTCTATTTTATTTCTATTTTTTAAATTATGAAATAAATACCAAAAACTCCTTTATTAGAAATAAAGTTGGGTAAATTACATAAATACCCTTACTAAAATTTAGGGTTATTACACTTCTGGACCACTTTTCTTTTGTTGTATTGCCTCTATTATAATAAATTTCAACATACTCCTTTTATGCACATTTGTTTTTTGTCCATTCATGTCTATTAGACTAATGCACATGTCAAGAGTTAAACATTGCACATAGAAAGATAGTTATTTGAAATTCTGTCATGAGAAGAACATTTGCAGAAATTATTCTGCCTCTAATTAGTCACATTCGTTATAAATGCACATAAAGAGACAATTTAGATGGTAGGAGTATTGAACAATTGGGAAATAATTCACTAAAAGACAGACAATGAATAAAAACACTGCCTTTGGTAACAAACACATTTGTGATACCAAGAAACCCCAAAAAATTGATCATCGATAATTTCTACACAAACCATAAAGGAATTATTGAGCTTCTTGTGCTAACACATTGATTGGAGAAAGCTTATAACATTGTTTTTTGGTGGCAAACAGAGGCGACACTCTCATGCACTATATTAAAAATAAAAACGGCTTAAGCAAAATTTTGGCGGGGGGAAGTCGTGCCCCTAACATCATCGGAAAGGAAACTAGCAATACCATCCGGAGGGTCCTCGAGAATATGGAAATCAACATGTAAATTGAAAGCTAAAGCAACTAACCCGTCCGCGACTTTGTTAGCTTCGCGGAAGGAATGGCGAAGCCGGATTTCCCAGCTTCTAATGAGGAAGCTTTGGTAGCTGGCTACCAAGCTGGTGAGGGGGTGGTGGCTGGTGGGGGCGGTCTTCTGAATCAGCTCAAGTGCCATGAGGCAGTCAATCTCCAAGATAACATGTATGTATCCTTTCGTCCAAGCAATTTTCAGCCCATGATAAATGCTCTAGAGTTCTGCCGATAAAGCTGAGCAGCTGCCAACAGTAGCCACATAGCCCATGATCCATCTTTCTTCTTCATCTCTGAGTACCCCGCTGATCGCCGCAAGCTCCATGGCTCCTCAGACTCCTCCGTCTGCATTGATGATGAGTCCCAACCCTTCTTGTCCTCCATCAACGACACCGACGAGCCATGGGCACCTCGCATCCACATTGAGGGATGGCCGAAGCACTCACTTGGCTTCACCAAGTCCATGACAACCAAAGCGCCAACGCCTTCATCCCCATGACATCCAAGGCGTCGTCCATGCCAAAGCCAAGCCTAGGCGCGTGGCACATATCCCTTGCTTTCTTATTTTTAGTAGTTCATTTAAAGACTTTGCATTTCCATTTTGGGTGAGTTAGGCCACTTGCAAGTGGGCCTTCAGCCCACTTATTTGGTTGAAGATTAAACCCTAGACTATTTAAGCCAACTTGTGGCTTCTTTGCTCATTTGGGTTGAAGATTAAAGGCTTAGAGCTTTAGAAGTTGATGTGGTCCTCCTTCAAGGGTAGAGGTGATCCTCCCCGGTTCAAGCCTTCAATCCAAAGCCACCAAGCTTGTTATCTTTGTTTCTCTCTTTCAATCAACAAGTAGTTGCATTTGGATTTCCATTACATCTTGTTCTTGGTCTACAACTCTTCAAATTCTGCCAAGGAACCTCTTTGGAGGCTTCCCTTGGCCTTGTCTCTTCCAACGCCCACAACTCTCACCGCTAGCTCTTGAGGGCCTCTCCATTCGTCGGTGCTCCGCCGGCCTTCCCCATGTCCAGCCTTGCTTTTGCCATCCCAATAAGTCTAAAAGGAGCCCCAATGAGCCATCTTGCTAGGAGGAGAAGAGAGGAGCTTGCTTGAGCCACGATCGAGCCCCCTTCGGTGAATCAAGGCCTTCAAGCCTCCTTGTTTCACATCAAATTGGTATCAGAGCTCAACGACCAAGCTAAGTGTTTTCTTCTCATTTTTTTCATTTTTTGTGTTCTTCATGTGTTTATCTTGCTCCCCATAAAATTTCATTGCAAAAAGCCAAAAAATAAATAAATCCGCCACCTTGTCTCCACCACGCACCACCTCACCGCCGCCGCCTACCACCTTGCTGCCACCCACTTTGCCCCACCACCACCCTGCCGGCCCAGCTGCCTTGCCTAAGGAAGAAGACAATCCCTTTGCCTTTACCTTAGCCCTTGCATGTGATCTCCACCAAAGTGGCAAAACCAACATTTCATTTGGTCAAAAGTAAATATGTCTATAGCTATTTTGGGTAACTTCTAGCTTGCTTTACTTTCCTTAGCTTATGTGGGGTTTTGTGTTTGTCTTGTGGTGATTTGGATGGAAATGTAAGTCTTTTTGTGGAAAAGTTTTCTCTCTCTTTTCCGAAGTCAAAACAAGAGCTTGCTCACATTAAGAGTAAGTTCTAAGTCTTCCAAACTCACCTTGGTTGCCTCCCTATTGTAATTTTCGTTTTGCTTCCCAAGTAAAAAAAAAAACAAAAGTAAAAAAGAAAGAAAGAGCAAAGTTTGTTGTAAGACTTGGAGAAGCACCCTTCACTTGGCACCAAGGTTCATTATGCCCCCCCCCCCCCCCCCCCCCATGTTCTTCCCCTTTGCCACACATCACCTTGCTCTACATCCATCTCATTATTGACTTACATGTGTTGTTCTACCTTGTTTAAAATCTTTATAAGTTTGCTTGGAGTTGCTTTTTATGATCTATCCATGCTTGTTTTGATCATTTGTCTTAGTTGCTTGCTTGCTTTTACTTTGTGGCTCCTTGATCACATGCTTGGCTAGCTCACCTTAGCCGCCCACTTGAAGGATTGTCTCCTCCATTGCCTTGTTGTTATTGCTTCTTCTTTTGTCTCTCTCATTGTCTTGTTTGCATTTTGTTTCTTGGGTGTTGCTTTGATTGCCCTAGAACTTGTGACTTGCGCCTTTGTTTATGGTTGATATAGGCGATCATGGAGGAGGCTCCCCAACTCCGGCCCTTTCATGGCACTCTCAAGTTTGGGAGTGGAACACTGAATCCTTGTTCAACCATCATGGCTGCACAGATGAGCAACGAGTGGCCATTGCTATTAACCATTTTGAAGGCTATGCCTACTCTTGGTGGGCTGAGTATGACGCAAAATGTGCCCACTTGGGGTATCCGCCTATCACCACTTGGGAGGACCTCAAAACAAGCCTTCAAATCTCTTTTGTTCCCCACGACTATGGTATCATTGTTGAGGCCTGATTGGAGGGCATTAAGCAAGGGAACCGATCCCCCTTGGAGTTCTACAACGAGCTCTCTCGTCTTGCGCTCATTTCCGGCCTTCACCACTCCGCGAGGTACATCCTTTCTAAGTTCCTTAATGGTTTGAATGCTGAACTTATTTCCTTTGTTAAGAAGCACCATTTAGGGCGTGGATGGCCCATAGAAGATGTCCTTCACCTTGTCACTCAAGAGTACAACCATCGGTGTCCAAGGAGGTCTTCCACTATGAGTTGGCCTAGGAGCTCAACCAACACTTCTAGACAACCTCCTAGAAGCCAAGAGCTAAGTTGTGCACCAATGAGGGTTCAACCAACGAGGTATTAAACTAGCCCATCTTTTGAGCCTTACTATTATTCTTCTTCTAACCCTTCCGTGCAGACCAAGGGAGTCTATGACTCACCAAAATCATCTTATAGCACGTCAAAGGGCAGAGAAGGAGTGCTTTCGCAGCCTCGTGTTAGAGCTCGTGACATCATATGTGTCATGTGTGAAGGGAGAGGCCACTTGGCCGATATTTGTCCAAACCGGCACTACACTTCCAAGGATGAATGATCCATAATGAGTGGAGATTTGGTTGCTGTGTGTGAAGACATCGAAAATCCCCCTCAAATGGTGGAACCAAGGCCAGCCCAAGAGCCTCCGCTAGTAGCCACACCATTCATTGGTGAAGAAACGTATGTGGAAGAATCTTGTGAGCTTCTTGTATCTATGGCCATTGAAGAGGAGAAAGGGCTAATGAATAAGGTAGATGAGGTGGTACCATCCTTAGAGAAGGATGTGGTCATGGCCGCTTCATGTGAGTTCCTCCCATGAGTCCACGCCACATATGACGAGCCACCTAGATCGGTTGAGATGAGGCAAGCCCAAGTGCCTTTATCAATGGCCGAGCCAACCGAGCATGATGAAGATCCCAAGGCCGGATCATGTGAGCCTTTTGTGTCCATACTTGTTGAAGAGGAGCGAGCAACAAAGGAAAATGAGGAGAAAGTTTTGAGACCATCCCCTTCTTCTATAAGAAGCAAGCCTCACCCTACCATTACGCGAAGCTCCATACTTTCCTTGGCTACTCCATGGACGGATGTCACACATATGGTTCCTTCTTGCTTGCCATTCTCACTCCAAGGGAAGGTCGATGCCATGGATGATGCGCCTTCCGAGAAATCAACTCTTGGCCAAGAAGAGAAAGGTGTTCTAATGGCTCCTAATTTCACGGTGAGTTATCCCACTCGGTTGGCCGCACCCTTGGCTCAGCCGTGACTTAGTTGGCCGCCGCCCATCGCCGCGAGCGGTCCCTTGTCGCCTATGGGTGGCTCCCCATCGACCCACCCCCATGGAAGTCGGCGCCCTATGGCTGCACCACCGAAGGAGGCTTGCGCCTTGTTACTGCCGTGGCCGGCGCCATTGTTGCCCTAGGCGCCTCCCACCCAAGTTGAGGTCCCTGCCCCCGGCCACGCCCCGACGCTTCACCACAAAGGCAAGGGTGAGCGTGTGGCCCCCAGCGGCCCGCCCCCATTTGGCGCGCTCACCACCGACACGGCCGTCGCCTCCACTGGCGCAGATCCTGTGTCGGCGATATCCAGCCAGCAAGCGGAGCGCACACCCCCGGCTGCCCTACACAGATGTTGTATGACTCAACGACTTCTTTTGGCTCGCGGCCGCCACCTCCCGCCGCCACCTCCTGGCCGACGCCTTTGTTTCCCCTTGGGGCATGCCCTTGACCACCCCACCATAGGTGTGGCCTTGCTCCCGCCTTGGCCGACACCCTCATTGCTCCCACTATTGCCCATTTGCCAAGGAGGCTGGCGCCTCGCTTCTTCACCTTCCAAGGAGCTCTCCCTCCATGCACATCATGCGGGTCTTGTCTACTTGAAGATATACGCCCACCTTGGCCGGCACCATACCCGTGGGAAGGAAATTGTGGAGCGTGTCGAGCAAAAGACGAGCCAAGACAAGATCGCCGACATCTTGTCTAGGAGGTATGTGCTTCATTCTCTTTGTTATACTTACATTTTGGAGAATTCTCTTACTATGTCTCCACATAATCACGAGCCCCCCCTCCCCCCCTCCTTAGCCGTCCCCTAGCCATGTATACCACTTTGGGTGACCTTGCGGGCTATCATTGGGATGATGGTTTCCTTATCCGAGAAGGTGAGCATGGTGTCCTTAGAGCATCCTTTAGGAACTTGTTGATTATGGATGACCATGAGACCCATCGAGAGTTTGGGGATACAACAGACATGGAAACATTTGAGGTTTATGTCTTTGGGTCTACACTTACCTCTCTTTTGCTTAGGCCTCACCCTCCCGGTCCTTACACACACATCTCTCCTCCACCCACCCCTTGGGAAGACCAAGCCTTGGTCTTTCTAACCGGATTGCCCACGCTTAAGAAGGGGATGGATTCCATTGGTGCGTTAGGCGAAAACCCCCTAGGATGGATCATGGCCTTCCTTGTGGCACTATACACCATGCACCCGGATTAGATACCCTTACCTTTGACCCCGGAGTAACCTTACATGGAATCCCTCGTGCTATTGTGTTGGCTTGGGACCCTAGCTTTGTGGGTCGTTTTTGGAAGCTTTGGTGGCTGAAATTTGGGAAGAGCTTTATCCTTGACACTAGTAGCCACCTCCACCCCGTAGCCTTGCTTAGAACCATCCCGAGGACCCCCCACACCGTTGGCTGACCTTTCTTTGGCTTGTTGAGTTTGCTTGTCCTAGAACATTCGCACAACTTTTAGCCCGACGCCGCTCCAAGTCCCACCCACGCATCCATGGCTCCTTCAAAGTGCTCAACTGCTTCGCAGCCCTTGCTTATGCGGTGGAGCTTCCCGAGGACTCTAGCGCCCACCCCGCTATCACATTGGCCGCCCGCTTTGGCCCTTATGTGCCCCCGGTCCCCGATGATGAATTGAGGACAATTTTACCTCAAGAAGGGGAGAATGATGAGTTCCAACCCTCCTTGTCCTCCATCAACGACACTGGCGAGCCATGGGCACCTCGCCTCCACATTGAGGGATGGCCGAAGCACTCATCAAGGCCATCACTTGGCTTCACCAAGGCCATGACAACCAAAGCGCCAACGCCTTCATCCCTATGACATCCAAGGCGTCGTCCGCCAAAGCCAAGCCTAGACGCGTGTCACCTATCCCTTGCTTTCTTATTTTAGTAGTTCATTTAAAGACTTTGCATTTCCATTTTGGGTGAGTTAGGCCACTTGCAAGTGGGCCTTCAGCCCACTTAAAACCCTAGACTATTTAAGCCAACTTGTGGCTTCCTTGCTCATTTGGTTGAAGATTAAAGGCTTAGAGCTTTAGAAGTTGAGGTGGTCCTCCTTCAAGGGTAGAGGTGGTCCTCCCCGGTTCAAGCCTTTGATCCAAAGCCACCAAGCTTGTTATCTTTGTTTCTCTCTTTCAATCAACAAGTAGTTGCATTTGGATTTCCATTACATCTTGTTCTTGGTCTACAACTCTTCAAATTCTGCCAAGGAACCTCTTTGGAGGCTTCCTTGGCCTTGTCTCTTCCAACGCCCACAACTCTCACCGCTAGCTCTTGAGGGCCTTTCCATTCGCCGACCCTTCACCTTCACCGGAACTCCGCCGACCTTCCCCACGTCCAACCTTGCTTCTGCCATCCCAAGGAGTCTAAAAGGAACCCAAGGAGCCATCTTGCTAGGAGGAGAAGAGAGGAGCATGCTTGAGCCACGATCGAGCCCCCTTCGGTGAATCAAGGCCTTCAAGCCTCCTTGTTTCAGATCAATTGATCTTGATCCATCTGGGGGGGGGGGGGGGGTTGCCTATGTTGTAACACCCCCAAATATATCCTTGAAAGGTATCACCGCCAGTGACCTCATATTCCACATCCGAAGCCACCCAAGGCTTAACCAGTTTATACAAATCATAAAACAACATTTATAATACGAAATGTCATAGTATTGGATTAAATCAAAGTTTCGGAATTTCATCCATAATCCAAATACAACCAAAATATATTACAACAGAAGTCTTTTTTAAAATAAATGACACAAAAGTCTTGATCTAGCGATCACACGCCTAGGATCTCAACCTGATAAAACTCGTTAAAATTCCATCTGCCTTCCTCGTCGTTTCTAACCTTCATGGAACTACAGTTTATCTGATGTGCCGTATAAGACGGATGACACCAGCCAACCATGCAAGGGAATATAACCGATTGGTTAGTCTAATGAAAGACTATGCAAGGGTAAAACAGAAAGGTTCTAAGTAGTCGTATTAGGTTAGATCCATCGCTTCTCGAATGAAAGCCGATGACGATAGTAAAACTCAATACTTCTACTGAAATATACGAAATAGAATGATCAAGAGAAGACTCTGAAAGATTGAGTTTTACGGAAACATATGAAGAGAAGACTCCAACGAATTGAGTCTTATCAGAAGTATGAAAAGTGTTTGGGAATATTAAAGTTTCACGCAAACGTTTAAAAGCGACTTGACTATTTGGGTCCACGACCAACCTCACCGCATAATGCGAATTCAGATTCGGAATGTGGACTTACTCTAATCGAAGCCCATACAAGTTTCCACGTTGTACTTCTCGCCCAAGGTTCATTAATTATGTGCCTAATCGCACTTATCTTATTAAATTCCAAAACGTACATTTACGTTATAAGCTTTTATAATATCTCCTCACAAGAGATAATATCTCCTCACAAGAGATGTAAAAGGGATATCTCCTCACAAGAGATAATCCAACCCTGAGTAAGGGCATGGTCATGACCAGAGAGAGTACTAGAGAAAAATCCACATAGCACCAGTTATAAAGAAACAACTAAACCTCGCAAGGTACATAGCGTTCTTACGAATACTCGTTCTAACTAAACAGTTAAAACATATGAGCAATAATCCACATCAATGCCATTGAGGCAAATAACAGATATAATAGCGTTGTTTCTAGCAATATATACAACCTATTATAATATCTGTATTTCAATCATATATATATATAATAGCGTTGTTTCTAGCAATATATACAACCTATTATAATATTCCTTTTTAAATCATATACAGTTATCAAAACTGTTCCCAGACGAAAACAACATTCATCCCAAATTAATTAACAATTAAACAATTGATAATTAATATAAATATGGAATGATAAGTAAGAGCGAACCGCCACTTGCCTTAGATTAGACGAAGCTTAACAAAGCTCAACGACAACGGGTTTTCGGGTCCGAAACGAGGTCAGATATCAGATTATGGATTCCTACGAAACGACCCATAACAGAACCCTAAGATAGATTCGATAACCAAATATACGAATCTAAAGAAAGACGAACTAAATCGAAGGAACGAGAGTCCTAGTCGAGATCACAAAGCCCAAGCCACAACCACGAGTGCCCAGGCACACCGCGGGTGCGGCGGTTCTGCTGCGGGTGCGGTCGAGCTACAACGGTGACACAACGGAGAAGAAACTCACCGAAATCGACACGACGGGGTTCGATCTGGATGGGCTTCGACTTCCAAACTCCTTGGGTCACCAAACACCACCTTGAGGGCACCTCCTCCCCCTATGGTAGCTCTGGCGATGATCTTGAAGAACTCCGGCGAAAGCTTGCAACTCCGGCGACAATGGAACGAGAGAGAGATTTGAGAGAGAGAGCTTGGGATGCCTTCCTCCTCCAAGTCCCCTCCTTATATAGGCCAAGCAAGGAGCTCCAGCTGGCTCCCCCACCGTCACTGCTTCAGCTCCGACAAGATCGGCAAGCAGCTCAGGCGAAGTTCGGCGGGGCAGAAAAGGTAATCATGACGGCGCGGGTGCGGTGGGTCTCACCACGGGGTGCGGTGAAGGCCACTTTCTGACCGCAGGGTGCGGTGGGTATGACCGCGGGTGCGGTCAAGGCCAATCTTGTGCCTTTTGCCCGGGAAGAATAATGGGTATGGGTTTTAACCCCGGCTTAAACATATTCGTATCCGAACAAATATTCTAAACCCCAAAAATACGTCGAATGTATTTTATTCCACTCAGGGAATTATTACAGAGATCAAGCATTTTACAGAATGTCTGAATTTCTCTGAAAATAATCCGACTACAGTACGAGAGTTTGGAAAATTACCAAAATACTCTTTACTAAAATGAGGGGTATTACATCACCTCCCCCTTAAAAGAAGTTTTGACCCCGAAACTTGGCCGAATAACCTAAAAAAAACGAGGCGTTACAACACTACCCCCTTAAAAAGGTTTCGACCGCGAAACTAGGCCGAAAACAGCTCGGGAAAGCGTCTAAGCATATCCTCCTCAGTCTCCCAAGTTTCCCAAATAACCTCTTCAGTTCCTGATTTGGACCACAAAATCCGTACCAATGGTACCACCTTGATCCGTAACTGCTTCTCACGGCGTTCGAGAATACGCACCGGTATTTCCTCGTAGGTATCATTTGTCTGAATCTCGATGTCTTCATAACTCAGCACATGAGACTCATCAGGCACGTACTTCCTTAACAAGGATACATGGAACACGTTATGCACTGGATGCGCCGATGGCGGCAATGCCAAACGATACGCTAGAGACCCCACTCTATCAAGGATCTCAAATGGTCCCACGTAGCGAGGGTTAAGCTTCCCACGCTTACTAAATCTAAACACACCCTTTGATGGCGATACTCTGACAAACACTTTGTCACCAACCTCAAACTCAACATTCATGCGCTTCAATCTGCATAAGACTTTTGTTGACTCTGTCTTATCAAAGCAATGTCCGAGGCAGTCCTTTCGACTAGCTCCGGTCCGAGCAGAACCTTGTCGGCATTCTCATCCCAACAAATTGGAGATCTGCACCTTCGATCGTACCAAGCCTCGAATGAAGCCATCTTTATGGTAGCATGCCAACTGTTGTTGTACGTGAACTCAATCAGACTCAGGTTGTTCTCCCAGCTAGTCGGACGATCGAGTGTACAAGCTCTTAGCATATCTTTCAAGGTCTGGATGGTCCTCTCAGACTATCCATCCGTCTGAGGATGAAACTCAGACTATCAATGGTAAACTCCACGTCACGATACGGGGGTAAACCAGGAATTTCCTTCGGAAAGACATCCGGAAACTCACGAATGAATGGAATATCAAGAACTGATGGCTCATCTTTCTTGGGCTCGTCCAGATAGCACAGGTACCCGACACAACCTTGTCGAAGTAGCTTAAATGCAGCCATCGCATTAATAAGCCTGCCGTTATCAGCGTCATTACGACCCTTGAATTTGCATACAAACTGGCCCCCAGATGACACCGTCACAGTTCTTAATCTAAAATCGATTACCGCCCCATGACGCGTCAGCCAATCCATACCGAGAATAATGTCGTATGGAGCCATGACTATACAGATCAAAACCGCTTCGAACTTCTTACCCTGGATGGTAATCGGAAATTCTGACAGACGCTTAGTTCCCACTAAATGTTCACCATTAGGAAGATTCACAACGAAAGACTCACAAGTCTCGTTACATACTAAGCCTACCTTACTAACACAACTCTCCGAGATAAAAGAATGGGTAGCACCCGAATCAAACAATATATACATACCGAAGTAGAATGAAGGTATAAAGTACCTTAAGCAATTGGAGCATTGGGTCCATCCGCCTCACGCATCTCGTAAAGGTGTTGACCTTGACCTCCAGAAGCAGTTGGGGCTTTCCCCTTGTTTTGCGCAGTCGTCTGCGTTGAAGGACTAGGAGCTTCCACTAGTCTAAACCTAGGTCGATTGTTCTGACTAACCGACCCTTGTTGTGATTCAGCTCCTTTCTGCCTCCTCTGCGGACAAAATGTATGCATGTGTCCCACCTTTCCACAGCGAAACACGTCTTCTTCTCCTTCGGGCACTCATTGCTCTTGTGCCCGTGCGTACCACAGTTGTAACACTGGATCGGATTCTTGCCCTGACCCGAAAACTGCGTAGACCCTCCATGAGTCATATCCGTTTTCGTTCGGCCAGATTTGGCAAAGTTAGACGGTGGCGCGGGACGTTTGAATCCACTCGCCTGAGGCTGATTCTGCATTGACCTCTGGCGATTACGTTTCTTTGTCGACTCTTCCAGAGTCACTTCCAACTTGTAGGTTGCATTCACGTACTGCTCCAGAGTAGAGCATCCATGGCGCACCATCAATGGCTTAATGTCTAGATTCATCCACTCATGGAAATGCCAGATCTTTTGCTCATCACTGGACACCTCTGGCCCAACATATTGTAGCAGATGATTGAACTTGGCCGCAAGCTCAGTCACTTTCAATCCATCCGTCTTCGGATAGAGGAACTCCTTATATTTTTCTTCCCTCATAGCTCGGGAGAAGAAACGATCGGTCATTTTGGCTTTGAACATGCCCCAGTTCAAACCAGGGTGATCAGCTAGACCGGTACCTTCCCACCACTCACTAGCTACCTCCTTCAGCTGAAGGGAAGCAATGTGCACCTTCTCAGCTTCAGTGCACTCAACATTGCGGAACAATCGCTCCATGTGTGAGAACCAATGTGCCACCCTGACTAGCTCTCCTTTCTCATCATAGCTATCAGGCCTCATAGAGCTTATGGCCTTCAGTGCTCGGCCATAGTCGCCTCTATTCCTGACCGCATCTTCTCGGGGTACATGGATATCTGGCTCCTCGAATCTAGGAACCGCTGGAGGAACTGGCATGCCTTGTGCCTGAGGCGCAATTGGCCGCATG
This sequence comes from Rheum nobile, assembly GCA_027886185.1. Lineage (NCBI taxonomy): Eukaryota > Viridiplantae > Streptophyta > Magnoliopsida > Caryophyllales > Polygonaceae > Rheum > Rheum nobile. The sequence goes on from WOAB01000171.1 coordinate 1,296,476, forward strand.
ATATCGGTGAATGCCTGCATTACAATTCCCCGAATAGCCTCTATTGATGCGGCATCAAATACCATTGGAGCGTTGACCGGAGCTTGGTCATTTCCCCCTGGATTGTTGTTAGAAGCAGTCTCGTGTTCATCTACAGGGTTCGCAGTACTCCTTACATTTGGTCTGGGGTCATTGCTTGGCCCAGCACCAACACGAATGGTATTCCTTGTGTTCACCATCTGATTACCGATCAAATTCCAAGTATTTTATAACATTAATATCATTTCACTATACTTAATGTCATAAAATCAACTTAGAATAGATCAACTTGGTAATTTTCATAGATGAACTTCAAGCTGAGTTACAAGCTTCTACAAAAGGGATCTCCCGAGCGACAAGACAAAGTTGCTCGGAGATTTCAGTTCTTAACAAAACGAACACTGAAATACTACAAAGGAATTACTAAAGTCAACATTGGCCCTTATCATGGCGCCTTGAAACGTTTCTTGTAAGGCAAACTTCTCATACAAGGCTTCTTCGAACGGGATTTACCATCGGAATCCGGCGATGGACTTCTCACCCTGCTCGACCCTGGAGCACACGGCTCATCCCTTGGTCCTGGTGCCCTCGGCCTTACCCTAGGCGCGGGAACACTCTGACCAATCTCATCAGATCCCGGTGGGTAGCAAAACTCCTCCAGAAATCCTGGTTGGAAGTCTGCCCTATTCACCTCATACAAAGGATCGAGTAGCAATCTTGCTTGGCGGATGTACTCCTGGAGTTCGCGGACGTCCCCAATCATTCGGGTGAGACCGAACTCAGTCTCGAAGGTCCTCTCCTCCATGTCGTTTAGGGCGTTCGACCATTCCTCCAGTCGTCCCTCCTGCAATTGGGGTCTTGGCCTCGTCTGTTGAGTCGGGACTACAACTGGTGTACCCATCGACTCCAATGGCCTTGCCCTCAAACGAGCACGTTCAACCGTCTCATCCACCTGGCAATGCGCTTCAGCACTAATCGCCTCCCAAGTGGCAGGAGACAACGGTGAATACTCCCGCTCAGGTGGCAACTCCGGACTAGGGGGAATGAACTGTACCCCGGGTCCTCACAGTCCATTAGTAAGTGTTCTAGGTCATTGGACTCATAGCCTTGCTCCTCGAGGTTCTCCTCGGGATCCTCTTCCGGATCCTCCTCCGGATCTTCCTCGGGATCCTCTTCCGGATCCTCCTCGGGAATAGACTCGATCATGAAGTCGTCGTCGAAGTACCCTCTTGCGTACTCTGATGGCTCCCCTTCATCCTCAGTGTCCTCCCTCGGCTCCTCCTCGGGCTCTGCCACATGAACCTCGGTATTATCGGACACTAACACTACCGACTCAGGGAGTACGGTCTTTACCTCCTCAGGTGGACTACTGGGTTCCCCGACCTCAAAGCATCGCAGGGGAACCGGGAACTCAAGCCTCACTGGAGATGGCAGAGCCACCTCGGCTTCTTCCGAGTTCCTTTGAAGAGAACATAATGCACCCATATCTACGGGCGACGAGAAGAGAGTTAGTCTTTCTAAATATAGAAGCGAACTTACTATATCAGACTAAAGAAGGCATGACTTGAACATCAGACACGTTTTAGTCAAGAAACTTTTATTTGGAAATTCCAATCCTTTGAAAACATTTTTCAGTCCAAAACGAGTAGACGGTTTACAAAAGTTTTTGAAATCCCTACCCAAAAAAAAACTTTTTGGCTCTGATACCAAATCTGTAACACCCCCAAATATATCCTTGAAATGTATCACCGCCATTGACCTCAGATTCCACATCCGAAGCCACCCAAGGCTTAACCAGTTTATACAAATCATAAAACAACATTTATAATACGAAATGTCATAGTATTGGATTAAATCAAAGTTTCAGAATTTCATCCATAATCCAAATACAACCAAAATATATTACAGCGAAAGTCTTTTTTAAAATAAATGACACAAAAGTCTTGATCTAGCGATCACACGCCTAGGATCTCAACATGATAAAACTCTTTAAAATTCCATCTGCCTTCCTCGTCGTTTCTAACCTTCATGGAACTGCAGTTTATCTGATGTGCCGTATGAGACGGATGACACCAGCCAACCATGCAAGAGAATATAACCGGTTGGTTAGTCTAATGAAAGACTATGCAAAGGTAAAACAGAAAGATTCTAAGTAGTCGTATTAGGTTAGACCCATCGCTTCTCGAATGAAAGCCGATGACGATAGTAAACCTCAATACTTCTACTGAAATATACGAAATAGAATGATCAAGAGAAGACTCTGAAAGATTGAGTCTTACGGAAACATATGAAGAGAAGACTCCAACGAATTGAGTCTTATCGGAAGTATGACAAGTGTTTGGGAACATTAAAGTTTCACGCAAACGTTTAAAAGCGACTTGACCATTTGGGTCCACGACCAACCTCACCGCATAATGCGAATTCAGATTCAGAAGGTGGACTTACTCTAATCGAAGCCTAGACGAGTTTCCACGTTGTACTTCTCGCCCAAGGTTCATTAATTATGTGCCTAATCGCACTTATCTTATTAAATTTCAAAACGTACATTTACGTTATAAGCTTTTATAATATCTCCTCACAAGAGATAATATCTCCTCACAAGAGATGTAAAAGGGATATCTCCTCACAAGAGATAATTCAACCCTGAGTAAGGGCATGGTCATGACCAGAGAGAGTACTAGAGAAAAATCCACATAGCACCAGTTATAAAGAAACAACTAAACCTCACAAGGTACATAGCGTTCCTACGAATACTCATTCTAACTAAACAGTTAAAACATATGAGCAATAATCCACATCAATGCCATCGAGGCAAATAACATATATAATAGCGTTGTTTCTAGCAATATATACAACCTATTATAATATCTGTATTTCAATCATATATATATATATAATAGCGTTGTTTCTAGCAATATATACAACCTATTATAATATTCCTTTTTAAATCATATACAGTCATCAAAACTGTTCCCAGACGAAAACAACATTCATCCCAAATTAATTAATAATTAAACAATTGATAATTAATATAAATATGAAATGATAAGTAAGAGTGAACCGCCACTTGCCTTAGATTAGACGAAGCTTAACAAAGCTCAACGACAACGGGTTTCCGGGTCCGAAACGAGGTCAGATCTCAGATTATGGATTCCTACGAAACGACCCATAACGAAAGCCTAAGTTAGATTCGATAACCAAATATACAAATCTAAATAACGACGAACTAAATCGAAGGAACGGAAGTCCTAGTCGAGATCACAAAGCCCAAGCCACAACCACGAGTGCCCAGGCACACCGCGGGTGCGGCGGTTCTACCGCAGGTGCGGTCGAGCTATAGCGGTGACACAACGGAGAAGAAACTCACCGGAATCGACACGACGGGGTTCGATCTGGATGGGCTTCGACTTCCAAACTCCTTGGGTCACCAAACACCACCTTGAGGGCACCTCCTCCCCCTATGGTAGCTCCGACGATGATCTTGAAGAACTCCGGCGAAAGCTTGCAACTCCGACGATAATGGAACGAGAGAGATTTGAGAGAGAGAGCTTGGGATACCTTCCTCCTCCAAGTACCCTCCTTATATAGGCCAAGCAAGGAGCTCCAACTAGCTCCACCACCGCCACCGCTTCAGCTCCGACAAGATCGGCAAGCAACTCAGGCGAAGTTCGGCGGGGCAGAAAAGGTAATCATGACGGCGCGAGTGCAGTGGGTCTCACCGCGGGGTGCAGTGAAAGCCACTTTCTGACTGCGGGGTGCGGTGGGTATGACCGCGGGTGCGGTCAAGGCCAATCTTGTGCCTTTTGCCCACTTTTGCCCGGGAAGAATAATGGGTATGGGTTTTAACCCCGGCTTAAACATATTCGTATCCGAACAAATATTCTAAACCCCAAAAATACGTCGAATGTATTTTATTCTACTCAGGGAATTATTACAGAGATCAAGCATTTTACAGAATGTCTGAACTTCTCTGAAAATAATCCGACTACAGTACGAGAGTTTGGAAAATTACCAAAATACTCTTTACTAAAATGAGGGGTATTACATATGTGATGTCGAGCGTCCTCCTTCTGCTTCCAGACTTGGTGGCGGCAATTTGAAATTGTCTGGCCTGAGACCGTACGAAAGTGTGCTTGTTTGCAATCTCCCTAACCCCGTTGAAGACGAGTGCGTTCCGTCATTTCCAAATCCACCAAGTTGTAGTGGTGAATAGGATGTCGTCATCAATACCATTATCCAGTCTATTTCGTTCTTCAGGTTCTTCAATAGCCACTAGGGAGGGGAGTCGTTGAAGAAATCCTGCTGCGAGGCTCTTGGCACCAGCATGTTCCAAATGTACCTGGAAAGAGGACAATCTCTATTAAGGTGAATAAGGGATTCGTCATACCTTTGGCAGCGCGGGCATGTTGCATCTGTCGACATGTGTTTGCATAGGCGTTTGGCATTGGTCAATAGGCGGCCCTGGGTAACGATCCACATGAAACACCTGATGCGCTCGTGGACGACAAGCTTCCAGATCCGACGGGTAACTTGGCCGAACAAAGGCTCCAGCTCAGTCGCGGGTAGGAGCAGTGTGAAGGCTGAGCCCACCGTGTAGTTTCCAGAAAGCTTATAACATATATGTATGTACATTGTACATTCCTTTGCTTGCATTCTCTAGCTTTGCAATCAACTCAACAACAGAATCACACTATCTATGAGGCTGAGGTAGAGCTCTTGGACTGACTCTCTGGCGACGGAAGACTCGAAGAATCCAACTTGTTCTCCTCCATCATCTTAACAAACTCTTCCATTTTGGGTCTCATGTCAGGCACCTTAGACACACATGCCATTGTTGTCTGAAGCATTTGAACCAACTCTTCTTCAATATTCTCATGTCCCATTAGCTCCACATCAAAGACTTCAGTGGTCCACTCTTCCCTGACAACCGACTGCACCCACCTTGGGAGATCAACCACCTCTTCACGGCCAGGTGACTGCACCAACGCTTTCCTAGTGAACAACTCTAGTATGAGTACACCAAAGCTATAGACATCAGATTTTTGGGTCGATTTAAGGTTTTGATCATCTTAGGAGCACAATAACCAGCAATTATGGGAGGAACAACAACATGTGTCATGAGAGGAGTCAAGCCTAAGTCTGAGATGCACCCGTCAATATCTTCAGAGAGGAGGACATTTGATGATTTGACGTTGCCAAGAGCGAGTTTTCCACCACCGACTGAATGGATATGCACAATTCCCCTTGTTGTTCCCAACAAAATTATAAACCGGGAATTCCAACTTATCATGGTTCTGTTAGTATCCTTGCTTTTAAAAAATTTGTTTGCAAAAGGTAGCAATACATGAACTAGATTAGTACTGACAAAACCTTTAATGGGAAATAGAGAAAATTTGCTCAAATGATATGTTGATAAAAGATCTTACCATGCAGTCACGCACTCAAGCTTCCAGCTGGAACACCATTAGTATCAAAACGAATTAAGTAAATTCAATACATAAAGTGTTAATAAAATCACATCCATACCGACCATACATATTACAATGTTCAAATCTCAAATTGAAAACCCAAGATTCATCCCCAAATATGAAATCACATCCCTAAATATGAAATTCATTCCCAGTCAAGTTCCATTAATCCCCAAATTTCATTCATTTCCGAATTTTAGCAAAACCCCCAAATTCAATTTGATCCCCAATTCCCAATCCATTCAAAAATCTGTAAATTCAAACCCTAAATCATAAAATTTATAAGAGGGGTGAAAGAAATCTTATCTGAATGAAAAATCAACTGTCGTCGTCGCTTCCACCGTGGTTGGTCTCCGTCGTCTCCCTCCTTGGTCGCGTTCGCACAACCTTTGTCGCTTGCTGCCCCAGCCACCGCCGTCAAGCTTTGTCGTCTACCGCCTTGTCGTCTCGCGACACGCCCGACCAACCGCCTCACCTAGCGCAAAGCTCCTTCGCCATCATTCGTTCAAAAGCTTCACTGTGCAGAGGGTCATATGTCGGGGGTGCATAGCAGCCTTTTTCAACATGTTTTTGTTTTATTTTAATAACTTAAAGGGCATGTTAACTGAAAATTAACTGAAGGGTATTTAAAAAAAAAAAGCAACAAGTTCAAGGATACCATGCAAAATATACCTTATCATTGGTATTTCGCAAAAATTACATAACTTCAGGAGTATCATACGAAATTTTCGTAAAATAAAATAATGAAACACGGAGAATGGGTGGGTTACTGATAGAAGTGTCAAACGGGTCGGGTTTGGATTTAAGCATACCGGGTCGGGTCATTAACGGGTTAGGTTGATTGCGGGGCAAAATTTGCAGGCCAATTGTGGGTCGAGTCGTTGAGGGTCAGGTACGGGTTTGGGTTGACCCAACGGGTCGAGAGCGCCATGTCAAAATTTTATAAAATGAATATTAAAATATTATTTTAAATAAAACAAAAAATAATAAATCAAAAAATTATTATTATATAATAATCTAATAATAAAAAAAATTATAATATTTAATATATAAAATATAAACACATTTGTAATGACCCAACGGATCAATAACCCAACCCAGAAGTTTTCGGATCGGGTCACTTTTGACCCAATAATTTTTGGGTCGGGTCGGGTCGGATTTGCGGATCGGGTCAAATTTTGATAGCTCTAGTTACTGAGTTGCTCATAAAATTACAACTTTTCTAGTGTGTCCACATGCACTTAAGTTTGGAAATTAATTTTCTAAGTATCAAGATAGTGTGTCCACGTACACATTAAAAAAACCTTAAAATTAAATAAATTCAGGTCAGACTGAAACCGATAGGATCAAGATAGTAGTCGAATTTTATTTTATCCCTATCCTATTGTACTACGATTCTGCGGAGTTTGATTAAGGCCCATGATGTGATTAAAGGTTTGTTTGGTATGTTATATTATAATGGTTTTATAATTTATAAAGGTATTTCTCCAAAATAAATATTTATAGAGCTTTGGAGTTTGTGAAAAAATCTCTTCACAATTTACTATAAAAATGTATTTATAACTTTCTTTTACCAAACACCATTATATTAAAAAAAACTTTATTTACAAAAAAAGCCATTATAAGTTGACATAACAAACAAACCCTAATCTTTTATCGTTGTCTTAGAGTTGGAAATTGAGAGTGTGGTTGTCAATGTGCTAGACACACACCATAATGAGAGTAGAGTCGAAAATTTTAGCTACGGATTACGGCATGATTAATGCCACCACGTGTGCAGATTGCAACATGGATGGTCAGATTTCCGAGTTGCTATAAGAAGTAAAAAAATCACACTTTATTTAGTCATATTGTATATAATCATTCTTCATTTTAAAAATTACATGTACTACCCATTATTCATGATTTATTTATACTTTACCATATAGTTTCTTATCTTACCTTTATTAGAAAATCTTTCAAATAGAGGATAACATTTGGCGTGAGTGACCCCGAAAACCGTAAAATACTCTAGTCCTTGCCAACGCATCTGAATCGCGCCTCCATCTCGATTGAGCATCTCTACTCTAATCTGAACAAAAACTTGCCTTTTCAAGCTAACCTGAATCCCTTTCCTACAACTACAAACTCCTCGTTGAATTTCTCCTTGGCAAAGCCATGAAATATCACCCAAATACTCACAAAATCTACCACACCTTCCTCTGTTGTGTGAGATCCCCTATAAAACCGGATATCAAACACCTTAACAAGCTCCCATGTACTCGACGTGGCCTAATCTCGATATGGTGTTCCCAACTTTCTGGATATGGAAAATGGGATGGTGGTGCTGGCACATGAAAGCCAATTGTGACTAAAAGTGAAAGCTCCTTGAGCGTCCCGTCGATTTGGTGGTGGATCTTTGATGCATCGACTTTGAGACGGTGTTAATGGGATGTGGATGAGATTTGTGGCCATGTTCTTTCTCCAGCGTCTGATTTGGATAGATGTTCTTGTCCAAAAATTTCTCCAGACCTCTAGGTGGTATCTTTCTCACCCACCTTTACTTGAATCTTGCCATAGACTCTTATATTTAAACCGAAACGTCTTTATATTGAGCATGCCTTTGTTTGAATCTGAACTAATCCTAGATCTGGATTGTTCTTGGTTTTGTCTGCCTTTGAACCGTTGTTTGATTCCTAATATTGCCCTTTAAATGAAGAAAAATGACCAGACATACTCTATGACTCCCAAAAACCTGAATCTCTACTTGAGTATCTTCACTTTTATCATCCTTACACATAATGTTGACATAAAATCTCTAACAACTTGATCTGTTTGATGAAATGAAGACCCAAGAAAATGCTCTCGCCGCCACCTCCCAATCTCGACCTAAATTCTGCCCTTAAACCCTAAATCCACACACAAATTCATGGATTCTTAGTTACAACTATGTCGCTCTTGTTCTTCTTCACCAAATCCTTGGCTATGTCACATCCAAATACCTCAATTTCGCAAACGAAATCAATCATACGCTTCAAACAATCAACGAATGAAAAACATGCCACTTTTCCTCCCTAAAATTAGGAACAATCCCGCACAAATCTTGGGCTCTGTCTCTTTGGGTACGGGCTTTGGGTTAGTGGTGGTCGTACACCCACCCCATCTCTACACCCACCCCATCTCTTCCCTGTTTGATTCTCCGGGTTTTAAGGTGGAGATTAGTGAGCTTTCAAACACTTTTCTCCATAGAGCATCTGCTCTGCAAAGAGATCGATGATGATTTGGAATAGAGCCGATGTTCTTCTTCTATTGAGTACATCTATAGATTTCCTGAACTCCATGATATATACAACTATCACTAGAAAATCTGGTGCTCTCTTACCTTTGTTAGTGTAAGGATCGAGGCCTTAGATGCATCATTTCATGCCAACCCAAGGACTTCCTAAGAGGTCACCCATTCTGGTACTACTCCTGCCTTAGCTGTGATCGTCCGATTTTTCGAGAGGAAATAGTTGGCGGTTCACACAGAACCAACTCTGGCTCGTCTCCCTCGGTTACATTCCTCCCCATTCCCCATCGGCTGCCTCCAGTCACATCAGACGCCGTCCGACCTCGAGTCCAGACTTGAAAAGAGAAGAGGGGCCCGAGGTTGCCCGGGCTTGCCACTCTGATGCTCAAGTCAGTGCTCAACTTGCAGATGGTGCAGAAAAAAGAGACAAAGCAGATGAACAGTGAAAGCAACGGGGGTGAGAGAGTAGGGGAAGATGGAGCTTTCGGTGTCTAGCCGATAGGGTGAGAGAGAGAGGAAAACCGAAAGAGGATCGAGAATCCCTTTTCTAGTTGCAGCCTCCTCCTTATATACCTGAGGCTAACATGTCCTTTTCCACGTAGCCGGCCCAGGCCGGGGAGGGGGTTCCTGAGCCGCATAGCCGGACTTGACCGGGAGGAGCCGTCTGGGTAGGTCGGGAAGAGAACCTTCGGACCGCCTAACCGGATCAAGCCAAGAAATGGTTGTTGGGGCTTTGCTCTGGGTTGGGCCGTCCTGCCAGATGGGTTTTTCTCCTTCTTGGGCCGCATACTTGGGTCGAGCTAAATACGGCTCCCACATTAGCACGCTTAAGTTCAGAGTTCTTTGTCCTCACTTGAACCTTGAAAAGAAAGAGCTCTTGTTGACATGGGTAGCACTTCAATCCTTATAAACCAATTTCAAGTATGGGGTGTTACAAACTCCCCCACTTAAACCCTTGATGTCCTCGTCAAGGCCCAAAGACCGCCCTCTAGGTCGAGTGACTGCCATTCAGACCAAGTCCACTCGTAACCCAAAGTCGACTCTAATACCATTTGTAAGGCCAGAGGCCTTAGAAGCGTCATCCCATGCCACCCCAGGGACTTCCCAGTAAGTCACCCATCCAGGTACTTCCGCCTTAACACGCTTAACTTCAAAGTTCTTTATTCTCCCTTGAACCCTGAAAGGGAAGAGCTATTGTTGACATTGGTAGCACCTTAATCTTTATAAATCAATCGCAAGTCCGAGATGTTGTAGTTAGCTAGTACCAAATCTTGTATGACTCTTTGTGGCATAATTTCATCTGCTGTTACTTCCTTAGATATTTGCATGTTGATCAAGCAACTGAATCTGCTTCCTTTATTCATCTAAATCCTACTACTTCTCTAAAAATGAGTCTTTGTGTTTGTTGTGCTTTACTATATGAAATCTAAATTTGTTTCTGCTATCCCTTTCGTTGGATAATGGGAGATGAACCATGATGGATGTACTTTGCTCTGAACCCGGTTGTGCATCTGACTCTCAAAATGCTAATCCGAACAATTTCTCTCTGAATACTCACCAAATGACCCCTTTATAGAAACTCCTAACATATGCACCTCTAAACAACCTACCCCTTAAAACCATTCCTCATCGTGTAAAATGTTGATAAATTCCTACCCATCCTCTTGACGATTATAGACAAAGCGAAAATGATGCCAATCATGCCTCCATCCTTGAGGTCACGTAGGCTCCAACGCTTGCTAACGCCATCCATCGTGTGCTCCATCTCCCACGCGTGGCAACTCCAATGCTCGCTCGCCAGCGCCACGCCCCCTAGTGCTCTAGCAATACTCTCCCATACGCTCATGTGTCATGCCTCAGTGACGTGCTCTATGGCGCCCAGTGTCGCGTTGTGCTTCTTGGCGCTCTAGTGTCACGCTCGATGGACGCGCCCCATGGTGTCCCAGTGTCGCGTCCGAGAGACGCACCCCATGGCACCCCAGTGCCGTACCCGAGCAGCACGCCCATTGGCGCCCCAGTGTCCCATTGCTCTCTTTGCACCCCCATGTGTTGTCACTTATCTTAGTTTTTGATATTATGTTATTTTGAGGCTATTTTATGTTATCTTGATATGATTTCCATATTTAGCATTTGAGGTTATTTTGGTAGATAAATTGGGCATGTGCGCCACATGTTGTGGGCCTCTAGTCCAAGCCCATAGTCTTTCTTTATCTATAAATACTCTTGTTATGTCTTTAATGAGATTACGTTTAGTTTTTTGCTTAAATTCTAGTCGAGGTTTATCATCTTGTTTAAGCCATAGGCATCACCAATGGTTCTATCTTATAATTTTTTTGATGATTCACAACTTTCCTTACTGACTTCTTTGGTTAATATGATCTTATAAAATATTTAAATTTCTTCTTTGAATTACTAATATATATTTTGTGAAAAAAATCGCATTGGAAACTATTCTAGGAGAAGTTCAAATCCGTTCCATTCGGATATTGATTGGTCTTGGTTTGACATGGTTTACGTGTTATTGGTTCCCACAAGAGTTAATATTTCCATTAGCTAAACCCTTTCTTACCTTGCCTTTGGACTCGTATTTTGTTCGTACACAATCAACGGAGGCCTTCCTGACATATGTTGCAATGTCTTCAATATCATGCTCTTACTTTGTCTTTCCCTTAATAAGTCATCAAATTTGGTGCTTTTTGATCCCCAGTTGCTATGAGGAACAAAGGATGAAATACAATCGATTTTTCCATTTAAGTGTTTTTTTGCTTCTTCTTGTTCCTGTTCTTAATTATTTACCGGGTAGTTCCCAATATTTGGCACTTTCCATACTTCGTGAGTGCAACATCAACAAATTCGCTCATGATCAAGTTACAACCTAAGATCTATGACCATATTATGTTAATTGTTCGTATTTCGATTATTCTATCGGTATGCTCCCAAGTACCTGTAATTGTGATTCGTTTGCTAGAACCAAGGGGTCTTTCTATGGAAACCTTCACGAACAATCGTCGTTTTTGATGGTTTTTCCGCTTCTCACAACTGCTCTTTCCACACCTCCGGATATCTGGTGCCAAATCGTCGCTCGTTTCCTTATTTCTCTCATAATAGATTTGGCTATATTTGTGGCATCGATTATACAAGTTCGTGAAGAAGGCTGGACGAGTGGAATGAGGGGGAGCGGCTTGATCGACAAAAAATACCCCTTGGTTCTAGCAACCTAGCTAGCGGTGTGCATCTGGTCATGGACCCGAATGCACCGATAAATCTATTATTTTTAATTTTTATTTTTAGATCAATTGAAAATTATTTATTTGTTTATATTGTTATAACTATTGTTTGTAATATCGGACAACATATTTTGTTACTAGTTTATTTTTATAATAGAAACTAATTTTTTATAGTGTTATGGGAAATTAATGCATAAAATAAAAATAAAAATGGTCCATCCAGTCCGGACCGGAAACCGGCCGGGTTTGGACCGGACTGGATTCTTAAAAATGATGGACCGTGGACTGGAACACACCCGGTCCGGGCATTTTTGGTCTGGTCCGGTACGGGTCAATTTTGCACACCCCTAATCCTGGCAAAGTCATTATCAATGAATTCCCTCTTCTTTCAGACCCCTGTGTGAGCAAGTTATACTAGCAACTTTGTAAGGCCTGAGGCCTTAGAAGCGTCATCCCATGCCAACCTAGGAACTTCTCAAGAAGTCACCCATCCTGGTACTACTCCCGCTCTAGCACGCTTAACTTCATAGTTCTTTGTCCTCACTTGAACCATGAAAATGAAGAGCTCTTGTTGACATGGGTAGCACTCTAATACTTATAAAGGATTACAAATCCAGAGTGTTACAAACTTACTGTGTCAAGTCCGTTCTCGTAACACAGATCTACGACAAATTAAACAAGAAAGAATCCAGATGGAGCATTTTCGGCCGAGCGAGACCTAAAAAAAGAAGGTATTCAACGTGGTAAACTCTGAAAGGAAAGATAGAGAAGAGGGGAGTTGGATGATAAAGATGGACAGTAAGGATTCTGCAATAAAAATTTGTCGGCCTCGTCATCGAAAGCGGCTTCCAATTGCTCGGAAATTCTCAATTATATGGGGGCTTAGATAGTGAGCAAAAACAAATGATCAAGAAATTGGTTAACTTTTGCATGAAAGAAGGTAAAAGAATGAAGATTCATGCTATTGTTTATCAAACTTTTCAACGCCTAGCTCGAACTGAAGACAATGTAATCAAACTTATGGTTGACGCCGTAGAGAATATAAAGCCCATATGCAAAGTGGAAAAAGTAAGAGTAGCGGGTACTATTTATGATGTCCCCAGGATTGTAGCTAGGGATCGTCAACAAACCTTAGATATTCGTTGGATTCTTGAAGCAACAACTTTCAAATTCAAACGATGTATAAACTACATGATAAGCTTAGAGAAATGTTCATTTGCTGAGATACTGGATGCTTACCGAAAGAGGCGATTTGCACGTAATAAAAGGAAGAATTTTCATGGACTGGCTTCCACCAATCGAAGTTTCGTGTATTTCAAATGGTGGTAAAGTGAGACCACATAAAGAGCTCTTCTAAATGCACTTCGAAAGATTCAAATTTGTGTTCGAGTACCAAGCACCCTAGAATACCAGAAAGAAAGTTTCCATTTCCTTCTTAAAAAGCTTTTTAGAGGAGCATTACGGGGAATAACACTCCTGCTTTTCTGGTTTGATGGGTGGAGAAGGAATTGCCTAAGCAACTTTTACGCCCAAAATTTCCGTGCCTTTCTTGGTTGGACCAACCGGTGATTTCCTACAAGTCTTTCTTCATTTTTGAGCAAAAACCGGAACTACAAGAAAGCTTTCCTTATCTTTATGGATAACCAATCCATTTTAAAATATAGTTGGGAGACTTTACCCAAGAAATGGGTAAAAAAAATGGAAAGATCGAAACATGGGAATATATATAATACCAATACGAATTACCCATTTCAATTGTTATGCTTTCTTAAATTGCATACCTATACAAGATTTCAAGTTTTGATCGATATTTGTGGAGTTGATTATCCTTCTCGAAAATGAAGATTTAAAGTGGTCTATAATTTATTGAGTACTCGGTATAATTCACACATTCGTGTACAAACCAGTGCTGACGAAGTGACACTAATATCTCCGATTGTCAGTCTATTTCCACAAGCCGACCGGTGGGAGCGAGAAGTTTGGGATATGTTTGGTGTTTCTTCCATCAATCATCCAGATCTACGTCGTATATCAACAAATTATGGTTTTGAGGGTCATCCATTATGAAAAGACCTTCCACTGAGTGGATATGTAGAAGTATGATATGATGATCTAGAGAAATGTGTGGTTTCTGAACCCATTGAGATGACCTAAGAATTTTGCTATTTCGATTATGCTAGTCCTTGGGAACAACGTAACGACAGATAATTCAGAATCAGAATAAGTCTAGTCCAAGGGACAAATCAATAGGAAATGCTATTTGCTTTGGAAGACGACAAACCTATCACGATCGACTAAAACCTAGTTCACTTGTCGCTCTGTCATTGTCTTATTTTTGGTTGTTTGATCACACTCGAAATTATGTATTTACTTATAGTATTTTTTTCCCTTGCTCGGTAGTTCCGTAGCAGGTTTTTTCAGACGTTTTATAGTATCAGAAGGAGGCGCCATAATGACTAGCCCAGAATTTCTCTTTCTTTTATTCGTAGTGTTAATTACTTTGATTTGTGTTTATCGATCGAGACTTCATTTTTCAATGAAAAGAAAATGATGGTCAATATCTCACCCAAGGCGGAGGGATGCCGAGATCCTAGGCAGCATGATCTTTCCATCATGATGGACTAAAAGGGGAGATATTGGTTCAAATCCAATTCATTATTCAAAATTTCCTACATAATGATGCGAATCGGGCTTTAATGAGTTCGAATATGCAACGTCAAGCCGCTCTATTTTCGCATCCCGAGAAGTGCATTATTGGAACGCCACACGACTCTTGATTCAGGGGTTCTTGCAATAGTCGAACACGAAGGAAAGATCATTTCTATCGATACTGACAAGATCGTTCTATTGGGTAATGGGTATACTTTAAGCATTCCATTAGTTATGTACCAACGTTTCAATAAAAATACTTGTATGCATAAAAAAGCCCGGATTCAGCAGGGTAAATGCATTAAAAAGGGACAAATTTTAGCGCACGGTGCCGCCACGGTTGGTGTAACACCCCCAAATTCTCTTTTGAAAGTATTACCGCCAATGACCTCAGAATACACTCTCGGGGTCACCCAAGACTTACCTTTTTTATAACACCCAATATAATATTGGAAACTTTATTAAATATCATAAAAGTCACCCAAATAACATTCGAACCAACGTCATAGTCTTACAACGGTCAACAAAACAAATACAAACCAAATACAGAATTGTTTAATACAGCAGAAGTCTTGAAAATTAATAAACGCCATGAAGGGGTTTCGATCTGAGCGATCTCACGCCTAGGATCTTCAACCTTGGAAAAACACTTAAACCATCATCTGCCCTCATCATCGTATTATGGCCTTCACGGAAATGGAAGTTTACCTGATGTGCCGTATGGGACGGATGACACCAGCCAACCATGCAAAGGAAAATAACCGGTTGGTTAGTCTAATGAAAGACTATGCAAGGGTGCAAATAAAGAGGTTCTAAGTAGTCGTGTTAGGTTACACCTATCGCTTCTCGAATAATAACCGATGACGACAGTGAACCTCAACACTTCTACAGAAACATAAGAAAAGGTATGATCAAGAGAAGACTCTAAAGAAATTGAACCTTATGGGAAACGTATGAAGAGAAGACTCCAAAGGAGTTGAGTCTTACGGGAACGTATGACAAGTGTTTGGGAACGTTTATAGTTTTCACACAAGCTTTTAAAAACGACTTGATCATTTGGGTCCACGACCAACCTCACCGCGTAATGCGAATCCAGATCGGAAAGAAGACTTACTTTAACCGAAGTCCGGGCGGGTTCCAAGTTGTACTTCTCGCCCGAAGGTTCATTAATTATATGCATAATTGTACTTATCTTATTTAGTTACAAAACGTATATTCACGTTAAAGCTTTTATTGCATATCATCTCGATACGAGAGATATTTTGGGAATTAATCCCGATTGTTGGCACCAGCTGTGTGCACCTACCTTGAGTAAAGGTATAGTCATGACCAGATAGTACTAGGGAGAAATCCTCCTAATACCAGTTATAAAGAAACGACTAGACCTCGCAAGGTACATAGCGTTCCTACGAATACTCGTTCTAACTACACATTTAAGTTCATGCATAAATCCACACCAATACCATCACGGTAATATCATGTATAATAGTGTTGTTTCTAGCAATATATACAACCTATTATAGAATCATATCTTATCACATTATTTATTTAAAATCTGTTCCCAAACGAAAACAACACTTCATTCCAATTTTATTAACACTCAAGTAATTGATAACTAAAGGAAATATGGAATGATAAGCAAGATTGAACCGCCACTTGCCTTAATCTAGACAAACGAAGATGTCGGGTTCCGAGTATCTGGAAACTGGAATCTGAGTACGGATTCCTACAACGACGACGAAATAAATGACGGAATAAACGACAGAACCATATGTTAGATTCGATACGAACGGAATGAGGGTATATAAACGATAAGAACGAAAGGAAACAAGCCTAAGCCGCGGCCGTGGTTGCCCAAGCCACGATCGCGCTTGCTAGGGCAAGCCGCAGTCGCGGTTTGCACATCCGCGGTCATGGAATTCTGGGCAGAGCCGCGGTCGCGGAATTCATCACCGCGGTCGCGGTTCTCCCTTCAGACGACGGCTTTGGAGGCGATCGAGCTTACCAAACAACGACGATGATGACGATTACTTCATCACCGCGAACACCACCACTTCGAGGCTTCCCAAGGCACCTCCGGTGACCACCACAACTCCGGCGATGCTCCGACGAACACAAGAACTCTGACGAAGACACTAAAATGAGAGAGAGAGAGAGAGAGAGAGAGAGAGAGAGAGAGAGAGAGAGAGAGAGAGAGAGAGAGAGAGAGAGAGAGAGAGAGAGAGAGAGAGAGAGAGAGAGAGAGAGAGAGAGAGAGAGAGAGAGAGAGAGAGATTGATGGTTGTGGATGAAGATTTGAGCTACCCCCGACCTCCTTTTATAGGGGAAGAAGAGCTCAACGCCGGGGCACTCCAATCGATCGGTATCCCTCCTCGGCGAAACGTCGACACACGAACCGGTGAAACGCGGAAAGAAATGAAGACGAAGGCGAACAGTGTTTCCGCGATCGCGGAAGCACAACCGCGGTCGCGGTTTGCTTCTGGTCGAATCTGCGCCTGCGGAATCAATCCGCGGTCGCGGAACTGCCGCGATCGCGTCTTTTGGCCTTTGGTCGCGGGTCTCGTTCAAGGGCATGCTAAGTTCTATTATTATTAGCACTCCCAAATACTTTATGACCCAAAACTTTACTAAACGTATAATATTACGTTCAAGAGATTATTACAGAGATTACAAAGGTTACTGAAATTGCCCATCATGTCTTTCATACAAAATGACAGTTGGGACTTTTAGGGGTTATTACAATACCTCCCCCTTAAAAAAAAGTTTCGACCCTGAAACTAGGCCGAAAACAGCTCGAGAAAACGACTAAGCATATCAGCCTCAGTCTCCCAGGTTTCCCAAGTTACCTCCTCAAATTCCGACTTGGACCAGAGGATCCGCACTAATGGTACCACCTTGTTCCTCAAGTGCTTCTCGCGGCGTTCGAGAACACGCACAGGTCTCTTCTCGTAGGTACCATTTGCCTGAATCTCGATGTCCTCATAACTCAGTACATGAGACACATCTGGCATGTACTTCCTTAGCAGTGACACGTGGAACACGTTATGCACTCGATGTGCCGATGGCGGCAATGCTAAACGGTATGCTAGAGATCCAACTTTGTCAAGGATCTCAAACGGTCCCACGTAGCGAGGGTTGAGTTTCCCACACTTGCCGAACCTGAACACACCCTTGGATGGCGACACACTGACAAACACCTTGTCACCAACCACAAACTCAACATTCCTGCACTTCAGATCCGCATAAGACTTCTGTCGACTCTGAGCTGTAAGCATCCTCTGTCTGATCAAAGCAATGTCCGAGGCAGTTCTTTCGACTAACTCCGGTCCGAGCAGAATCTTGTCGGCATTCTCATCCCAATAAATTGGAGATCTGCACTTCCGACCGTACAAAGCCTCGAATGGAGCCATCTTAATGGTAGAATGCCAGCTATTATTGTACGTGAATTCAATTAGACTTAAGCAGTTCTCCTAGCTGGTCGGACGATCTAGTACACAAGCTCTCAACATATCCTCCAGTGTCTGGATGGTCCTCTCATACTGTCCATCCGTCTGAGGATGAAACGCAGTACTAAACCTCAACTCAGTTCCCGTGGCCTTGTGGAGTTCCTTCCAGAATCTCGACATGAATCGGCCGTCACGATCCGATACAATGGTTTTTGGCGTACCATGCAAACAGACAATCTCATACAGGAAAACTTCCGATAGCCTCTGGGTTCCCCAAGTTGACTTGATGGCCACGAAATGAGCACTCTTCGTGAGCCGGTCAATTATCACCCATATGGCATCCTTCTAACTCTGAGTCTTCGGTAACCCCGTGACGAAGTCCATAGCAATATTCTCCCACTTCCATTCTGGCACTGGGAGAGGTTGCAATTCACCACCTGGTCTACGGTGTTCTATCTTGATCTTTTGGCAAGTCAAGCATTTCGCCACAAATTTTACTACGTCCCACTTCATGTTGGGCCACCAGAATTTCTTTCTGAGGTCCTTGTACATCTTACTGGATCCTGGATGTATAGAGTAAGCTGACGAATGGGCCTCCTTCATTACCAACTAGCGAAGACCATCTACGTCAGGCACACAGATTCGGTTCTAAAACTAGAGTGATCCATCGTTTTGAATCACGAATCCGAGAGCTTTCCCATCCATCACTTCACTGCTTAACTTCACTAAGATCACATCATCAACTTGCTTCTCCTTGATCTGATCTAGTAGCGTAGCCTGAATCTCCAACATACTCAGGCATCCTCGACGCTGATCATACAAGACATCAATCTCGCACAATCCTTGGTGCAGTTTGGTCTGAGCAGTGAGCAGAGTTACTACGGTCTCGTGCGGCATCTTCCGGCTCAACACATCGGCTACCACGTTAGCCTTGTCCGGATGGTATAACAACTCGCTGTCGTAGTCCTTGAGTAGCTCCAACCAGCATCGTTGTCTCATATTCAACTCTTTCTGAGTGAACACATACTTGAGACTCTTATGGTCTGTAAAGATCTCGCACCTAACACCATAAAGATAGTGCCTCCAAATAAACCACAGCCGCTAACTCCAGATCATGCGTCGGATAGTTTGCTTCATAGGTCCTCAACTGCCGAGATGCGTATGCAATAACCTTTCTCTTTTGCATCAATACACATCCTAACCCATGCTTTGAAGCGTCACTATAGACCACATAACCATCAGTTCCTTCCGGTAGTGCCAAAACTGGTGCGGACGTCAGACACTTTTTCAACTTCTGAAAACTTGCCTCGCACTTGTTGTCCCATATGAACTTCTTATGGACCTTGTAGAGCAACCCGGTCATGGGTAGAGCAATCTTTGAAAATCCCTCCACGAACCTCTGTAATATCCTGCAAGTCCCAAGAAACTGCGCACATCCTTCACGTTTTGAGGTCGCTTCCAGTTGACTACCGCTTCGATCTTCTGAGGGTCGACCATTACCCCATCTTCATTAATCACATGGCCTAAGAAAGCCACTTCCTTGATCCAGAAGTCACATTTAAACAACTTTGCATACAACTGATTTTGTCTAAGGACTGACAAGGTGATTCGAAGATGCTCCTCGTGAGCCTTTTCGCTCGGAGAATAGATCAGAATATCATCGATGAATACCACCACGAACTTATCCATGTACTGGTGGAAACACCTATGCATCAGATCCATGAAAACCGTCGGAGCATTAGTAAGCCCAAATGGCATGACTACGGATCGTAGTGTCCATATCTCGTCCGGAATGCAGTTCTCGGAATGTCTTCCTCACGAATCCTAAGCTGATGGTAACCAGATCTCAGATCGATCTTGGAAAAGACTTTTGCTCCCTGCATTTGATCAAACAGATCATCTATTCTAGGCAACGGATACTTATTCTTTATAGTGACCTTGTTCAACTCGCGATAGTCGATACAAAGTCGGAACGAACCATCCTTCTTCTTGACAAATAAGACCGGAGCACCCCAAGGCGATGCACTCGGCCTTATATATCCTTTCTCAAGAAGGTCCTCAAGTTTCTCCTTCAACTCATGCATCTCCGCTGGAGCCATCCGATAAGGTGCTTTAGAAATTGGCGCGGTTCCAGGCTCGAGATCAATAGTGAACTCCACGTCACGATTCAGGGGTAAACCGGGAATCTCATCAGGAAAAACATTCGAATACTCGCATATGACATGTGTAACACCCCCAAATCGTAACCCATTTGGAAAGGTATTACCGCCAGTGACCTCGGTTTCCACACCGAAGCCACCCCAGGCTTTACCGGTTTAAATACAAATCATAAACAATAATCATGATGTAAACACCAAAATCTTTGGTTAAAACATATGTCTGGGATTACATCCCAATCCCCATAGGACAAAACAGAGTAATCAGCGGAAGTCTTTGTAAAGTATAAATACAAGGGTCTTGATCGTAATGATCACCCGCCAAGGATCGCAACCTGATAAATCCATTAAAACACCGTTTGCTTTTATAGTCGTTCTAGCCTTTGTTTCTCGGATTCTTATCTGATGTGCCGAATCGAACGAATGACACCAGCCAACCATGCAGAGAACAATTACGGTTGGTTAGTCTAATGAAAGACTATACAAGGGTACAAAGCAGAGTGATTCGAAGTAGTCGTATTAGGTTAGACTCATCGCTCCTCGAATCAAAACCGATAACGATAGTCAACCACCATACTCTACTGAAACATATGAAGAGGCATTATCAAGAGAAGATTCTGAAAGACCAAGTCTCATAGAAATCAATCCCAAAGAAGACTCCAACGAATTGAGTCTTATCGAAAATATGACAAATGTTGGGGAACATTAATTAATCATACAAGCGTTCAAAAATGACTTGATGTTTCGGCTCACGACCAACCTCACCGCTTAATGCGAATCCAGATGGGAAAGAGAATGGTACTCTGATCAAAGTCAAGACGAGCTTTCCTAGCTGCACTATTCCCTAGCTGCACTACTCGTCTGAAGTATATTAATCATGTGCTACGATGGCACTTACCTTATTTAAATTCCCAAACGCGCATCACGTTATAGACTTTTAAATATATGTTTCGCCATGAGGGACATATATTGAGTATATGTTTCATCATGAGGGACATATAGGATATATGTTTCGCCATGAGGGACATACTCCTGAATGGGACGAATCCCAAGATTTGTAGCATCAGTTAAGTGCCACCATCTCTATACCCGAGTATAGAGATCGGTCATGACCCATCAAATGGTTTTTGGGTTTATCACCCTTTGCACCATTAATCATTATTAAGAAACGACTGGACCTCGAATAGTCCATCGCTCCTACGAATACTCGTGCTAACTAAACAGTTCAACACAATAATAATCATATCAAAGCCCTACAGGCTAATATCATCAATATATATCTATAATATCGTTGTTCTAGCAGATATACAACCTATTATAATATCATATTCTTTTCACATCATTTATCAAACTATTCCCAATAGAACAGTAAATCATTCCAATTTAATTAACAATCAAACTATTGATAATTAATGGAAATATGGAATGATGAGCAAGAGCGAACCGCCACTTGCCTTAGATTAGACGAAGCTTTAACAAGCTTAGAGATAACGGTTTCCGAGTCCGAAACTGGGACAGATCCTGGACAATAATTCCCTCTGGAACGACCCATAACGAGACCCTAAGTTAGATTCAATATCTACATATATGAATCTAAAAGAATAAGGAAGGAATCAAAGGAGTCAAGCCTCGCCCAAAGCCAAACGCCCAAGAACACACACCTCGGACAAGCTCACCGCGGGGTGCGGTGGAGCCTCTGCCGCGGGTGCGGCCAAGTGCCAGGGGCTAGAGCTTCGACAGATTTTCGGGGAGAAACTCACCCAAATCGATTCGTTCGACTTCGATTCGTTGTGGTTTTGATCTCCCAACACCTTATATCTTTGAATAACACTCAAGAGCACCTTTGTAAACACTCAAAGGGGTTCGATCACTTCTCAAACAAAGCTCAAAACTTGGCACGACAATGGAGATTTCTAGAGGAAGGGGATGAAGTTGCAGCTGAGTTATGGCCCTCTTTCTCAGCTCCCTCCCTCCTTTTATAGGCCAACTAAGCAGCTTACACTCAGGAGACAACAACCAAGAGGTGTCCCGACAATCAGGCGTAGCCTAGGTGAGTCACTAGGTTCTACTGCCATCGAGTTGCAGTGCAACTTGCGAAGCGACGGCGCCTCACCGCGGGGTGCGGCCAGGGTGCAGTAGGGGTGCGGTGGCCGACTCATGACCGCCACTGGCATTAGCCTTCGCCGCGGGTGAGGCAGGGTGCGGCCAAGGCCAATTTTGCCCCCTTTGACCCGTTTTGTCGTTTTTACCAAGGGGTAAAAATATTCTTAACTCCGGGGTAAATATATTCGTACACGAACGACCCTTTTAACCCAAAGATACCTTAACTGTATTTTATATTACTCAGAAAAAATATTACAGAGGTCGTACATTGCATAGAATGTCCGTACTTCTCTGAATTTAATCTGACTTGTAATATGGTCATAAGAAAAATTCAAAATTACCCTTACAAAATGAGGGATATTACATTACCTCCCCCTTAAAAGAAGTTTCGACCCCGAAACTTAGGCCGAAAACAACTCGGGAAAGCGTCTAAGCATATCCTCCTCAGTTTTCCAAGTCTCCCAAGTAACCTCTTCGGTTCCTGACTTGGACCACATAATCCGTACCAACGGTACCTCCTTGTTACGCAATTGCTTCACACGGCGCTCTAGAATACGCACAGGTATCTCTTCGTAGGTACCATTTGCCTGAATCTCAATGTCTTCATAACTCAGCACATGAGATTCATTTGGCACGTATTTCCTCAACAAGGATACGTGGAACACATTATGCACTGGATGTGCCGATGGCGGCAATGCCAAACGGTACGCTAGAGATCTCACTCTATCAAGAATTTCAAATGGTCCCATGTAGCGAGGGTTACGCTTCCCACGCTTACCAAATCTGAACACGCCCTTAGATGGCGATACTCTGACAAAGACCTTTTCACCAACCTCAAACTCGACATTCCTACGCTTTGGATCAGCGTAAGACTTATGTCGACTTTGCGCTGTCAACATCCTTTGTGTTATTAAGGCAATATCCGAATCAGCTTTCTCGACCAATTCTAGTCCGAGAAGAATCTTATCGGCGTTCTCATCCCAACAAATCGGAGATCTGCATCTGCGACCATACAAAGCTTCGAATGGAGCCATCTTGATAGTAGCATGCCAGCTATTGTTATATGTGAACTCGATTAGACTCAGGCTGTCCTCCCAGCTAGTCGGACGATCGAGTACACATGCTCTCAACATATCCTCCAGAGTCTGGATAGTCCTCTCAGACTGTCCATCCGTTTGAGGATGAAATGCAGTGCTGAATCTCAATTCAGTTCCCATGGCCTTGTGGAGTTCCTTCCAGAACCTTGACATGAATCGGCCATCACGATCCGATACAATGGTCTTTGGAGTATCATGAAAACGGATAACCTCGTGTAAAAACACTTCTGCTAACCTCTGGGTTCCCCACGTTGACTTGATAGCCACGAAGTGAGCACTCTTCGTGAGCCTGTCAATGATAACCCAAATAGCATTTTTCTGACTCTTAGTCTTGGGTAATACTGTGACGAAATCCATTGCGATATCTTCCCATTTCCATTCTGGAACTAGAAGAGGTATCAATTCATCACCTGGTCTTCGGTGCTCTATCTTGACTTTCTGACAAGTCAAGCATTTTGCCACAAATTCTGCTACATCCCATTTCATGTTGGGCCACCAGAAATTCTTCCGGAGGTCCTTGTACATTTTGTTAGAGCCTGGATGTACAGAGTAGGCTGACGAATGGGCTTCTCTCATTACCAATGGGCGAAGACCATCAACGTCAGGCACACAAATTTGGTTTTGAAACCAAAGTGATCCATCCTCTTGGATCACAAAACCGAGAGCCTTCCCGTTCATCACTTCATTACACAGCTTCACCAAGATCACGTCATCAACCTGTTTTTCCCTGATCTGATCAAGAAGTGTAGCTTGGATTTCAAGCATATTCAGGTATCCTCGACTTTGATTGTACAAGATTTCAATCTCGCATGACTCTTGGTTCAGCTTGGTTTGAGCAACGAGTAAGGCCACTACGGTCTCATGCGACGTCTTCCGGCTCAATGCATCGGCTACTATATTAGCCTTGCTCGGATGATACAGTAATTCAAGATCATAGTCCTTGAGTAGTTCTAACCAACGACGTTGTCTCATGTTCAACTCTTTCTGAGTGAATACATACTTGAGACTCTTGTGGTCGGTGAAGACTTGGCATCTCACGCCATAGAGATAATGTCTCCAAATCTTCAGGGCAAACACTACCGCCGCTAACTCCAGATCATGCATCGGATAGTTTTCTTCATAGGTTTTCAGCTGCCTTGATGCGTAAGCAATAACATTGCCTCTTTGCATCAACACGTATCCTAAACCACTCTTTGAAGCATCACTATAGACCGCATAATCATCAGTTCTGTCTGGTAGCGTTAGCACTGGTGCGGAGGTCAGACATTGCTTCAATTTCTGAAAACTGGCCTCGCACTTGTCATTCCAGACAAACTTCTTATGGACCTTGCGAAGTAGACCGGTCATAGGTAGAGTGATCTTAGAAAATCCCTCTACAAACCGTCTATAATATCCAGCAAGTCCAAGGAAATTGCGCACCTCCTTCACATTCTAAGGCCGCTTCCAGTTAGCTACTGCTTCAATCTTTTGGGGATCAACCATTACCCCCTTCTCATTGATCACATGGCCTAAGAAAGCCACTTCCTTGATCCAAAAATCGTACTTAGACAATTTAGCGTACAACTCATTTTGTCTAAGGATTGATAACACAATCCGAAGGTGTTCCTCGTGAACTTCCTCATTCAGAGAATAAATCAAAATGTCATCGATGAAAACCACCACGAACTTATCCAAGTACTGGTGAAAACATCGATTCATTAAGTCCATAAAGACCGCTGGAGCGTTGGTAAGTCCGAATGGTATGACTACGAACTCGTAGTGACCATACCTCGCCCGGAATGCAGTCCTCGGAATATCTTCCTCACGAATTCTGAGCTGATGATAACCAGATCTCAGATCAATCTTGGAAAAGACTTTAGCTCCCTGTAATTGATCCAACAGATCATCAATCCTTGGCAAAGGATATTTGTTCTTGATCGTGACTTTATTCAACTCACGATAGTCGAAACGATCCATCCTTCTTCTTGACAAACAAGACCGGAGCACCCCAAGGCGATGCACTCGGTCTTATATAACCTTTGTCGAGAAGATCCTCTAATTGCTTCTTCAACTCTTGCATCTCAGCAGGAGCCATCCGGTACGGTGCCTTCGAGATCGGCGCAGTACCCGGTTCTAGATCAATAGAAAATTCCACGACACGATGCGGGGGTAATCCAGGAATCTCTTCCGGAAAAACATCAGGAAATTCACGAATCACAGGAATATCAAGAATTGTTGGTTCATCTTTCATGGGCGAATCCAGATAGCAAAGGTACCCGACACAACCCTGTCTAAGTAGCTTAAACGCAGCCATCACATTGATAAGCCTGCCGTTATCAGCGTCATTCTGACCCTTAAATTTGCACACGCTCTGGTCCCCAAATGACACCGTCACAGTTCTTGTACTAAAGTCGATTACCGCCCCATGACGTGTCAGCCAATCCATACCGAGAATAATGTCGTATGGAGCCATGGCAATACAGATCAAATCTGCCTCGAATTTCTTACCTTGAATGGTAATCGGAAATTCAGACAGACACTTTTATCCCCACTAAGCGTTCACTATTAGGAAGATTCACAACGAAAGGCTCACAAACCTTGTTGCAGACTAATCCTAACTCACTAACACAACTCTCTGAAATAAAGGAATGGGTAGCACCTGAATCAAACAGTATGCACACTAAAGTAGAATGAAGGTATAAAGTACCTTGAGCAATTGGAGCGTTAGGTCCATCAGCCTCACGCATCTCGTACATGCATTGACCCTGACCTCCAAAATTAGCTAGGGCTTTCCCCTTGTTCTGGGTAGTTGTCTGCACCGAAGGACTAGGAGCCGCTATCGGTTTGAACCTGGGTCAGTTACTCTGATTAACAGACCCCTGCTGTGACTCCGCTCCTTTCTGCTTTCCCTGCCAACAGAACTTCTGCAAATGCCCTTCATTCCCACAACCAAAGCATGTCTTTCTTTCCTTAGGACACACAATACTCTTGTGCCCAGCAGCACCACAATTATAACATAGGATCAGACTCTTGCCCTGACCCGATTGCTGTGTCGACTCTCCTTGAGCCCCACCCGTTTTCGCCTTGTTGGATTTAGCAAAGTTAGACGGTGGCGCAGGACGTTTGAATCCACTCGCCTGAGGTTGATTTTGCGTCGACCTCTGGCGATTCTTTCTCTTGGTCGACTCATCCAGAGTCACCTCCAACTTGTAAGCCGCATCCACATATTGCTCCAAGGTAGAGCAATCGTGGCTCAATATCATTGGCTTAATCTTTGGGCTCATCCACTCGTGGAAATGCCAGATTTTCTGTTCTTCACTGGATACTTCCGATCCAGCGTACCGCAACAAGATTGAACTTGGTTGCCAGCTCATTCACCTTTAACCCTTCAGTCTTAGGGTAAAGAAATTCCTTGCGCTTTTCCTCCCTCATTGCCCGAGAGAAGAATCGGTCAGTCATCTTGGTCTTGAACATTGCCCAATTCAAATCAGGGCTATCAGCAAGACCAGTGTTTTCCCACCACTCACTAGCATCTCCTTTCAGTTGAAGAGAAGCTATGTGCACCTTCTCATCCTCAGTGCACTCCACACTGCGGAACAACCGCTCTATGTGGGAAAACCAATGCGTTACTTCAACTGGTTCACCCTTCCCATTGAAGCTGTCAGGTCTCATAGAATTTATGGCTTTCAGCGCTCGGCCACAATCATTCCTGCTCCTGACCACATTCTCTTGATGCAAAGGTACATGAGTTTCCTGTTATCCAACTCCCGGGGTCGCTGAGGATTCCAGCACATCTTGCGCCTGAGGCATATTCGGGTGTAGGACATCGTTCATTGCTTGCATGAAAATTCCTAGAAATTTCTGCAACGGCCGCTTCATCAAATATCCTTGGAGCGTTGCCCTGAGCTGGGTCATTGCCTCCGGGATTATGTTGGGAACTGGACTCACGTACATTCTTAGGATTTCCAACATTTCTCTCGTTATGTCTAGGATTGTTACTCGGCCCAGCACCAGAACGAGCATTGTTCCTTGTGTTCATCATCTGTTTACCGATCAATTTCCAAGGATTTTATACATTAATACCTTGCAGTATACTTAATGTAACAATCAACTCGGAAATGATCAAACTAGGTAAACTTTATTAGATAAACTTCAACTTATACATAAGGTTTTACAAAAAGGGAAATCTCCTGAGCTTTAGGACAAAATTGCTCAGAGAATTCACTAATTTACCGCACGCACACTAGAGTATTACACAAAAGGAAACTACTATAGTTACATCGGTCCTTTCTCAAAGTCCCCCGAAATGCTTCCTATATGGCAAGCTGTCCACACAGGGTTTCTTAGGACGGGGTTCTTCATCAGGGTCTGGTGATAAACTTCTCACCCTACTTGGCCCTGGGATACTTGGTTCGTCTACTGATTTTGGTGTCCTCGGCCTTATACTTGGCCTGGTAACACCCTGGTCATTCACTTCTGGCCCTCCTGGCCTTACTCGACCTAGAATACAGTTGATAATATCGTCCATCTGACGCTGCTCTTCGAAAGAGATCTCCTCACTCTGTCGAAGTATCTCCCTTAATTCGGATTCTAACCTCCACCTTCTTCGAACAGGATCAGGTTGGGAACCTTTCGGTATCTCTTGGGGTCGACTTCCTCTAATGCCGTATTCGACATAGAGGTTCTCCCAGTCCGCTTCAGTCATTGGCGAGTACATTGGTCTAACTGGCGGACTAGGGTAGATGAATTGCATCTTCGTATTCTCATCATCCCCCAATAAGTTTCTTAAACCATCAGGTTCATAGCCCTGCTCCACCGGGACTTCCTCGAGATCTTCTATTGGATCTTCGTCTTCCATTGGATCCTCGTCGGGATCCTTTTCAGAATCCACTTCTAGGATTTCTTCCTCCTCTTCTCCTTCTTCCCCTTCTGGGATCATCTCAATCATGTAGTCATTGTCGTAATATCCTCTAGCAAATCTTGACAACTCTACTTCATGTCTCATGTTCTCCCGTGGTGCTACTACCGGCTCGGCCACTAGGACCATGGTCTGGTCGGACACTAGCACAACTGACTCTAGAAGCACGTGTTTTACTTCCTCAGGTGGGTTACTTGGTCCTCCGACCTCGAAACTACGAATTGGAACTGGGAATTCAAGCTCCATAGGGGAGGGTGGATTCGCCTCTACTTCCTCCTTATCCTTTGGGAGTGAAGAGCAGGCACCCATATCCTACGGATGACGAAACGAGAGTTAGTCTTTCTAAATATAGAAGTTACTTCCATATCAGACTAAAGAAAGGACATGACTATAAACGGTAATATTTCAAACTCTTTTCATTTTGAAAACTCAGAGCCTTTGAAAACATTTTCAATTTAAAACGAGTAAATGGTTCATGAATTCCCAAACCCGTTTTAAAACCTTTGGATCTGATACCAGATCTGTAACACCCCTAAATCGTAACCCATTTGGAAAAGTATTACCGCCAGTGACCTCGGTTTCCACACCGAAGCCACCCCAGGATTTACCGGTTTAAATACAAATCATAAACAATAATCATGATGTAAACACCAAAATCTTTGGTTAAAACATATGTCTGGGGATTACATCCCAATCCCCATAGGACAAAACAGAGTAATCAACGGAAGTCTTTGCAAAGTATAAATACAAGGGTCTTGATCGTAATGATCACCCATCAAGGATCGCAACCTGATAAATCCATTAAAACACCGTTTGCTTTTATAGTCGTTCTAGCCTTTGTTTCTCGAATTCTTATCTAATGTGCCGAATCGAACGGATGACACCAGCCAACCATGCAGAGAACAATTACGGTTGGTTAGTCTAATGAAAGACTATGCAAGGGTACAAAGCAGAGTGGTTCGAAGTAGTCGTATTAGGTTAGACTCATCGCTCCTCGAATCAAAATCGATAACGATAGTCAACCACCATACTCTACTGAAACATATGAAGAGGCATGATCAAGAGAAGATTCTGAAAGACCAAGTCTCACAGAAATCAATCCCAAAGAAGACTCCAACGAATTGAGTCTTATCGGAAATATGACAAATGTTGGGGAACATTAATTAATCATACAAGCGTTCAAAAACAACTTGATGTTTCGGTTCACGACCAACCTCACCGCTTAATGCGAATCCAGATTGGAAAGAGAACGGTACTCTGATCAAAGTCAAGACGAGCTTTCCTAGCTGCACTATTCCCTAGCTGCACTACTCGTCTGAAGTATATTAATCATGTGCTACGACGACACTTATCTTATTTAAATTCCCAAACGCGCATCATGTTATAGACTTTTAAATATATGTTTCGCCATGAGGGACATATATTGAGTATATGTTTCATCATGAGGGACATATAGGATATATGTTTCGCCATGAGGGACATACTCCTGAATGGGACGAATCCCAAGATTTGTAGCATCAGTTAAGTGCCACCATCTCTATACCCGAGTATAGAGATCGGTCATGACCCACCAAATGGTTTTTGGATTTATCACCCTTTGCACCATTAATCATTATTAAGAAATGACTGGACCTCAAATAGTCCATCGCTCGTACGAATACTCGTGCTAACTAAACAGTTCAACACAGTAATAATCATATCAAAGCCCTCCAGGCTAATATCATCAATATATATCTATAATAGCGTTGTTCTAGCATATATATAACCTATTATAATATCATATTCTTTTCACATCATTTATCAAACTATTCCCAACAGAACAGTAAATCATTCCAATTTAATTAACAATCAAACTATTGATAATTAATGGAAATATGAAATGATGAGCAAGAGAGAACCGCCACTTGCCTTAGATTAGATGAAGCTTTAACAAGCTTAGAGATAACGATTTCCGAGTCCGAAACTGGGACAGATCCTGGACAATAATTCCCTCTGGAATGACCCATAACGAGACCCTAAGTTAGATTCAATATCTACATATATGAATCTAAAAGAATAAGGAAGGAATCAAAGGAGTCAAGCCTCGCCCAAAGCCAAACGCCCAAGAACACACACCTCGGACAAGCTCACCGCGGGGTGCGGTGGAGCCTCTGCCGCGGGTGCGGCCAAGTGCCAGGGGCTAGAGCTTCGACAAATTTTCGGGGAGAAACTCACGCAAATCGATTCGTTCGACTTCGATTCGTTGTGGTTTTGATCTCCCAACACCTTAGATCTTTGAATAACACTCAAGAGCACCTTTGTAAACACTCAAAGGGGTTCGGTCACTTCTCAAACAAAGCTCAAAACTTGGCACGACAATGGAGATTTCTAGAGGAAGGGGATGAAGTTGCAGCTGAGTTATGGCCCTCTTCCTCAGCTCCCTCCCTCCTTTTATAGGCCAACTAAGCAGCTTACACTCAGGAGACAACAACCAAGAGGTGTCCCGACAATCAGGCGTAGCCTAGGTGAGTCACCAAGGCTAGGTTCTGCTGCCGTCGAGTTGCAGTGCAACTTGCGAAGCGACAGAGCCTCACCGCGGGGTGCGGCCAGGGTGCGGTGGGGGTGCGGTGGCCGACTCGTGACCGCCACTGGCATTGGCCTTCACCGCGGGTGCGGCAGGGTACGGCCAGGGTGCGGTCAAGGCCAATTTTGCCCCCTTTGACCCGTTTTGTCATTTTTACCAAGGGGTAAAAATATTATTAACTCCGGGTTAAATATATTCGTACATGAACGACCCTTTTAACCCAAAGATACCTTAACTGTATTTTATATTACTCAGAAAAAATATTATAGAGGTCGCACATTGCATAGAATGTCCGTACTTCTCTGAATTTAATCTGACTTGTAATATGGTCATAAGAAAATTCAAAATTACCCTTACAAAATGAGGGATATTACAACATGAACATCGTGAACTGAAGTCTCATCTTTCTTGGGCTTATCCAGATAGCACAGGTACCCGACACAACCCTGTCGAAGTAGCTTACACGCAGCCATCGCATTGATGAGCTTTCCGTTATCAGCGTCATTATGACCCTTGAATTTGCATACAAACTGGCCCCCAAATGATACGGTCACTGTCCTTGAGCTAAAATCGATTACTGCCCCATGACGCGTCAGCCAGTCATCCCGAGAATAATTTCGTATGGAGCCATGGCTATACAGATCAAGTCCGCTTCGAACTTCCGACCTTGAATTGTAATCAGAAATTCCGATAGACGCTTTGTCCCTACTAGTTGTTCACCATTTGGAAGGTTTACCACAAATGGCTCGCAAGTCTCATTGCACAATAAGCCTAGCTTACTCACACCGTTCTCCGAAATAAAAGAATGAGTGGCACCCGAATCAAACAATATGCACACAAATGTAGAATGGAGGTATATAGTACCTTGAGCAATTGGAGCATTTAGTCCGTTAGCCTCGCGCATCTCATACAGCCGCTGACCTTGACCGACGGAAGCAGCTGAGACTTTCCCCTTGTTCTGAGCAGTCGTCTGTATTGAAGGACTAGGGGTCTCTACATGCCTGAATCGGGGTCGGTTGTTATGGATAACAGACCCTTGCTGCGACTCAGCCCCCTTTTGCCTCTTTTGAGAACAAAACGTATGCAAGTGCCCCTCCTTACCGCATGCAAAACACGTCCTCTTGTCCTTCGGACACTCGTTGCTCTTGTGCCCCGACGTTCCGCAATTATAGCACTGAATCGGGTTATTGCCCTGGCCCGAGCGTTGAGTAGGACCTGACTGCTTTGCCTCCGTTCTAGCCCGGCCAGACTTGGCAAAATGCGACAGTGACGCGGGTCATTTAAACCCACTAGCCAGAGGCTGGCTCTGCGCCGGTATCTGGCGATTGCGCTTCTTCGCTGACTCTTCCAGAGTCACCTCCAATTTATAGGTGTCGTCCACATACTGCTCCAGAGTAGAGCATCCATGGCGTACCATCAACGGCTTGATGTCTGGGTTCATCCACTCGTGGAAATGCCAGATCTTCTGCTCCTCACTCGACACTTCTGAACCAGCATATTGCAATAGATGATTGAACTTCGCAGCTAGCTCAGTCACCTTCAACCCATATGTCTTAGGGTAGAGGAACTCCGTATGCTTCTCCCCCCTCATAACATGGGAAAAGAAACGGTCGGTCATCTTCATCTTAAACATACCTTAGTTCAACCCGGGATGATCAGCTAGACCAGTGCTCTCCCACCATTCGCTAGCCACCTCCTTTAGTTGAAGGGAAACAATGTGCACTTTCTCAGCCTCAGTGCAATCGACGTTCCTAAACAACCGCTCCATATGCGAGAACCAATACGCCACCTTGACGGGCTCTCTAGTACCGTCATAGCTGTCAGGCCTCATCGAGCTAATGGCCTTCAGAGCTCGACCATAGTTCCCTCTGTTCCTGATGGCATCAACCTGAGGTACATGAATAGCTGGCTCCTCAAATTCAGGGATAACCCGAGGAACCAGAACACCCTGTGCTTGCGGTACAACTGGCTGAATTATCTCGGTGATCGCTTGCATAACGATCCCCCGAATGACCTCTATGGCCGCAGCGTCGAACACCACCTGGGGATTAGCCGGAACTTGGCCACTACCTACGGGGTTATTGTGAGAGACAGACTCACTCTCATCTCCTTGATTAGCGGCATTCCTCAGATTTAGCCTGGGGTTATTACTTGGTCCAGCACCAGCACGGACTGTGTTTCTTGTGATCACTATCTGTTTGCCGATCAATTATTCAAGTATTTCACAACATTAATTTCACACTTTGATTATGCACAACATATGAACTTGATTCGAAGTAGATCAAACTGACAAACATTATTGATGAAATGAACTGAAACCATGTTCGATAAGTTTACAATAGTCTTCCTAAATGAAAGGACAAAATTGTTAGGAGGCTAAGGCTCTAAAACAACCAAAATAGAACAACTAGAAAAGAGAATCACTAAGACATGCTACTATTCCTCTCAAGGTGCCTTGAAGAAATTCATGTACACGTCAGACCTTTGACACCTTCTCTTTGGAAGTGGTCCGTTCTCGGGTTCCGGCGTCGGCCTCCTCGAGTTACTAGGACCCGGAACACACGGCTCCTCCTGGGGCATCGGCATACTTGGTCCCGCTCTGGGCACAGGAACACTCGGCCCTTCCCCGGGTATATGTGGGTAGCAAAACTCCTCTAGGAATCCTGGATGAAAATCTGCCCTGTTCACCTCGTAGTGAGGGTTGAGCAGCAACTTAGCCTTCCTGATATTCTCCTGGAGCTCGCGGACGTCATCCAGCATACGGGAGAGACCGAGCTCAACCTCGTAAGTCCTCTCCTCCATATCGTACAATGATTCCGTCCACTCCTCCATGCGCTCTACTAGCACTCGGGGCCTAGGCCTGGCCTGTTGGGTCGAAACCTCCCTCAGAGCATCCATCGATTCCCACGGCCTTGCCCGCATACGAGCTCGCTCAGTCATCATCTCCACATGGTGACGAGCCTCGGAGGAAGCCATCTTACTCTGGTTGTACACATGACGAGACGCAGGGCTTATCACCAGCTCTCTAGGCACGTGAGTAGGATGCGGACCCACTGGCGCATCCAAAGGCTCGTACTCCACCCTGACATCACCGGGCACACCAAGTGTCTCCCATGCAGCAGGGGACAATGGTGCGTACTCCTGAAATGGTGGATTCTCCGGATTCGGGAAAATGAACTGCATTCCCGGGTTTTGATTATCATCAAGCAGGTACTCCAGACCATCCGAGTCATAATAGTACTCCTCGAGGTCTTCCTCTGGATCCTCCTCGGGATCCTCCTCCGGATCTTCTTCCGGGGGGCGGCTGGCTGGGGTGGTGGTTGCATGGTGCAGCTAGGGTGGGGGCTGAATTAGGGTTAGGGTTTGTTAGCATAAGATCTTAACTACCTTAATTAGATATGGTAACTAGATATCTTATCTCTAGAGTATATTTTATCCAATTATACATGGTAATGATTAGTATTGGTATTAATTTCGTATATGATTTTATTGAATTAAAATAATAAGAAGATTAGATTAATTATTTTATTGGATAATTTGATTAATTTAATCTTGAATGTCTATTAAAATGATTAATAGTCTATTATTGCCTCTTAATATTTGATATTATATTTTGCATGTATGATATTATTATTGCATGCGGTGACTGGTATGGCCCAAATAGAATAGAAAATACGATCTGCGTATCGTTATTGTTTTCTTGTACACGATCCGCGTATCGTTATGTATTTTTGTAATTTAATTTTAAGAAATTAGATTAGATTTACATTATATAATACAAGAGAAGAAGATTCTATGAAGATTCAAGGATGAAGATCCAAAGGAGAATCAATGATGGAGATCCAAGAGACAAGAAGAATCTATGAAGATTAGATCTTATGGGTTTTTAGGGGCCATACTAGGATCACATTTATTTATTGCATTTGTTTTGCTTTAAATATCTATAAGTTTATGCTTGCTTGTTTATTTATGCTATTTAGTTCACTAGTAAATAGACTTGCATGATAAACCTAGTTCCCTTAAAAGAAAATTGAGATTTTGCCTTTCCAAATCATAACCTATGAGGCCCTTGGAATTTGATGGATAGGTTTTGCCAAAGCAAGGTGTTCATGCTTTGACCTTGGGATAGTACGGGTAAATCTATATAAGGGGTTTACAACCTTGATTTGGTTATACTCAACAAAAGACCAAAATATAAAGTTTTGGATTTTGAGGCATGGGATAGATTTGACATAAGATGTAATCTATCAACCAAGAGTTATAAATGTTATAACTAGTAAAAGTTACTTACCTTGATTACATAGGATTTAGGGAAGTGCCAAAGTACGCCTAAAGTCTTATCTGAAATAGGATCTTGGAATCATTTTATTCAAAGGGAAAATTATAAATGGATAAGATGGCATTAACTTATTTATGTTTAAAGCATGTTTAAAAATTTTAAGCTATTGCATGACAAGCATGAATTACATTTTGCATGTTATTTCTGTTGTAGATATCATGTCTAGAAATGATAACCCAGCCCTCATCAACTTACGTTCGATTCTTGAGAAGAATAAGCTGAACGATAACAACTTCCTCGATTGAGAAAGAGATATGAGAATTGTTCTCAGGTCTGAAGGAAGAGAGAATGTCCTTGACACCCCTATCCCAACACTGACTGTTATGTCTACTCCAGAGGAGATAGTAGATGGAAAACATATCAGTGATTATCACTTGTCTTATGTTGGCTTCCATGGAATCAAGCCTTCAAAAGAGGTTTAAGAGGATGGATGCATACACCATCATTCGCAACCTGAAAGTTATGTTTCAGGAGCAAGCGAGAATGGAGAGATATGAGACTCATAAAGCATTTCTTGATTGCAAGCTTGAGAAAGGCGAGCCAGTTAGTGCTCATGTGTTCAATATGATTGGACATTTTGAGAACATGGAAAGGCTTGACCACCCCTATAGTCAAGAGTTGGCTACATACATCATACTCCACTCTCTGCATGATGGATTTGCTCAATTCAAGTTGAACTTCAATATGAATGGAGTTGGAAAAACACTTGAAGAGCTACATCGGATGCTCAAAACAGCTGAACAAAATATCTCTGTTGGCACCAAGAAAGAGATCTTGATGGTCAACAAGCGAAAATGGTTCAAGAAAGGGGCACCTGGACAATAGAAGAAGAACATGCAAGGGAAGGGCAAGCAAGTTGCACAACCCAAACAGACTTCTGAAAAGGCTAAAGTAGCGGCTGACCATGATTGTTTCTACTGCCATTGCAAGGGTCATTGGAAGAGGAACTGCCCGAAATACCTGGAAGATATAAAGAATGGAACTGTGAGTTCTAATTCAGGTACATATGTTATAGAAGTCCTAACAGCTAAAGCTTCAACTTGGGTATTGGACTCAGGTTGTGGTTCTCACATTATTTCGAATGTGCAGGGACTAAGAAGAAGTAGAAGCTTAGCTAAGGGAGAGGTAGACCTACGCATTGGAAATGGAGCAAGGGTTGCTGCACTTGCCATTGGAGATTATAGTTTATCTTTACCTTCTGGTTTAGTATTAGAACTTAATAATTGTTATTTTTTCCCGTCTATTACTAGAAACATGATTGCGACTTGTGTTTTGGATTTAAAAGGCTATGATTTTACTCTTAAAGGTCAGCATTTTTCTATTTTCAAAGATAACATCTTTTATGTCGATGCCATACTGAGTAATGGACTCTATATTGTGGATCAAGGATCCAACATCTATAACATAAACACCAAAAAGCAAAAATCAAATGATTGTAGCACCACCTATCTATGGCACTGTCGATTATGTCACATTAGCCTAAATCGCATGAAAAAGCTCCATAAGGATGGACTTCTAACCTCATTTGATTGTGAATCATTTGAAACATGTGAATCTTGCCTAATGGGAAAGATGACAATGTCATCTTTTACTGGAGTGAGTGAAAGGACAATTGAGCTTTTGGCCCTAATACATACATATGTATGTGGACCTATGAGCACAAAAGCTAGAGGTGGTTACAAATACTTCATAACCTTTATTGATGATTTAAGTAGATATGGATACATATACTTAATGAAGCATAAGTCTGAATCTTTTGAAAAGTTCAAAGAGTTTCAGAATGAAGTTGAAAACAACTTGGCAAGAAAATTAAAGCACTACGATCTGATCGTGGTGGTGAATATTTGAGTCAAGAATTTGATCATCATTTGAGAAGTTGTGGGATCGTCTCACAACTAACTCCACCTGGAACACCATAATTGAATGGTGTGTCTGAAAGGAGGAATATGACTTTGTTAGACGCGGTTCGATCTATGATGAGTTTTGCTGATCTTCCAATATCTTTCTGGGGATATGCTCTCACAACTGCATTGTTCATACTAAACAGGACTCCGTCCAAAGTTGTAGATAAGACACAATATGAGTTATGGACTAGAAGAGTTCCAAGTGTGTCTTTTCTAAAGATCTGGGGATGTGAAGCTTATGTAAAACGTTTACTAGCAGATAAGCTTGCACCCAAATCAAATAAGTGCTTCTTTATAGGGTATCCTAAGGAAACTAAATGATACTACTTATACAATCCCAGTGAGCACAAAGTGTTTGTTGCTAGGGATAGTGTATTTATGGAAAAAGAATTTGTTTCCAAAAAGTCAAATGGGAGAAATGTTGATCTCGAAGAAGTTCGAGAAGAGCAACAAACTGAGCAACAAGATGACATGGATTACTCTATGTCAGAGACGACGGTATTTGAGGACCTAATCCCGCAAGGAGAGGGAACTCATACACCAGAGGTAGTGGAGTCGCAAGACCCCATTCCTATCGTTTCTCCGGAATCTGATTCCAATGAGGGTCCACAAAATGTTGTGGCAGAACCTCTTGTTTTTTAGCCCACACGTAGATCAGATAGGCCCAAAGTGCAGCCAAAGAGATACATTGATTTCATAATGACTGCGAGTTTGGACATCATGCTTTTAGAAAGCGATGAGCCTACTACATACAAGCAAGCTGTGGCGAGTCCAAACTCCGAGAAATGGCATATTGCCATGAAGTCTGAAATGGATTCAATGTATGAGAATCAAGTATGGAACTTGATAGATTTGCCAGATGAGGTAGTACCCATAGGGTGCAAATGGGTTTACAAACTCAAAACAAACAAGGATGAAAATGTAACAGTTTTCAAAGCGAGACTAGTTGCAAAAGGCTTTAAACAGATTCATGGTACTGACTATGATGAAACCTTATCTCAAGTCGTTATGATTAGATCCATTCAGATACTCCTAGCAATTGCAGCTCATTATGATTATGAGATCTGGCAAATGGATGTCAAGACCGCTTTTCTAAATGGGTATTTAGAAGAGGATGTGTACATGACACAACCTGAGGGTTTTGAGGATCCACAGAATCCTAGGAAAGTATGCAAGCTTAAGAAGTCCATTTATGGACTTAAGCAAGCATCAAGGAGTTGGAACCTTCGATTTGATGAAGTGGTCAAACAGTTTGACTTCATCAGATGTGAAGAAGAACCTTGTGTTTACAAAAAGTTTAGTGGGAGCAAAGTGGTCTTCCTAGTCTTGTATGTGGATGACATACTACTCATTGGAAATGACATTCCTATGCTGGAGTCAGTTAAGGATTGGCTTAAGAAGAATTTTATGAAGGACTTAGGAGAGGCCGAGTACATATTAGGCATCAAGATCTATAGAGATAGGTCTAAGAGACTTATTGGACTAAGTCAAAGGAACTTATGTGGATAAGGTCCTTGATAGGTTCAATATGAAGAATTCCAAGAAGGGATTCTTGCCTATGTAGCATGGCTTACATCTCAGCAAGAAGCAGTGCCTAGTGACACCTGCTGAGCTAGAGAGAATGAGTAGGATTCCTTATGCATCTGCAGTAGGATCCATCATGTATGCCATGGTTTGTACTCGCCTGGATGTTGCATTCGCTTTAAGCATGTGTGGCAGATACCAATCGACTCCAGGTGAAGCACACTGGAATGCAGCTAAGAACATCCTTAAGTACTTGAGAAGGACTAAGGATGATTTCTTAGTGTATGGAGGACATGGTGAGCTGATCATTGAAGGATATACTGATGCAAGCTTCCAGACAGATAGAGATGACTTCCGGTCCTAATCCGAATACGTCTTCATTCTTAATGGAGGGGTTGTGAGCTGGAAGAGCTCAAAGCAAGATACGGTAGCTGATTCTACGACAGAGGCTGAGTACATTGCTGCAGTGGATGCAGCTAAGGAAGTTGTCTGGATAAGAAAATTCATTGCCGAGCTTTGTGTGGTTCCCAATTGTGCTAAGGCAATTGACATCTATTGTGACAACAATGGTGCCATTGCCCAATCCAAGGAACCAAGTTCTAACTCCAAATCCAGACGCGTGCTCAGGAAATACCACGTCATTCGAGACTATGTCCAGAGGGGTGATGCAAGGTTATGCAAAATACACATGGATGACAATATTGCAGATCCGTTGACTAAACCTCTATCCAAGCTCAAGCATGATAGTCACACTAAGGCTAAGGGACTCAAGCACATTGGAGAATGGCTTTGAGATTATATTGTTTTGAGATTATGGATGTTGATTTCATGATTGTTGGAACATTGCATCATGTTTGTTTTTGAAATAAAGTTTCATTATTATTTAATTATGGTTTAGAATTAAGTAAAATGTCCTAATAATTTATAATCATCAAATAAGATCATCATAAAAGTTATAGTGAATGAAACCCTATTAAGTGAACTGATATTATGAATTATGAGTTGTCCGTAGTCTAAGTCATTAAATTGGACATAAATGTTTCAATAGAGGCTATTATGTAAGTTGATTGATAACACCAAGTTTCACGGGCTATAGAGACATGGAGATGTCTAATCAATTGCATGGAC
This sequence comes from Rheum nobile, assembly GCA_027886185.1. Taxonomy (NCBI): domain Eukaryota; kingdom Viridiplantae; phylum Streptophyta; class Magnoliopsida; order Caryophyllales; family Polygonaceae; genus Rheum; species Rheum nobile. The sequence goes on from WOAB01000171.1 coordinate 1,336,263, forward strand.
ATGTATAGTGGATACGTGTTGGGCAGACCTACCTTAAGATTTTTCAAATGAGTTGTAGAATTTTAAGTTGAATTATGATTAATAGATTCCTCAGACATAAGTGCGATATACCTCTTACTTGGTAATTGGTAGTCTTTGACATTGTCAAACACCGTTGCGTAAAAGGCATCTATAAAGACAGTGATCGAGATTGCTAAAAATTGAGAGGGAGCTATAGTCACACAAGATTGGAGAAGTCCTCCTATTTATATATCTGTATATATATGGATAAGAATGGTGTCTTGGCCACTTGAAGAGTAAGAACTGAAAATGCATGGTTGTGCTCAAATGGATTAATAGTAATCATTTGTTTTGACAGTTCAAGCTCGGAGTTTGAGAAACAATTTGAATATTGATATGGATTACATAAGATATTATCATATCATCAAATTATACACTAAGTGACAAAGGAATTGATATTGCACACTTGTTTAAGGACAAGTGGGAGATTGAAGGAATATGTGTCCTTTAATCAAGATGGCAATTACTAATAATAAAATAGGATTATAATGGAGATTAATAATCCGGATATTTTAGGTAGTCTTAGTCCTTTGGTAGAAGCCAACTATGACTTATGGGTAAATTAGACTTGGCCCATTGTTGCTTTATCCGGGTCCTATAAGGTCACATACAATAGAGTAATTGCACTAGATCAAAGCAACCCGAGGCCCATAGCGGGACAAGGGAATTTTGGCTATATGGTAATATTAGAAGAGTGGATTATTCATCAAGTAATAATAAAAAGTTATCTATTTACTTGATGATATAAGGAAATATATCTTTTAGAACGATAAGATATTGTATCAACCATAATTATCCTTTCTAGTTAAAAGGAGATTTATCTTATAAGATATATGATATAGAGAGAGGATCAAATGAGCACTAGCCTTAAGATAAGTATTGAGCATTTATTGTAGCCGTCCATGTGTCACCATCCAACGGCTGGGAGTGTTTCATAATTTAACAACAAAATTCTATACGGAGGGACATTTTCATCATTTTGGCCTTCATTTGTTCTGTTGTCTCCCTCACTTGGCTCCTGTCTCTCTTGGCGAAGAAGTTCTACCGCCATGGAAGGAGTTCTCTCATCCCTAAAATAGAGCTGGCTTTCGAGGCCCACACCACCCTCCAATTCGACGATGCCCACGCGGCGGCCCTCCTAGACGAAGGCGGTGGCGCCGCCAACCTCCTCTGCCTCCGCCTCATGCTCTCTGACCACTACCTCGCCTCCAGCTTCTCAAACGGCTCCGTCAAGCTTTTCCACCTCGACAGCTTCGTCCACCTCCACACCTTCCGACTGCTCCGCCGCGACCGCCTCAGAATCTTCTCACGCGCCATCATCGGAATCATCCTCCCCTCCGCCGCTCCCCGTGTCGTCTTCTCCTCCCTCCACGGCGACATCCACATCTCCGATATTAACGGCGGGCTCCGGCCGACGCGCCGGGTTCAATTGGGCGACGTCGTTAACGACAGAACCATAGTTGACTTCACCGGTTGCAACAGGCATGCCAATTTCCTCTAATTTAATATTTTAATCTCCAATTCAAGTGTCGGTCATTTCAATTGCAGGTTTCTGTTCTTTCAATTGCAGGTTTCTATTTCGGATTGTGGAAATTTGTGTTGATTGTCATGTTGTCATTGTTATGTTTGATGGAAAGCTTGCAGGATTTGTTCATTCACTCAACCTGTTTGATGGAATGCCTCAATGAAAGTTTTGATTGTTGTCTCAGTTTCGATATTTTGGGATCTATCTTGCATATTGGTCTGCGGTGACATACTGCTTTCCAATAAACCCTTTTTCTTGATTTTTACATGTGTAGTGTCATGCTTATCTGCCTGGAGATGCCCAAGCTGTTGGCAAATTTTGTTTGTGATATCCACCAAGTGTTTGTACTCTTCTTCTTCTCCAATATTCTTCGCCTCACTGGTGTTAGTGCAGGCTTGGATCGTTCGAGCCAACAATTATGCTTCCCCAGTGTACCTGTCCCCTGACTTTTCCCACCCAACCACCCACTTTATATATTGTCATAAAATAAAAGCACAAATATCCTAGATCAGGCTTTTGGAAATTTAATGAAAGGAGGGAAAACTAGTAAAAGATGTTACTTACTGCTTGACGGAGATCGTCGCCAATGTCGATGTGGTGTGCCACCGACACGTCCAGCTTTAGCTGCCCTAGGGTCCTTTTCAGGGAGCCCAATAGCCCCTTCCTGCTATATATGTACAATTCTCAAATGGTGATTATATTATATATGTTGAAACTTAAGATGTGATGCAGGAGATGACGCATTAATTAAGGGTCACCTGTCATTGTTGGATACATCAAGGGTTTTGCAACAACTGTACAAGTCGTGCGCGAGGAGCTGTATTTGCGTTGATCTACAATGGGACTCAATCGCTTCAACCAGGGCCGCAGTGTTTGCCCAGGCCATACTGCTTTCCAATAAACCCTCTCTGTCTTGTATTTCAGGCAGACTGTTATGAAAAAGTGTCCTCCCACATGAAGCCAAACAACATTTTGGGGTTATCTCATGGATTCCTTCTTGGGCATCTACAGTCAAATGGGCAGGATTTTCCCAAAAACATTAGTGTCATTGCGGTATGCCCAAAGGGAATGGGTCCTTCGGTAAGGAGGTTGTACGTCCAGGGTAAAGAGGTTAATGGAGCTGGAATCAACTCTAGCTTTGGTGTTCACCAGGTGCTCCCTTAGTTCTCTTGGTTTGCTGCATTATGCCAACTCATCTATAAGACTGTTTGTTTGGTTACATAACCTCATGTGAAATGACCTTTTACCTTAATATAGGATGTTGATGGAAGAGCAACTGATGTTTAGAAGATACACCGAGAATGGAATGAGTGAAGACCTTGCCTACAAGAACACTGTTGAGAGCATTACAGGAATCATCTCAAAGACCATCTCTACCAAGGTTTGGTTTCAATCAAACGATGCCTGCCTCTGAACTTCTTTTGGGGTCTTTAATTTGATTTGCTTGGAATTCTACATGTTCTATGTGAAATGCTAATACACTTGCATTAAATCAACAGGGAATCCTGGCTGTATATAATGCTTTGTCAGAAGAAGGCAAGAAGGAATTTGAGACTGCATACAATGCTACTTTCTACCCTTGTTTGTTATTCTTATATGGAAATTTATCTTGTGTATAGTCGAATAATTTGTAAAAATCTTTTATTTGTCAATTTCTAAAGATACAATCACCCTGTTGTGGTGTTGTGTAGCTTGTTATTGTTATGTGAAAATTAGCTCGAAAAAAAATCATGAACCTAAAAGAGAAAAGTCATAAACCTACAAAAGAATAGTCATGAACCTGAATGATCATTGACATGAACCTGCAAGTTAAAAATCATGAACCTAGAAGATAAAACTCATGAACCTATAAGAAACAACTTATTAAACTACAAGATAAAAAACTCATGAACCTGCAAGATAAAAAAAACTCAAGAACCTCAAAAAAAACCCATGAACCCATAAAACAAAACTAATGAACCTATAAGACAAAACTCATGAACCTGCTAGTTAAAACTCGTGAACTTGCAAGTTAAAACTCATGAACCTATAAGATAAAACTTATTAAACAACAAGATAAAAAACTCAGAACCTATAAGATAAAAAACTCAAGAACCTCAGAAAAAACACATGAACCTGTAAAACAAAACTAATGAACTTATAAGATAAAATTCATGAACCTGCTAGTTAAAACTCATGAACCTGCAAGTTAAAACTCATCAACCTGCAACATAAAAAAACTCAGAACCTCAGGAAAAAAAACCCATAAACCTGTAAAACAAAACTAATGAACTTGTAAGACAAAACTCATGAACCTGCTAGTTAAAACTCATAAACCTTAGAAAAATCTCATAAACTTGTAAAATAAAACTCATGAACCTATACGCCATAACTCATAAACCTACAAGTTAAAACTCATTAACCTACAAGGAAAAACTCACGAACATGCAAGATTATCGGCTTAAACTTCTCTTGTAGGGTTTATCAACCTCTAAAATGTAGCCTATGAGGGATTTGAACCCACATCCATGTGAATAAACACATTGCACTACCATTTGAGCTAATAGGCTATGACAACCAATACACAATTTCACCCTTTTGTCATTCATATTCAGCACATGAAAGACGAACTGTACAAACCCAAAATCAAAGCTTTACATTCAAGTCCAAGAGTATAAAAACTCATGAACCTGCAAGATAAAAAAACTCAAGAACCTCAGATAAAACTCATGAACCTGTAAAACAAAACTAATGAGCCTGTAAGACAAAACTCATGAACCTGCTAGTTAAAACTCATGAACCTTAGAAAAATCTCATAAACTTGTAAAATAAAACTCATGAACCTATACGCCATAACTCATGAACCTGCAAGTTAAAAATCATGAACCTAGAAGATAAAACTCATGAACCTATAAGATAAAACTTATTAAACTACAAGATAAAAAAACTCATGAACCTGCAAGATAAAAAAAACTCAAGAATCTCAGAAAAAACCCATGAACCCATAAAACAAAACTAATGAACCTATAAGACAAAACTCATGAATCTGCTAGTTAAAACTCGTGAACTTGCAAGTTAAAACTCATGAACCTATAAGATAAAACTTATTAACCAACAAGATAAAAAACTCAGAACCTGCAAGATAAAAAACTCAAGAACCTCAGAAAAAACACATGAACCTGTAAAACAAAACTAATGAACTTATAAGATAAAACTCATGAACCTGTTAGTTAAAATTCATGAACCTGCAAGTTAAAAATCATGAACCTGTAACATAAAAAAACTCAGAACCTCAGAAAAAAAACCCATAAACCTGTAAAACAAAACTAATGAACCTGTAAGACAAAACTCATGAACCTGCTAGTTAAAACTCATGAACCTTAAAAAAATCTCATAAACTTGTAAAATAAAACTCATGAACCTATACGCCATAACTCATGAACCTACAAGTTAAAACTCATTAACCTACAAGGAAAAACTCATGAACATGCAAGATTATCGGCTTAAACTTCTCTTGTAGGGTTTATCAACCTCTAAAATGTAGCCTATGAGGGATTTGAACCCACATCCATGTGAATAAACACATTGCACTACCATTTGAGCTAATAGGCTATGACAACCAATACACAATTTCACCATTTTGTCATTCATATTCAGCACATGAAAGACGAACTGCACAAACCCAAAATCAAAGCTTTACATTCAAGTCCAAGAGTATAAAAACTCATGAACCTGTAAGATAAAAAAACTCAAGAACCTCAGATAAAACTCATGAACCTGTAAAACAAAACTAATGAGCCTGTAAGACAAAACTCATAAACCTGCTAGTTAAAACTCATGAACCTTAGAAAAATCTCATAAACTTGTAAAATAAAACTCATGAACCTATACGCCATAACTCATTAACCTGCAAGTTAAAAATCATGAACCTAGAAGATAAAACTCATGAACCTATAAGATAAAACTTATTAAAGTACAAGATAAAAAACTCATGAACCTGCAAGATAAAAAAACTCAAGAATCTCAGAAAAAACCCATGAACCCATAAAACAAAACTAATGAACCTATAAGACAAAACTCATGAACCTGCTAGTTAAAACTCGTGAACTTGCAAGTTAAAACTCATGAACCTATAAGATAAAACTTATTAACCAACAAGATAAAAAACTCAGAACCTGCAAGATAAAAAACTCAAGAACCTCAGAAAAAACACATGAACCTGTAAAACAAAACTAATGAACTTATAAGATAAAACTCATGAACCTGTTAGTTAAAATTCATGAACCTGCAAGTTAAAAATCATGAACCTGCAACATAAAAAAACTCAGAACCTCAGAAAAAAACCCATAAACCTGTAAAACAAAACTAATGAACCTGTAAGACAAAACTCATGAACCTGCTAGTTAAAACTCATGAACCTTAGAAAAATCTCATAAACTTGTAAAATAAAACTCATGAACCTATACGCCATAACTCATGAACCTACAAGTTAAAACTCATTAACCTACAAGGAAAAACTCATGAACATGCAAGATTATCGGCTTAAACTTCTTTTGTAGGGTTTATCAACCTCTAAAATGTAGCCTATGAGGGATTTGAACCACATCCATGTGAATAAACACATTGCACTACCAATTTAGCTAATAGGCTATGACAACCAATACACAATTTTACCCTTTTGTCATTCATATTCAGCACATGAAAGACGAACTGTACAAACCCAAAATCAAAGCTTTACATTCAAGTCCAAGAGTATAAAAACTCATGAACCTGCAAGATAAAAAAACTCAAGAACCTCAGATAAAACTCATGAACCTGTAAAACAAAACTAATGAGCCTGTAAGACAAAACTCATAAACCTGCTAGTTAAAACTCATGAACCTTAGAAAAATCTCATAAACTTGTAAAATGAAACTCATGAACCTATACGCCATAACTCATGAACCTGCAAGTTAAAAATCATGAACCTAGAAGATAAAACTCATGAACCTATAAGATAAAACTTATTAAACTACAAGATAAAAAACTCATGAACCTGCAAGATAAAAAAAACTCAAGAACCTCAGAAAAAACCCATGAACCCATAAAACAAAACTAATGAACCTATAAGACAAAACTCATGAACCTGCTAGTTAAAACTCGTGAACTTGCAAGTTAAAACTCATGAACCTATAAGATAAAACTTATTAACCAACAAGATAAAAAACTCAGAACCTGCAAGATAAAAAACTCAAGAACCTCAGAAAAAAAACATGAACCTGTAAAACAAAACTAATGAACTTATAAGATAAAACTCATGAACCTGTTAGTTAAAATTCATGAACCTGCAAGTTAAAAATCATGAACCTGCAACATAAAAAAACTCAGAACCTCAGAAAAAAAACCCATAAACCTGTAAAACAAAACTAATGAACCTGTAAGACAAAACTCATGAACCTGCTAGTTAAAACTCATGAACCTTAGAAAAATCTCATAAACTTGTAAAATAAAACTCATGAACCTATACGCTATAACTCATGAACCTACAAGTTAAAACTCATTAACCTACAAGGAAAAACTCATGAACATGCAAGATTATCGGCTGAAACTTCTCTTGTAGGGTTTATCAACCTCTAAAATGTAGCCTATGAGGGATTTGAACCCACATCCATGTGAATAAATACATTGCACTTCCAATTTAGCTAATAGGCTATGACAACCAATACACAATTTCACCCTTTTGTCATTCATATTCAGCACATGAAAGACGAACTGCACAAACCCAAAATCAAAGCTTTACATTCAAGTCCAAGAGTATAAAAACTCATGAACCTGCAAGATAAAAAAACTCAAGAACCTCAGATAAAACTCATGAACCTGTAAAACAAAACTAATGAGCCTGTAAGACAAAACTCATAAACCTGCTAGTTAAAACTCATGAACCTTAGAAAAATCTCATAAACTTGTAAAATAAAACTCATGAACCTATACGCCATAACTCATGAACCTGCAAGTTAAAAATCATGAACCTAGAAGATAAAACTCATGAACCTATAAGATAAAACTTATTAAACTACAAGATAAAAAACTCATGAACCTGCAAGATAAAAAAAAACTCAAGAACCTCAGAAAAAACCCATGAACCCATAAAACAAAACTAATGAACCTATAAGACAAAACTCATGAACCTGCTAGTTAAAACTCGTGAACTTGTAAGTTAAAACTCATGAACCTATAAGATAAAACTTATTAACCAACAAGATAAAAAACTCAGAACCTGCAAGATAAAAAACTCAAGAACCTCAGAAAAAACACATGAACCTGTAAAACAAAACTAATGAACTTATAAGATAAAACTCATGAACCTGTTAGTTAAAATTCATGAACCTGCAAGTTAAAAATCATGAACCTGCAACATAAAAAAACTCAGAACCTCAGAAAAAAACCCATAAACCTGTAAAACAAAACTAATGAACCTGTAAGACAAAACTCATGAACCTGCTAGTTAAAACTCATGAACCTTAGAAAAATCTCATAAACTTGTAAAATAAAACTCATGAACCTATACGCCATAACTCATGAACCTACAAGTTAAAACTCATTAACCTACAAGGAAAAACTCATGAACATGCAAGATTATCGGCTTAAACTTCTTTTGTAGGGTTTATCAACCTCTAAAATGTAGCCTATGAGGGATTTGAACCACATCCATGTGAATAAACACATTGCACTACCAATTTAGCTAATAGGCTATGACAACCAATACACAATTTTACCCTTTTGTCATTCATATTCAGCACATGAAAGACGAACTGTACAAACCCAAAATCAAAGCTTTACATTCAAGTCCAAGAGTATAAAAACTCATGAACCTGCAAGATAAAAAAACTCAAGAACCTCAGATAAAACTCATGAACCTGTAAAACAAAACTAATGAGCCTGTAAGACAAAACTCATAAACTTGCTAGTTAAAACTCATGAACCTTAGAAAAATCTCATAAACTTGTAAAATAAAACTCATGAACCTATACGTCATAACTCATGAACCTGCAAGTTAAAAATCATGAACCTAGAAGATAAAACTCATGAACCTATAAGATAAAACTTATTAAACTACAAGATAAAAAACTCATGAACCTGCAAGATAAAAAAAACTCAAGAACCTCAGAAAAAACCCATGAACCCATAAAACAAAACTAATGAACCTATAAGACAAAACTCATGAACCTGCTAGTTAAAACTCGTGAACTTGCAAGTTAAAACTCATGAACCTATAAGATAAAACTTATTAACCAACAAGATAAAAAACTCAGAACCTGCAAGATAAAAAACTCAAGAACCTCAGAAAAAAAACATGAACCTGTAAAACAAAACTAATGAACTTATAAGATAAAACTCATGAACCTGTTAGTTAAAATTCATGAACCTGCAAGTTAAAAATCATGAACCTGCAACATAAAAAAACTCAGAACCTCAGAAAAAAAACCCATAAACCTGTAAAACAAAACTAATGAACCTGTAAGACAAAACTCATGAACCTGCTAGTTAAAACTCATGAACCTTAGAAAAATCTCATAAACTTGTAAAATAAAACTCATGAACCTATACGCTATAACTCATGAACCTACAAGTTAAAACTCATTAACCTACAAGGAAAAACTCATGAACATGCAAGATTATCGGCTTAAACTTCTCTTGTAGGGTTTATCAACCTCTAAAATGTAGCCTATGAGGGATTTGAACCCACATCCATGTGAATAAACACATTGCACTTCCAATTTAGCTAATAGGCTATGACAACCAATACACAATTTCACCCTTTTGTCATTCATATTCAGCACATGAAAGACGAACTGCACAAACCCAAAATCAAAGCTTTACATTCAAGTCCAAGAGTATAAAAACTCATGAACCTGCAAGATAAAAAAACTCAAGAACCTCGGATAAAACTCATGAACCTATAGAACAAAACTAATGAGCCTGTAAGACAAAACTCATAAACCTGCTAGTTAAAACTCATGAACCTTAGAAAAATCTCATAAACTTGTAAAATAAAACTCATGAACCTATACGCCATAACTCATGAACCTGCAAGTTAAAAATCATGAACCTAGAAGATAAAACTCATGAACCTATAAGATAAAACTTATTAAACTACAAGATAAAAAACTCATGAACCTGCAAGATAAAAAAACTCAAGAATCTCAGAAAAAACCCATGAACCCATAAAACAAAACTAATGAACCTATAAGACAAAACTCATGAACCTGCTAGTTAAAACTCGTGAACTTGCAAGTTAAAACTCATGAACCTATAAGATAAAACTTATTAACCAACAAGATAAAAAACTCAGAACCTGTAAGATAAAAAACTCAAGAACCTCAGAAAAAACACATGAACTTGTAAAACAAAACTAATAAACTTATAGGATAAAACTCATGAACCTGTTAGTTAAAATTCATGAACCTGCAAGTTAAAAATCATGAACCTGCAACATAAAAAAACTCAGAACCTCAGAAAAAAACCCATAAACCTGTAAAACAAAACTAATGAACCTGTAAGACAAAACTCATGAACCTGCTAGTTAAAACTCATGAACCTTAGAAAAATCTCATAAACTTGTAAAATAAAATTCATGAACCTATACGCCATAACTCATGAACCTACAAGTTAAAACTCATTAACCTACAAGGAAAAACTCATGAACATGCTAGATTATCGGCTTAAACTTCTTTTGTAGGGTTTATCAACCTCTAAAATGTAGCCTATGAGGGATTTGAACCACATCCATGTGAATAAACACATTGCACTACCAATTGAGCTAATAGGCTATGACAACCAATGCACAATTTCACCCTTTTGTCATTCATATTCAGCACATGAAAGACGAACTGCACACACCCAAAATCAAAGCTTTACATTCAAGTCCAAGAGTATAAAAACTCATGAACCTGCAAGATAAAAAAACTCAAGAACCTCAGATAAAACTCATGAACCTGTAAAACAAAACTAATGAGCCTGTAAGACAAAACTCATAAACCTGCTAGTTAAAACTCATGAACCTTAGAAAAATCTCATAAACTTGTAAAATAAAACTCATGAACCTATACGTCATAACTCATAAACCTGCAAGTTAAAAATCATGAACCTAGAAGATAAAACTCATGAACCTATAAGATAAAACTTATTAAACTACAAGATAAAAAACTCATGAACCTGCAAGATAAAAAAAAACTCAAGAACCTCAGAAAAAACCCATGAACCCATAAAACAAAACTAATGAACCTATAAGACAAAACTCATGAACCTGCTAGTTAAAACTCGTGAACTTGCAAGTTAAAAATCATGAACCTATAAGATAAAACTTATTAACCAACAAGATAAAAAACTCAGAACCTGCAAGATAAAAAACTCAAGAACCTCAGAAAAAACACATGAACCTGTAAAACAAAACTAATGAACTTATAAGATAAAACTCATGAACCTGTTAGTTAAAATTCATGAACCTGCAAGTTAAAACTCATGAACCTGCAACATAAAAAAACTCAGAACCTCGGAAAAAAAACCCATAAACCTGTAAAACAAAACTAATGAACTTGTAAGACAAAACTCATGAACCTGCTAGTTAAAACTCATGAACCTCAGAAAAATTTTATAAACTTGTAAAATAAAACTCATGAACCTATACGCCATAACTCATGAACCTACAAGTTAAAACTCATGAACCTACAAGGAAAAACTCATGAACATGCAAGATTATCGACTTAAACTTCTCTTGTAGGGTTTATCAACCTCTAAAATGTAGCCTATGAGGGATTTGAACCCACATCCATGTGAATAAACACATTGCACTACCATTTGAGCTAATAGGCTATGACAACCAATACACAATTTCACCCTTTTGTCATTCATATTCAACATATGAAAGACGAACTGCACAAACCCAAAATCAAAGCTTTACATTCAAGTCCAAGAGTATAAAAACGCATGAACCTGCAAGATAAAAAAACTCAAGAACCTCAGATAAAACTCATGAACTTGTAAAACAAAACTAATGAGCCTGTAAAACAAAACTCATGAACCTGCTAGTTAAAACTCATGAACCTTAGAAAAATCTCATAAACTTGTAAAATAAAACTCATGAACCTATACGCCATAACTCATGAACCTACAAGTTAAAACTCATGAACCTACAAGTTCAAATGCATGAACCTGCAAGGAAAAATGTGATACCCCGTAATTCTGTAAGGATTATTTTGGGAATTTTTGGAATTTTCCCGAACACCTGTTTTGTACGTCGGATTTAATATAGAGAGTTTAAGACATTCTGTAATGTGCTATATCTCTGTATTATTTTTCTCAGTGAAATAAAATATAGACGACGTACTTTGGATGTTAATTACTCGTTCGCGTACGATAATTTTATTTCGGGTTAACATCATTTTCGTCTAAGAGCTGAGGAGGCGAAGCCAGGGTGGCGGCGCCCGTCGTGGGTATGGCGGCGCCCGCCGTCGCTGGGCTCGAGGAGCCGGCGAGTCTTCTCCTAGCTGGGGACGCCAGGCCTATGGCGGCGCCCGCCGCATTGATGGCGGCGCCCGCCGCATTGATGGCGGCGCCCGCCGCATTTATGACGGCGCCCACCGTCGTTGTCCGGAGGTCCTTGCCCGAAGGTCGCTGGCAAACGTCTGACGACGCCGAACTAGCCCCGCCACGCCTCCATTTAGGCCGTCATTGTGCTCCCTCGATCTGTGGCTATAAAAGGAGAGGCTTGGGGGTCGGATTCGAGCTAAAATCAGAAGCTCAATCTCAGAATTTGTCTCATCGGAAAAGCTTGCCCTCGCCGGAGTTATTTGGAGCAATCGCCGATGTTGTTTGGTGTGTTTTCCTGTAGCCTAGAGGTCCCTTTGGAAGCTTAGTGGAGTTCTGAACCCAAAGCCAGGCCAAAGGAGTGACCCTCGTGTGCGTATTGGTGAGTTTTCTCACCGTTCTGTTGGCCGCCGTTCTTCACGGCGACCGCCGTGTTCGTGGCGGCGACCGCCGTGTTCGTGGCGGCGACCGCCGTGATGAACACGGCGACCGTCGCCAGTGGCCAGAAGCCCCTTTGTTGGCTTGGTCTTGGTGGTCATCATTATGGACTCGTTCCTTTCGATTTCTTTCGTCTTTCCTTAGATTCGTACTAGTTTATGTCAGATCTAACTTAGGGTTTCCTTATGGGTCGACTCGAAGGTCGTTGTGCTGTCAGAGCTATACCTATGTCGAGCCCGGAATCCCGTTGTCTCTACTTTGATCCAGATCTGCGGACTAAGGCAAGTGGCGGTTCGCTCTTGCTTAATCATTCCATGTTTCATTAATTATCAATTATTTAATTGTTAATTAAATTGGAGTGAACTGTTGTTTTGCTTGGGAACTAATTTCATAAATAAACGTGATTAAAGTAATGTTATAATAGGTTGTATATCTGTTAGAACAATGCTATTATATGTGATAATTACCGTGATGGTATTATTGTGAATTTAATCTTAATGCTAGAATAGCATGTGGGTTAATAGGAAAACTAATCCAAGTAAGGATTAGCCGTTTCTATTATCTCTATGTTTAAGTTGATTGCCTGGATGGCTTTAATGTGATTAATTGTTGTGTTAGACTGTTTAGTTAACACGAGTGTTCATAGGAACGCAAATCCAAGTAAGGATTAGTCGTTTCTTTATAACTTAATGTTCGTAGGAACGCTAATCCAAATAAGAATTTGTCGTTTCTTTAAATCATAATACTACTCGGGTTAATTTCTGGATAATAATTTAAGGGTCATGACCTATGCTTCTTATCCACCTTTAAGGATCTGAAGTGTTTAAGCGCCTTGCAAGCGCCATTGGATGAGCATAATTGCAGTCCTGTGTATTAAGCACTTAGCTAGTGCAATTGGGGTGGATGTAACTGTCATCCTGTAAATTAAAGTGTAAGCATTGTGGCAGTGTAATCTGGGTGAATGCAAGATCACCCTGTGTAATAATAACTCCGTTGTTCTCGGAATAATGTTAAGCCTCGTGTGTGCGTGTGCGTGTGTGTGTTTGTGTGTTGTGTTAATTTGGGTCGACATGATTGTCACCCTGAGATTTAAGCTTTGTGTCGCTCTTAATAACATTAACGTGTTACAGTAAAGTGTGTTTGGTAATTAAATAAGATATGTGCCCGAGTGCACATGATTAATAAACCTTCGACGAGTAGTGCAGCTAAGTTATAGTGCAGCTAGAAAAACTCGTCTGGACTTTGATCATAGTACGTTCTCTTTTCAATCTGGATTCACTGTATGTGATGAGGTTGGTTGTGAACTGAAGCATCTCAATCAACTTTTAAATCATTTGTGTGTGTAACGTTAATGTTCCCTAGCAGTTGTCATAATTTCCTTTAAGGCTCATTTCAGTTAGAGTCTTCTCTTCAGTGCATATCTAATTGTTAAATCATTCCGTGAAAGTGTCGGGTTATATATCGTTCCTTCGGTTTTTATTCAAGGTACAATGATAGTAAACGGTCACGGTCATTCGAACCACTCTGCTTTGTACCCTTGCTAGTCTATTCAAGTAGACTAACCCACGAACTTTGTTCTCTTCATGTGGGCTGGTGTCATCCGTTCGATTCGGCACATCAGGAGTTGTTTCCCGGAGTTTAAGTAACCTATTGAAGGATAAGAAGCTTGCAGACGAAGATTTAAAAGTCAATGTTCTAAGCTGTTAAGTGTTTTAAGATTGTTAAAGTGTTCCTTCAATGTATCTTCATAATTTAGCCATGTTATAAGTTGGCTCGTTAAAGTCTTCCGCTGTGTAATTTAAAGTCTTCCGTTGTTTAATCTTTCAATTAATATGTAATTATGTTATGTATTTAAGCTTAATCGTTCTGGAAAAGCCTGGGGTGACTTTGGACGGTAAAGTCTGAGGTCATTGGCATGTAATATCTCAGGTATAAATTGGGGGTGTTACAGTTATGGTATCAGAGCAATGGTTTTAAAATTCTTGGCCTATTGTTAGGTTTGAGAATTTTCGAAAATTAATTTTGAAACTGTTTTCAAACCTATTTCATATTAAAAAGAAATTTTGAGAATTTCAATGTTAAGAGTTATATGTAACTCGATGATTTAATATTAAAGGATTTAGCATTTTGGATTTCAAATGCTATTCATAAATTGGTTTATAAAAGTGTTGTGTTATCAGCAAGTAAATTTAAGTTTAAAGGTCTGAAGTTTGAAAGTGAGGTTGTTAATAAGTGGTTTCAAACTTCTACAAGCTTCAAGTGTTACTTATTCCTTAGATCCATTCTTAGGAATATTGTCTATTCTGGGATAGATGTCATTTAAAGGTTGACATTTCTCCCAGGTTCTCAGTCTTTAGTAAGCAGAAGAAGGTCGTTCTTGCAGTTAATAGTGAAGGATAGTCAGACTAATATAAAGTTATTAATTTGGACCCCTATAATCTATATCATGACGTATTTGACTAGAGTGTCATAATTAAGTTGGATAAGTTCTAAAGTAACGTTATGATTCACCAAAAGATGGTGAACACAAGGAACATAGCCCATGCTGGTGCTGAACCAAGGTTGATTCTGAGGAGCGCCGCTAATCAAAGGGAAGAGCGTGAGGCTGCTTCTAACAATAACCAGGGAGGCAATGGCCAAGCTCAGGCCAACGCTCCGATGTTGTTTGATGCTGCAGCAGTGGAGGCAATTCGAGGAATTGTCATGCAGGCAATCACAGATGTTATGCGACCAGTTGCACCACAAGCACAAGGTGGTCCAGTTCCTCAAGCTATTCCTGAAGTTGAGGAGTCAGTGGAGCAAGTACCACAGATCAATGTTGTTAGGGACAGAGGAACTTACGGGCAAGCGTTAAAAGCCGTGAGTTCAATGAGGCCCGACAGCTATGACGGTACTGGAGAACCGGTCAAGGTGACCTATTGGTTCTCATATATGGAACGGTTGCTCCGGAACATTAATTTCACTGAGGCTGGGAAAGTGCACATCGTCTCTCTTCAACTCAAGGATATGGCTAGCGAATGGTGGGAGAGCACCGGTCTGGATGACCATCCCGAGCTGAATTAGAGCATGTTCAAAACCAAGATGACTGATCGTTTCTTCTCTCGTGCTATGAGGGAGGAGAAGCATAAGGAATTTATGTACCCGCAGACTGATGGGTTAAAGGTGACTGAACTCGCAGCTAAGTTCAATCACTTGATGCAGTACGCTGGACCTGAGGTGTCAACCGAAGAGCAGAAGATCTGGTACTTCCATGGATTGATGAATCCAGATATCAAGCCTCTAATGTTGCGTCATGGTTGTTCTACGTTAGAACAATATGTGGATGCAGCCTTCAAGACAGAAGTCACACTGGAGGAGTCTGCCTTTAAGCGGGAAAAGCAAGTTAAGGGAAAGAGTGGGCAACAGGATCGCCAGGTTGGTTCATTCAAACGACCGGCATCGCCTACCAAGTTTGAGAAGTCTGGTCGTGTTAAGACCGAGACAACTCAGTCTGACTCTGCCAGAGGCTCAGGTTGGAGCAGCGGAGTAATTCAGTGCCACAACTGTGGTGAAGCAGGGCATAAAAGTTTTAATTGCCAAAAGGACAAGAGAGTATGCCATAATTGTGGAAGAGAAGGCCACATAAAAACATACTGCAGACTGAAGGGTCAAGGACCAATGCAGTCGTACCAGGCGTCAAATGTTGGAGGTGGGCAGAACCCAAGGCCGGTGGTATCTACTCCTGAGCAGTCCATGGCTCATAATAAAGGCAAAGCGCCTACGGATTCTTCAGGCCAAGGGCAACGACTCTTTGTAATGAGCCAAGCCAACGGAGAAGAACCCTGATCCATTAAGTTGTAATCATATTAAGTCTTTCTTTAAGATTAAGGAGTAACGATATGTGTCGGTAATCTCCGTAGCATCGTGAACTGGTTGTTCAACTTTTGTCAGTTAATGTAATGTTTAACGATAATGAAGTGTTTCCTTATTTTGGAAAATTCTGAATGCGTTATCAGTACGAATTAGTTGTTCATACGAAACCCCGTAAGTGTCGAGAACAGCTTATGCCAAGTAAGGATAAGGACTGTCGGACTTATGGTGGTGGAGTTTTGTGGACAACTTAGATGTTCGTCCCCTTGTGGTTAATCCCAAGGTCGACTCTGTTGTTTAAATCTAAATCCACTCCTAAGATTCTTCTTCATACATAGAGTATGTCATCTATAAGAACGGATGCAACTCTTTGAGGAAGATTAAGTTGTGGAGCGGTCATGTTGAAAGGAAAGGTTACAGTTAAGGATGGGATATGTTGATGATCCCGATGTATTAAAGATTCAGTAATGAGAATTGTCTACGCATATAAGGAGTACTGTGGTAAGCATTATCTGATACGTTGAGTTCTTCCGAGATTTCTTAAGGAAAAGGGAATGAACTTGTAGAGTTTTGTTCAGAAAGATCAGGAGCTATCTCTCATGCGTGAGTTTGTGCCATAAGCTTTGAGGCGGATGAATCATTTTCAGTATGATGTCCTAAGAAATTAAGAATAATATCTCTGGTGATCCATTTCATGGATGAAGTGATTAAGGATGTTGGATCCAGGTGGTAAGATTGGTGTTGAGGCAGTATCCTCATTGACTTAATGCAAGTTTCGGGGTCGAAACTTATTTTAAGGGGGAGGTGATGTGATACCCCGTAATTCTGTAAGGATTATTTTGGGAATTTTTGGAATTTTCTCGAACACCTGTTTTGTACGTCGGATTTAATACAGAGAGTTTAAGAAATTCTGTAATGTGCTATATCTCTGTATTATTTTTCTCAGTGAAATAAAATACAGACGACGTACTTTGGATGTTAATTACTCGTTCGCGTACGATAATTTTATCTCGGGTTAACATCGTTTTCGTCTAAGAGTTGAGGAGGCAAAGCCAGGGTGGCGGCGCCCGCCGTGGGTATGGCGGCGCCCGCCGTCGCTGGGCTCGAGGAGCCGGCGAGTCTTCTCCTAGCTGGGGACGCCAGGCCTATGGCGGCGCCCGCCGCATTGATGACGGCGCCCACCGTCGTTGTTGTCCGGAGGTCTTTGCCCGAAGGTCATCGGAGAACGTCTGACGACGCCGAACTAGCCCCGCCACGCCTCCATTTAGGCCATCATTGTTCTCCCTCGATCTGTGGCTATAAAAGGAGAGGCTTGGGGGTCGGATTCGAGCTAAAATCAGAAGCTCAATCTCAGAATTTGTCTCGCCGGAAAAGCTTGCCCTCGCCGGAGTTCTTTGGAGCAATCGCCGGTGTTGTTTGGTGTGTTTTCCTGTAGCCTAGAGGTCCCTTTGGAAGCTTAGTGGAGGTCTGAACCCAAAGCCAGGCCAAAGGAGTGACCCTCATGTGTGTATTGGTGAGTTTTCTCACCGTTCTGTTGGCCGCCGTTCTTCACGGCGACCGTCGTGTTCGTGGCGGCGACCGCCGTGATGAACACGGCGACCGCCGCCAGTGGCCAGAAGCCCCTTTGTTGGCTTGGTCTTGGTGGTCGTCATTATGGACTCGTTCCTTTCGATTTCTTTCGTCTTTCCTTAGATTCGTACTAGTTTATGTCGGACCTAACTTAGGGTTTCCTTATGGGTCGACTCGAAGGTCGTTGTGCTGTCGGAGCTATACCTGTGTCGAGCCCGGAATCCCTTTGTCTCTGCTTTGTTCCAGATTTGCGGACTATGACAAGTGGCGGTTCGCTCTTGCTTAATCATTCCATGTTTCATTAATTATCAATTATTTAATTGTTAATTAAATTGGAGTGAACTGTTGTTTTGCTTGGGAACTAATTTCATAAATAAACGTGATTAAAGTAATGTTATAATAGGTTGTATATCTGTTAGAACAACGCTATTATATGTGATAATTATCGTGATGGTATTATTGTGAATTTAATCTTAATGCTAGAATAGCATGTGGGTTAATAGGAAAACTAATCCAAGTAAGGATTAGCCGTTTCTATTATCTCTATGTTTAAGTTGATTGCCTGGATGACTTTAATGTGATTAATTGTTGTGTTAGACTGTTTAGTTAACACGAGTGTTCGTAGGAACGCTAATCCAAGTAAGGATTAGTCGTTTCTTTATAACTTAATGTTCGTAGGAACGCTAATCCAAATAAGGATTTGTCGTTTCTTTAAATCGTAATACTCCTCGGGTTAATTTCCGGATAATAATTTAAGGGTCATGACCTATGCTTCTTATCCACCTTTAAGGATCTGAAGTGTTTAAGCGCCTTGCAAGCGCCATTGGATGAGCATAATTGCAGTCCTGTGTATTAAGCACTTAGCTAGTGCAATTGGGGTGGATGTAACTGTCATCCTGTAAATTAAAGTGTAAGCACTGTGGCAGTGTAATCTGGGTGAACGCAAGATCACCCTGTGTAATAATAACTCCGTTGTTCTCGGAATAATGTTAAGCCTCGTATGTGCGTGTGCGTGTGCGTGTGCGTATGTGTGTTTGTGTGTTGTGTTAATTTGGGTCGACATGATTGTCACCCTGAGATTTAAGCTTTGTGCCGCTCTTAATAACATTAACGTGTTACAGTAAAGTGTGTTTGGTAATTAAATAAGATATGTGCCCGAGTGCACATGATTAATAAACCTTCGACGAGTAGTGCAGCTAAGTTATAGTGCATCTAGAAAAACTCATCTCGACTTTGATCATAGTACGTTCTCTTTTCAATCTGGATTCGCTGTATGCGATGAGGTTGGTTGTGAACTGAAGCATCTCAGTCAACTTTTAAATCATTTGTGTGTGTAACTTTAATGTTCCCTAGCAGTTGTCATAATTTCCTTTAAGGCTCATTTCAGTTGGAGTCTTCTCTTCAGTGCATATCTAATTGTTAAATCATTCCGTGAAAGTGTCGGGTTATATATCGTTCCTTCGGTTTTTATTCAAGGGACAATGATAGTAAACGGTCACGGTCATTCGAACCACTCTGCTTTGTACCCTTGCTAGTCTATTCAAGTAGACTAACCCACGAACTTTGTTCTCTGCATGTGGGCTGGTGTCATCCGTTCGATTCGGCATATCAGGAGTTGTTTCCCGGAGTTTAAGTAACCTATTGAAGGATAAGAAGCTTGCAGATGAAGATTTAAAAGTCAATGTTCTAAGCTGTTAAGTGTTTTAAGATTGTTAAAGTGTTACTTCAATGTATCTTCATAATTTAGCCATGTTATAAGTTGGCTCTTTAAAGTCTTCCGCTGTGTAATTTAAAGTCTTCCGATGTTTAATCTTTCAATTAATATGTAATTATGTTATGTATTTAAACTTAATCGTTCTGGAAAAGCCTGGGGTGACTTTGGACGGTAAAGTCTGAGGTCACTGGCATGTAATATCTCCGGTATAAATTGGGGGTGTTACAGTTATGGTATCAGAGCAATGGTTTTAAAATTCTTGGCCTATTGTTAGGTTTGAGAATTTTTGAAAATTAATTTTGAAAATGATTTCAAACCTATTTCATATTAAAAAGAAATTTTGAGAATTTCAATGTTAAGAGTTATATGTAACTCGATGATTTAATATTAAAGGATTTAGCATTTTGGATTTCAAATGCTATTCATAAATTGGTTTATAAAAGTGTTGTGTTATCAGCAAGTAAATTTAAGTTTAAAGGTTTGAAGTTTGAAAGTGAGGTTGTTAATAAGTGGTTTCAAACTTCTGCAAACTTCAAGTGTTACTTATTCCTTAGATCCATTCTTAGGAATATTGTCTATTCTAGGGATAGATGTCATTTAAAGGTTGACATTTCTCCCAGGTTCTCAGTCTTTAGTAAGCAGAAGAAGGTCGTTCTTGCAGTTAACAGTGAAGGATAGTCAGACTAATATAAAGTTATTAATTTGGACCCCTATAATCTGTATCATGACGTATTTGACTAGAGTGTCATAATTAAGTTGGATAAGTTCTAAAGTAACGTTATGATTCACCAGAAGATGGTGAACACAAGGAACACAACCCATACTGGTGCTGAACCAAGGTTGATTCTGAGGAGCGCCGCTAATCAAAGGGAAGAGCGTGAGGCTGCTTCTAACAATAATCAGGGAGGCAATGGCCAAGCTCAGGCCAACGCTCCGATGTTGTTTGATGCTGCAGCAGTGGAGGCAATTCGAGGAATTGTCATACAGGCAATCACAGATGTTATGCGACCAGTTGCACCACAAGCACAAGGTGGTCCAGTTCCTCAAGCTATTCCTGAAGTTGAGGAGTCAGTGGAGCAAGTACCACGGATCAATGTTGTTAGGGACAGAGGAACTTACGGGCAAGCGTTAAAAACCGTGAGTTCAATGAGGCCCGACAGCTATGACGGTACTGGAGAACCAGTCAAGGTGACCTATTAGTTCTCACATATGGAACGGTTGCTCCGGAACATTAATTTCACTGAGGCTGGGAAAGTGCACATCGCCTCTCTTCAACTCAAGGATGTGGCTAGCGAATGGTGGGAGAGCACCGGTCTGGATGACCATCCCGAGCTGAATTGGAGCATGTTCAAAACCAAGATGACTGATCGTTTCTTCTCTCGTGCTATGAGGGAGGAGAAGCATAAGGAATTTATGTACCCGCAGACTGATGGGTTAAAGGTGACTGAACTCGCAGCTAAGTTCAATCACTTGATGCAGTACGCTGGACCTGAGGTGTCAACCGAAGAGCAGAAGATCTGGTACTTCCATGGATGGATGAATCCAGAGATCAAGCCTCTAATGTTGCGTCATGGTTGTTCTACGTTAGAACAATATATGGATACAGCCTTCAAGACAGAAGTCACACTGGAGGAGTCTGCCCTTAAGCGGGAAAAGCAAGTTAAGGGAAAGAGTGGGCAACAGGATCGCCAGGTTGGTTCATTCAAACGACCGGCATCGCCTACCAAGTTTGAGAAGTCTGGTCGTGTTAAGACCGAGACAACTCAGTCTGACTCTGCCAGAGGCTCAGGTTGGAGCAGCGGAGTAATTCAGTGCCACAACTGTGGTGAAGCAGGGCATAAAAGTTTTAATTGCCAAAAGGACAAGAGAGTATGCCATAATTGTGGAAGAGAAGGCCACATAAAAACATACTGCAGACTGAAGGGTCAAGGACCAATGCAGTCGTACCAGGCGTCAAATGTTGGAGGTGGGCAGAACCCAAGGCCGGTGGTATCTACTCCTGAGCAGTCCATGGCTCGTAATAAAGGCAAAGCGCCTACGGGGTCTTTAGGCCAAGGGCAACGACTCTTTGTAATGAGCCAAGCCAACAGAGAAGAACCCTGATCCATTAAGTTGTAATCATGTTAAGTCTTTCTTTAAGATTAAGGAGTAACGATATGTGTCGGTAATCTCCGTAGCATCGTGAACTGGTTGTTCAACTTTTGTCAGTTAATCTAATGTTTAACGATAATGAAGTGTTTCCTTGTTTTGGAAAATTCTGAATGCGTTATCAGTACGAATTAGTTGTTCATACGAAACCCCGTAAGTGTCGAGAACAGCTTATGCCAAGTAAGGATAAGGACTGTCGGACTTATGGTGGTGGAGTTTTGTGGACAACTTAGATGTTCGTCCCCTTGTGGTTAATCCCAAGGTCGACTCTGTTGTTTAAATCTAAATCCACTCCTAAGATTCTTCTTCATACATAGAGTATGTCATCTATAAGAACGGATGCAACTCTTTGAGAAAGATTAAGTTGTGGAGCGGTCATGTTGAGAGGAAAGGTTGCAGTTAAGGATGGGATATGTTGATGATCCCGATGTATTAAAGATTCAGTAAGGAGAATTGTCTACGCATATAAGGAGTACTGTGGTAAGCATTATCTGATACGCTGAGTTCTTCCGAGATTTCTTAAGGAAAGGGAATGAACTTGTAGAGTTTTGTTCAGAAAGATCAGGAGCTATCTCTCATGCATGAGTTTGTGCCATAAGCTTTGAGGCGGATGAATCATTTTCAGTATGATGTCCTAAGAAATTAAGAATAATATCTCTGGTGATCCATTTCAAGGATGAAGTGATTAAGGATGTTGGATCCAGGTGGTAAGATTGGTGTTGAGGCAGTATCCTCATTGACTTAATGCAAGTTTCGGGGTCGAAACTTATTTTAAGGGGGAGGTGATGTGATACCCCGTAATTCTGTAAGGATTATTTTGGGAATTTTTGGAATTTTCCCGAACACATGTTTTGTACGTCGGATTTAATACAGAGAGTTTAAGACATTCTATAATGTGCTATATCTCTGTATTATTTTTCTCAGTGAAATAAAATAAAGACGACGTACTTTGTATGTTAATTACTCGTTCGCGTACGATAATTTTATCCCGGGTTATCATCATTTTCGTCTAAGAGCTGAGGAGGCGAAGCCAGGGCGGCGACTCCCGCCGTGGGTATGGCGGCGCCCACCGTCGCTGGGCTCGAGGAGCCGGCGAGTCTTCTCCTAGCCGGGGAGGCCAGGCCTATGGCGGCGCCCGCCGCATTGATGGTGGCGCCCGCCGCATTTATGACGGCGCCCGCCATCGTTGTTGTCCGGAGGTCTTTGCCCGAAGGTCGCCGGCGAGCGTCTGATGACGCCGAACTAGCCCCGCCACGCCTCCATTTAGGCCATCATTGTTCTCCCTCGATCTGTGGCTATAAAAGGAGAGGCTTGGGGGTCGGATTCGAGCTAAAATCAGAAGCTCAATCTCAGAATTTGTCTCGCCGGAAAAGCTTGCCCTCGCCGGAGTTCTTTGGAGCAATCGCCGGTGTTGTTTGGTGTGTTTTCCTGTAGCCTAGAGGTCCCTTTGGAAGCTTAGTGGAGGTCTGAACCCAAAGCCAGGCCAAAGGAGTGACCCTCGTGTGTGTATTGGTGAGTTTTCTCACCGTTCTGTTGGCCGCCGTTCTTCACGGCGACCGCCGTGTTCGTGGCGGCGACCGCCGTGATGAACACGGCGACCGCCGCCAGTGTCCAGAAGCCCCTTTGTTGGCTTGGTCTTGGTGGTCGTCATTATGGACTCGTTCCTTTCGATTTCTTTCGTCTTTCCTTAGATTCGTACTAATTTATGTCGGATCTAACTTAGGGTTTCCTTATGGGTAGACTCGAAGGTCGTTGTGCTGTCGGAGCTATACCTGTGTCGAGCCCGGAATCCCTTTGTCTCTGCTTTGTTCCAGATTTGCGGACTATGGAAAGTGGCGGTTCGCTCTTGCTTAATCATTCCATGTTTCATTAATTATCAATTATTTAATTGTTAATTAAATTGGAGTGAACTGTTGTTTTGCTTGGGAACTAATTTCATAAATAAACGTGATTAAAGTAATGTTATAATAGGTTGTATATCTGTTAGAACAACGCTATTATATGTGATAATTACCGTGATGGTATTATTGTGAATTTAATCTTAATGCTAGAATAGCATGTGGGTTAATAGGAAAACCAATCCAAGTAAGGATTAGCCGTTTCTATTATCTCTATATTTAAGTTGATTGCCTGGATGGCTTTAATTTGATTAATTGTTGTGTTAGACTATTTAGTTAACACGAGTGTTCGTAGGAACGCTAATCCAAGTAAGGATTAGTCGTTTCTTTATAACTTAATGTTCGTAGGAACGCTAATCCAAATAAGGATTTGTCGTTTCTTTAAATCGTAATACTCCTCGGGTTAATTTCCGGATAATAATTTAAGGGTCATGACCTATGCTTCTTATCCACCTTTAAGGATCTGAAGTGTTTAAGCGCCTTGCAAGCGCCATTGGATGAGCATAATTGCAGTCCTGTGTATTAAGCACTTAGCTAGTGCAATTGGGGTGGATGTAACTGCCATCCTGTAAATTAAAGTGTAAGCACTGTGGCAGTGTAATCTGGGTGAACACAAGATCACCCTGTGTAATAATAACTCTGTTGTTCTCGGAATAATGTTAAGCTTCGTGTGTGCGTGTGCGTGTGTGTGTTTGTGTGTTGTGTTAATTTGGGTCGACATGATTGTCACCCTGAGATTTAAGCTGTGTGCCGCTCTTAATAACATTAACGTGTTACAGTAAAGTGTGTTTGGTAATTAAATAAGATATGTGCCCGAGTGCACATGATTAATAAACCTTCGACGAGTAGTGCAGCTAAGTTATAGTGCAGCTAGGAAAACTCGTCTCGACTTTGATCATAGTACGTTCTCTTTTCAATCTGGATTCGCTGTATGCGATGAGGTTGGTTGTGAACTGAAGCATCTCAGTCAACTTTTAAATCATTTGTGTGTGTAACTTTAATGTTCCCTAGCAGTTGTCATAATTTCCTTTAAGGCTCATTTCAGTTGGAGTCTTCTCTTTAGTGCATATCTAATTGTTAAATCATTCCGTGAAAGTGTCGGGTTATATATCGTTCCTTCGGTTTTTATTCAAGGGACAATGATAGTAAACGGTCACGATCACTCGAACCACTCTGCTTTGTACCCTTGCTAGTCTATTCAAGTAGACTAACCCACGAACTTTGTTCTCTGCATGTGGGCTGGTGTCATCCGTTCGATTCGGCACATCAGGAGTTGTTTCCCGGAGTTTAAGTAACCTATTGAAGGATAAGAAGCTTGCAGACGGAGATTTAAAAGTCAGTGTTCTAAGTTGTTAAGTGTTTTAAGATTGTTAAGTGTTACTTCAATGTATCTTCATAATTTAGCCATGTTATAAGTTGGCTCTTTAAAGTCTTCCGCTGTGTAATTTAAAGTCTTCCGCTGTTTAATCTTTCAATTAATATGTAATTATGTTATGTATTTAAGCTTAATCGTTCTGGAAAAGCCTGGGGTGACTTTGGACGGTAAAGTCTGAGGTCACTGGCATGTAATATCTCCGGTATAAATTGGGGGTGTTACAAAAAACTCATGAACCTGCAAGATTATTGGCTTAAACTTCTCTTGTAGGGTTAATCAACCTCTAAAATGTAGCCTATGAGGGATTTGAACCCACATCCATGTGAATAAACACATTGCTCTACCATTTGAGGTAATAGGCTATGACAACCAATACACAATTTCAGCCTTTTGTCATTCAAATTCAGCACATGAAAGATGAACTGCACAAACTCAAAATCAAAGCTTTAAATTCAAGTGCAAGAGTATAAATAACCTAGGTTTTATTAAAAACATACAGTAGCTCCTTGCCTTGAGTTGAAACTGACCCCAAAAAATTGCAATTTTACAATGTTTCAAAATTAAATGCAGCCTTAAACTGCATCGCTATATTAGACAAGAGTATCTCAGAATCTACTAATACCAAACTAAATAACAAAGAAAGGGGATAGACAAAAACATTATATTATTTTGTTCTGGGCTGTGAATGTCAAATAAGAGCTCTAAGGAATCCACACTTGGCAAAACTATGAATTTGCTGATCTTCTACCATCTTTCCCTTTGTAGCATTCCTGTAATAAAACTTGCAAATATTAGGGTCAACAATGAGGTAGAAACTAGCAAGGGTAGAGACAACTTGACATTGGCTCGATTACAAGTTGAGAAGCCCTGAATAATACCTTATCTACTGGACTAACATGAGATCAAACTAAGTTGAATGTAATCCAACAGGCCACTACATACAAAGTGTGCTAATTGAAGGCAAGATGCAATACAAAAAACTAGCAAAAATACAATCTGAAAGCACTGGAAGAAAAAGAATGCGTCTCATTGAATAATTTCTATCATATATAAGTAGAAATTATCTAGTAAAGGTGAATAATGGTGCAGAACTGCAGATATAATTGAAAATATAAGAAACTGATTTCAATTCTATGGTAAAGCTCCAAGTTCACTCATAGCAGCAACATACCTGTCAAAGTTCCTATTGCCCAGAAATCCTCTTTCCCTGCTACCATGGAAACTGCCTCTTCTGTCTTCACCAAGTCTTGTCCATACATCTCTGGTCCCACGTGAACGGGGCCTATCCGCAAAGTCCACGTTTCGGGAATCATCAACAGATCCAGATCTAGAAGGTGGTCTATCCGAGAAATTACCGAACCTGCCTGCTCTTGAACCAGGTCTTTCAACAGCTTTCTGGCTGACTCGAGCTTTTTCCTCCAATTCTTTAGTCAAAATTTCCAGGTCCCTTTCCTTGAGTTGAACTAGATTACGCAAACCAACACGCAAGCAAACCAACACGCAAGTCATGACCAATGCCTTGTCCAAGTTCCCAAACCAGCTAAAAGTTTGTTGTACACCAAATGTCCAATAGCATAGCAACTGAGTAATTTTTGGACCTTGACAGTGGCTGTACAACAACAGAAATTCAAAATTGCAGCAAAACCAACACAAATCACCTCCAGGATCCCACGACAAACTGTGGTCAACAATTTCAACATTTAAGGTAGCCTCGACTCCACTCGACCTCAATGTCGGTCCATTAGCAAACAAAGCAAGAGCACCCCCGGGTCGAAAATGAAAAATTTGTTGAACTCCATTGACATTTCTCTATTAGGAATTCCTACAAACACCTTATGTGCAAGGTGATTACCCAAACATTCGATCAATTTTGTCCCACCGACATATACCCTACTTTCGATCCAGTCAATCGAAGGATCATACACATCACCCATGTCATCATAAACCATATTGGAGTCGACAGAAGGAACGAAAATTACCTTCGACTGTTGGAACACCTCAAAATTTCCCTTTGGCATTTCATCGAACAGGTGGTATGCATCCACAAATGGCTCTTTAGTGACTTGAACAACCTTGCTTTGCACGACTTGTTGGGTTGAATCTTCCATGTTGTTGTTGATTTCAGTATGCAGCACTTGTGAATCATAACTCACCAACCCTTGTTCCCATACACCATTGGGCTTGTTCCAGACCCCGTGATCTTCCTTTCCGAGCTCGACACGGTTCAAGCAAACAAGTAGGTCATTAAACACGATGATGAAATGCAGGGAAATAATGGAGAAATTCATACAAATTCGTTGTCAAATCATAATTTGTATGAATTTGACAACGAATAACAGAATCCACCACCCCAGCACAGAATCAAGAGAAGACAATTGTGACAAAGAACACCAACCATAGCAACTTTGTTGGCGCCGAAGGAGATACCATCGTTCTGAATTTGGTCGCTTCGTCTTCTCCTCTTCGACTTCTGTGGAGAGTTTGTTTGAGAGCGTCTAAGAGCGTTTTGGCGGAGGGTTAGAGGTGAGGGGAAAACGTGTAATAACATGTTAAAATTAGTTTTAATTACAAATATTCCACCGCGTGTATCAGGTAGTTGTCGCTTGCCTTTTTTCTCTTTTTCCTTCTCCTTCAATCCTGGCCGTCTATTTGCTCCATCTTACGGTTGTGATTGATTTGTAGTGTTTATCTTAATGAGGTGTTGTATCCGAACGGCGGATAAGATAATATATATATTAAGATATAAAAATATCTTCCAAACAAGATAGAGGATATTGATCCTTTTACGTGAGATATAAAGATATCAAAAGGCAATTGAGTGGTGACTGGAGTTTTGACCACCGAAGCCATCAAGTTATTCTCACGACCATATCTCGTGGAGTTTTGTTTTGTTCTCGTTCGTTCGTTTTAGCAGACGAAGGCAAGATGATCTAGTACCGTGCTTGTGTGGACCAAGTAGAGGAGTCACACTTGAGGCTCTATTCTCCAGGGTGATCCCGGAAATAAGTTTTGCATTAAAAGGTATGCTACTCTTTTATATGTGATTCGTAACAAGTTTATGCATGAGATCCTAAGTTAGATGTTAGAAAACTGTTTTTTGAAATTCCATTTAAAGCATCTAAATCCCAACAACAAATGCTACCCCTTCGCATTCAATATAGAAATCAACATGTCACCATTAGGAACATAATAAATTCAGAGTGATTAGGCCTATATAACTTGGTAAAACAAAGATCGCTTAATACCAATAAGTTTCTTCGGCCTATCAGAGGACAAGATCATTTGGGGGTGGAGAAAATGGGGATATTATACTGTAAAGTCGGCCTATCATGGTATCAAAGGTGAATCGGATGCTAAACTGGTTCCTAGAAGTAGCTTGTCTAGCAGTAGAGTTTGGAACAAGCTTTGGGCGGCTGCCACTACGCCTAGAGTCAAAATGCTTGCTTGGACAATTTGCAACGATGCACTTCCCTCCAATGTCAAGCTGCACAAGAGAATCGAGGAGCACGACCCGCTCTGCCCCATTTGTCGATCTGTCCTGGAAACTGATCTCTATATTTTTAGAGAATGCAAGGAGTCCAAGAAGCTATGGAAACTCATGGGAATGCAGGTTGATAAATCGGCTCGATGTATGATTGACTGGATGGAGAACATGGAAGCTAGGCTCGATAGTGAAGAGTTTGCAACCTTTATGACTGTCATGTGTGCCATTTGGGATAGAAGGAATGCTTGGGTGTTTGAAGGAAAATTCAAGGAGGATTCGCTCTTGATTTCCGGAGTGAGCGGATTACTGGAGGGTACCAGGAAGAGTTCGACTCCTCAAAGGCAAGTGCTGCCAAAAGAGAAACCCAAATGGAAAGCCCCCACAACTGGATGGATCAAGATTAATTCAGATGCTGCTGTCTTTGAAGATAGAGGTTCTGGAATAGGCTTTCGCATTAGGGACGAGAAAGGTTGCCTTCTTGGAGATGGGACTGAACAGGTTAGTGCAATCTATGACCCTATTATTGCAGAAACTAAGGCACTGATCCGTGGCCTGCAATTGGCGGTGGCAATGGATGCTAGCAAGATCGAAGTGGAGTGCGACTGTCTCAACCTCATCCAAGCCCTCAAAGGTGATCCCAAGAATTGGCCCTCTGACTTTGGTTTTTTGCTGAATGATGTAATTAAGCTAGCTGATTTTTGTTCGGAAATTAGATGGGTGTATGTTCCTAGAGAAGCAAATTTGGTTGCACACGAGCTGGCTCGCTGTGATCCTTGGTTTGTTGGTCTTAGGGTATGGGATTCTTCCCTCCCTACTGCTGTAAGTAAGCTTTTGGCTAATCAAATTATGAATGAATGATTCCAGTGCTTGGCACTAGGGATTTAAAAAAAAAAATACCAATAAGCTTCTTCTCCATAGTTCGCAAGATTGCCTTCACGTCATTCACGAAGTCTAGCTACAGATCCAAAGCACAAAATCAATTGCAAGCAAACGATGAGAAAAGAAATCCATCAAGTTAGAACAAATCAGAAAGAAAATAATTACAAATATTAATTTGAACCTGCTTACCTAGGGATGGCAACGGGGCGGGGATTCCCCATTCCCCGTGGGGAATCCCCGCTACGGGGAAGGGGACGGAGAATTTAAACGGGGATGGGGGCGGGGGGAAATTTAAATCCCGAGCGGGGACGGGGAGCGGGGCAGGGATAGAGGTCCCCGCCCCGTTCCCCGCCCCGTCCCCGGCGGGGAAACCTGCGGGGATCCCCGCCGTATACAATATTTTTGTGATTTTCTTAACCTTAAATCCTAAATGTTATATTGTTTAGTCCCTAAATCTTATACCCTTTAAACGTTAAACCATAAATTTCAAATCATTTATACCCTAAATCGTAATAATATATAAATTTAGACAAAATTTAAAAAAATTATGTGTAGTGAAACGGGGACGGGGATCCCCGACGGAGAGCGGGGCCCCGGCGGGGACGGGGACGGGGGAAGATTTTGATCCCCGTTCGGGGACGGGGGCGGGGATGGGGACTGGGGCCAAAAACGGGGACGGGGATGAGGATAGTACTCCCCGCCCCGAACCCGCCTCGTTGCCATCCCTATGCTTACCAGTTCCGTGATGTCTCTCGACACATTTGGGATGTTGAGTTTCAAAGTAGTGATGAGGAGGATTTCTAGGGTTTGCTCTTCTTGTTTCTCTTCCAGGTTATGCTAATGTGGTGCTTGGAGGTTTACCAGAATGAGATGAAAAAGAGTACCAGATCGTGGTGCTAATAGTGATAGAGGTGGCAAAGGTCGACGACAAGGGATGAAATCGTCACTGACTCCAGCTCTTTCTCTCCTCCCAACCAAGCCTCCACTCCCTCAATGCGCCGTCGTCGTCCATCACTCTCTCGCACACTTCCTTGTCGACAAAGACCTCTTCAACGCCTCTCTCAAGACCATGAGATTTGCGTCTGGCTGTGAAGCAGAAGCATAGGAAGCGTGGATGGAAATGATAGAGAGAAACAGAGAGGTAATTGAAGCGGTTCTGTACAGTTTAATCTAAGCGATTTGTCAAAGTGGGTTATTGTTAGTAGGGTGAAAAAAATTAAATAATTAAATTAAAATGGCTGAAAGAGGGTGTCACGTGGAGGAAGGAGGGATATGATAATGGAGTTTGCTTTAATTATATAGTAGATAGATAGATAGAGATTAGACCTAGTACTAACATTTAAATTGAAATATTTGTAAGAAGTATGTCGACAAAGACCTCTTCAACGCCTCTCTCAAGACCATGAGATTTGCGTCTGGCTGTGAAGCAGAAGCATAGGAAGCGTGGATGGAAACGATAGAGAGAAACGGAGAGGTAATTGAAGCGGTTCCGTACAGTTTAATCTAAGCGATTTGTCAAAGTGGGTTATTGTTAGTAGGGTGAAAAAAATTAAATAATTAAATTAAAATGGCTGAAAGAGGGTGTCACGTGGAGGAAGGAGGGAGATGATAATGGAGTTTGCTTTAATTATATAGTAGATAGATAGATAGAGATTAGACCTAGTACTAACATTTAAATTGAAATATTTGTAAGAAGTATGTCGACAAAGACCTCTTCAACGCCTCTCTCAAGACCATGAGATTTGCGTCTGGCTGTGAAGCAGAAGCATAGGAAGCGTGGATGGAAACGATAGAGAGAAACGGAGAGATAATTGAAGCGGTTCCGTACAGTTTAATCTAAGCGATTTGTCAAAGTGGGTTATTGTTAGTAGGGTGAAAAAAAATTAAATAATTAAATTAAAATGACTGAAAGAGGGTGTCACGTGGAGGAAAGAGGGAGATGATAATGGAGTTTGCTTTAATTATATAGTAGATAGATAGATAGATTAGACCTAGCTACTAAGTACTAACATTTAAATTGAAATATTTGTAAGAAGTATGATGGCGGACATCATAGCCCAACTCTCACTAGAAAATGCAAACCCGTAATGCAAGGGCTTTGAGGCTGTGAGCCCATTTTTGGCCGGGTAGAATGTTTGCACCCGGATTTTCTAGTGGCGCACCTATTTTTGGGCGCATCCTGGTTGCGTCCAAAAACAGAATTTTTGTTTTAAAAAAAAAAAAACAATTCCTTGGGCGCAATCAGGGTGCGCCCAAGTGAAAGAACCGGGTTTTAAAAAAAACCCGGTTCATGGCCAATTTTATTTTATTTTTTTTAAATCTGGTTCAGCTTGGGCGCATCCACGTTGCGTCCAGAAGGGAATTTTTTTTTAAACAAAATAAAAATAATTTTAAATTTAATTTATTTTTTTTTAAAAAAAAATGAACGCAACGTGGATGCGCCCAAGGGGTTTCAATTATTTTTTAGAGTTTGTGATTTAGGGTTTTTGGACGCAATCAGGTTACGCCCAAGGGTTTTTTAGTGTGTTTTAGGGTTTGGGGTTTTCGTCCATTCGAGTACAAACCCCTAAACCCCACACACCCTTTGGGCGCAACTAGATTGCGTCCAGAATTATGGGCGCAACTAAGTTGCGCCCAAGGGGTTTGTAGCATTTTTTAGGGTTTAGGGTTAGGTCTTGGGGTTTAGGGTTAGGTCTTGGTGTTTGGGGTTTATGGTTATATTATATAGTTATATACTATGCTTATATCATATAGTTATATACAATAATTATATCTTATACTTATATGACTTATATCCAATTTGGTTATATCATATCGTTATATTCTATAGTTATATATAATGATTATATGTTATAGTTATATCCAATTTGGTTATATCATATCGTTATATTCTATAGTTATATAAAATGATTATATGTTATAGTTATATCCAAGTTGGTTATATCATATCGTTATATCCTATAGTTATATACCATGATTATATGTTATCGTTATATTCAATTTGGTTATATCATATCGTTATATTCTATAGTTATATAAAATGATTATATGTTATAGTTATATCCAATTTGATTATATCATATCGTTATATCCTATAGTTATATACCCTGATTATATGTTATCGTTATATCCAATTTGGTTATATCATATCGTTATATCCAATTTGGTTATATCATATCGTTATATCTTATAGTTATATATCCAATTTGGTTATGTCTTATGGTCATATACTACGGTTATATTCTATAGTTATATACTATGATTATATCTTATACTTATATGACTTATATCCAATTTGGTTATATCATATCGTTATATTCTATAGTTATATACCATGATTATATGTTATAGTTATATCCAATTTGGTTATATCATATCGTTATATCCTATAGTTATATACCATGATTATATGTTATAGTTATATCCAATTTGGTTATATCATATCGTTATATCCTATAGTTATATACTATGATTATATCCTTTGAAAATCACATATAAATATGGTTATATCCAATTTGGTTATGTCTTATGGTCATATACTACTGTTATATTCTATAGTTATATACTATGGGTATATCTTATGGTTATATTTCATAGTTATATATTATGATTATATCTTATATTACATCATATAGATATACTATGGTTATATTATATAGTTCTATATAATGAATATATCTTATAGTTATATGTCTTATATCAAATTTGGTTATATCATATCGTTATATTATATAGTTATATATTATGATTATATCTTATGGTTATATTATATAGTTATATACTATGGTTATATCCTATATTATATTCTAAAGTTATATACTATGGTTATATCTTATAATTATATACTATGATTATATCTTATAGTTATATAGTATGCTTAATCATATATTATATCATATAGTTATATACTATGGTTATATCATATACTTATATAATATGACAATATCTTATAGTTATATGTGATTTGGTTATATCCTTATAGCTATATCCAATTTGGCTATATCCTTATGATTATATTATATAGTAATAACAAAATTGGATATAACTATATGATATAACTATAAGATATAATCATAGCATATAACTATATGATATAACCATAGTATATAAATATAAAATATAATCATGAGATATAACCAAATTGTATATAACTATAAGATATAATCATAGTATATAACTATATGATATAACCATAGATATAACTATAAGATATAATCATAGTATATAACCATAGTAATAACCAAATTGGATATAACTACAAGACATCCAAATTGGATATAAACAAATTTGGGCGCAACCACGATGCGCCCATGTGTGTTTTTTTTTTTTTCGGGAAAAAAAAAACACCTGGGCGCGTCGTGGTTGCGCCCAAGATCAACCGGTTCAGACCCAAACCGGTTCAATAATCTTTAAAAAATTATTTTTCAAAATAAAAATAATCCACCCAGACCTTGGGCGCACCCTGGTTACGCCCAAGAAATTTTTTTTTTTTTTTTGAAAAAAAAAAAACCACAGTTTGAACGCATCCCGAATGCGCCCAAATTGGAGTGTACCGCAAGAAATTGCGGGTGTAAACAATAATCTCCTTTTTGCCCCATGATAATAATATGGAGTTTTCAAACATCTAATTTTGAGAATTAGAAAAAAAAACAGGAAAAACTAAGAAAAGGGTGAAAATGGAAAAGAAACGACGCTCTTTTTACCTTCCCAACACACCAACGACCAAACACAAGTACAACCGGAAGAAGACGAGAGAGTCTGACGCCAATTTCTCCGAGGTCCTCTTTCTTTTCAGATTATCGAAATACCTAGTTTTCACTCTTACATAAGCATACTTCTTTCCGTTCTTGATTTTCACTTCTAGCTATTATTTCCCCTTTTGCAAGACATCTCAATTAATCCACGACCAAGAGCGATAGTAAAAGGTGAGCGATCCCGCAAATTTGAATTTCAGCCTGTGATTTTTTTTGTCTCCAGTTGATTGCTTTTCCCTGCAATTCGAATTTGTTGTCTAATATTTTTGAATGATTTGGCTGTAGATTTGCTCGAAATCTGTTTCTTGGGTGTGGAATTTCTGAGACCTGTTTTTGTTGGAATTGGGGGCGTCAGGGAACCGATCCAGAGATTGTAAATTCAGGTTGAGAAGGAGAGAGGAAGAGGCTGAGATACAGTGAGAGTGAGGAGGCCGTACAAGGATTAGTATGAGTTCGATGACAGGCGAACCTTCGACCACGCCTCTGCGGAAGGATCCGTATGAGGTTTTGTCCGTCTCTAGGGATGCAACGGATCAAGAAATTAAGACTGCTTATAGAAAACTTGCACTCAAGTAAGTTGTATATTTCCTATTTATTTCGGTCAATTGGTTTGTTTTTGTCACTGGTTTTTGCTTGCATCTAATTTTTCCATATTATAGAATCTATATGCTGGCAATTACGTTTGGAGCTAGCTTCTGGCATATGAATGTGAGATGATTTGTGTGTATGAGCCAACAAATGTAGCAGTAGTTGCTCGTATGGCACATTTAGAGCGTTGCTAAAATGCTATAGTTTGTTACTGTCATCTCCCAATAGAATTTTGGTCTAGTCCACACGTTCGATGTTCTGTTTGTCGTGGTGTTCCTGCAATTTCAGTTATTCTTTGCACTAGGTCTATTTGAGATGTAAGCAAGAGAGGATGTATTTGAATTGGGTTGAATTGTGTTGGTAGTAATGTATATCATGGATGAAAACAGAAGGAGAACTAAGTCATTCTTATATGGGTTGCCTGGATGATTTATTTCCAATAGTCAATCGGTCTTGATGAAATTTGATTGGTTTTTAAACAGGTACCATCCTGATAAGAATGCAAATAATCCGGAAGCTGCAGACTGTTTTAAAGAGGTTGCTTATTCTTATAGTATCTTATCTGACCCAGAGAAGAGAAGGCAATATGATTTAGCAGGTTTTGAGGTGAGATTCTCGTCTTTCTTCTTTTTATTTTTTATTTTACCCCTTCAAATCATTCTTATCTTTAGTCATTTGATTTCTGTATGTAGTAATTCTTAGCTAAGGGTTCTGTTCTAAATGATTGCACCATAGTGCTGTTAAAAACTGGTATACACTATACACAATTGCATTTATACTAAATTGGCATACTTTCATATATCAGTAATCATATAAAATTCATAGTGTAGAATGCTAAAAGAAAATTACTGTTATTTTCTGTTTCGGTGTATAAAAAAATTACATGATTTTTGCTTGAGGAGGCATATTAAGCTTTTGATCAAGTCTATTGGGTTTTGAATAAAGTTTGGTTCCTTTTCATATATGTTAGTACTCTTCTGAGTCTAATCTTCTCAAATCCATTATGGTTCACTTTGCATCTTTTGCTGCTTCCATTGTTAAAAGAATTCATTATTCTGTTCACTTTGCAATGTGTGAGGTTGAGAAGGGACCTAACCGGCTAGAATTTCCAAATGATTTGCAAAATCCAAGCTGAGAAGGGGCCTAACCTCTTTGGGTATGACTCTTCTCTTGAGTACCTGTTAGAAATTCTAAGTTTTAAATAATTTGCGGAATCCTTGTAGTTGTAAATGAACACACTGTAAGATACTTGAATTAGGCAGGTACAGAAAAAGATGTTGTGATTTGTGATCAAACACCAAGATCTGTTAGATGGGCAAAATCTCGTTGTAGTTAAACTGAAGAGGTATGATAACAGAAACGCTATATTAATTGTTTGGGTGTCTTTTGGCACTTCTAACTTGAACAGAATCAGAAGAGTTTTGGTAACAGTCATAGAAATGGAGGCTATGGGATTGGGATATTTTGGCATCTGTATGGGCTTATTTATTTAATAAACACTTTTAAAATGTGCATTTGATGCTAGCAGAGATATTGGGGAGGATTTAGTTATCCTCCTTTTCTTGAAGATATCTCAATCATTCAAATAAAACATTACTTTGGCTTGGCAGCCTTGGCCCAATGGGTGTGTCAGAGGACCTATGGATATAATTTCATGCAATAGATATGGTTATAATATCTCCCAATGTAGTTCTTTGTTTCTATGCATATGCAGGGTTTTTCTTGTTCCCTTTTATTTTAGGTTAACTGGTTTCAGTCATTGCACATGGAGTAGAAATCTGCCTTTTGCTTGTGATGTTGGAGGATATCAAGCTACTTAATTTGCATCAAGTGTTTGTCATACTTGCTTATCATCATTCTACATCATGCATTTTCTCACTTTTTGGGAACAAATCAGGCTCTTGATGCAGAGGGTATGGATATGGAAATTGATTTGTCCAATCTCGGAACTGTGAATACAATGTTTGCAGCACTGTTCAGGTACATATTAATTTGTAGGACAGTTTTGCCTTACCAACTATATTTCCCTGTTCATTGCCTTATATTGCTTTTTTCTTTTCTTTTCTGGTTTCTAGCAAGCTAGGGGTTCCGATCAAGACAACCATCTCAGCGAATGTCCTTGAAGAAGCTCTAAATGGAACAGTGACTATTAGACCACTGCCAATTGGAACATCAGTTAGTGGAAAGGTGCTTGTTTATATGTATCTAAATTCTGAATGTGATATATTTGCTTGAAAAAAATTGATGTGACATATTTGTGTTTGAAATGTTTTAATTTTCATAATGCTTAGGTTGAAAAGCAATGTTCCCACTTCTTTGGGGTTACAATAGACGAGGAGCAAGCACAATCAGGGATTGTAGTGAGAGTGACTTCAGCTTCCCAAAGTAAATTTAAGGTATTCCATACATGAGATAGTTCACTGCAATATTTTGTGCAAACTCTTCATGTAAATTGATCTAATTGGGGAGCATGCTTGAATTGTCCAGCTACTGTATTTCGAGCAAGACACAAATGGGGGATATGGTTTGGCATTGCAGGTATTTTTTTGTTTTGCAATAATTTTTCAGCTTTATTTTCATATGTCATAACTATAAGTAACTTCTGGTAGAAATACAAAGTGACTTTGGTAACAAAAACATGACATTAAATATTTGCAGTTGCAGTTTCTGTTATAATGTATGGCTATATTCTTCTGAACACTATACTTGTGAAGAACTCTCTCAAGTTTTCCTGTTCAAAAGCTGGGTTATTGAGTTATTTTTCAACTTAAAATTTTATGATAGTATGTGCTGATTGAAAGTTGAGGAGTGTCCTTAGTCTTTTTGACATGTTGCTTGAACTTAAATTTCCAGTAATAAGGGCTAGACTTGCCTATAACCCATATTGGAACTATCTTTGGCAAAATCTTGAATTTAGTATGTGCTAGAGACATGTCAACTGAGCTTGATTCATCCTGAGAGGAAGGACCAACATCTCTTGGGCATCTAATAAAAATTTGAATAGTACACCCATGCATTTTTATATTTGGGTGCTTGAGAGGGCAATAAATGGAGTTGGCAATGGAATAGATATGTGGCCTATTTCCATATATGTCCCTTTTTTTTTTGCTTCCTAAAATGGTTTGAAGCCAACTCGTAGGGCGTTGGCTTCCTCCTATCATCACCATTGCTCTTTCAGGTTTCCATCGTCAAAATTCTCACTTCCCGGACACCAAATCTGTCCTGATATGTGCCGATCTCTGTTTAGGAGTAACCTGCCACCCTTCCATGAACCAGTCACCACTTCAGGGCCCTCTCTTTGATGCTATCAACCATTCAACCGTGGTTCTGAAATAGTATTCTGCAAACATAATAGAGTATTCTAATCTGCCTACTCAATGTTGCACTCAACCTAGATATATGTAGTGAAGTGACTGGCTCTAGAATGTGGACACCTTTGCTTGTGATTCTTCAATGTTGCTGATATTCATATCCGATTAGGTTAAATGATATCGAATTGGTGAGGAAAATAGAAAGAAAAAGGATTGTTAGATTTGAATGGAACCATGAAATTTTTATAGGATCTCATGTCAAACTATCTCCAATTACTGAAATGCAACTCATGCAGCAAACCTGGATTTTTCTGTGTCATACACCCTTTTAGTGACCAAAGTTACTTCTCTGTTTGGATATGCCAGCCAAATTCACTTTTGTCCATATATGCAAGCTGAGACTTTGAAATACTTGGTTGTAACTTAATAGTTCATCTATTTTTAGTGATTGAATCACAGAGCCCTCTAGTAAGAAGAGTTATATGATTGTCTCATGAACTTTGATTTTTAAGTTAAGCTAAGGCTATGTTTGGTAAAATGTATTTACTATATAAAGACTTTATCTCAAAAAAATATTTTATTAAGTTTCGATAAACGTGTTATAAAATTTTACTTTTCTTTCACAACACACTTTAAAAAAAATTACACACATATCTATGAAAAATACTTTTCTTACCAAACACATTTATCAATAAAAAAGTCCTTATAAATAAACAAGTCTTTAAAATACCACACCCAAACAAACCCTTGTTTGTTGTGATGAATAAAAAAGTAAGTATGCGTTTTCTCAACTCGATCATTGGTTGTTGCCTTGTCTTGGATATGAAATATTTTTAGGTTAAGCTTTATGGCTTTCCATTAACAAAATATAGATCTTTTGACTACTTTATTTGTGCTGCAATGTTGCATGTATGAACTATTGGTACAAAAATCGCAGGCTATATTGTTGAGCTTTCTGTAATACAATATAGGGTTTCATTATCCTATTTTCCGTAGCCTGTTCATATTCTCTTCATCATGAAACCCTAGTTCTGCATGTCAAATGTCAATGCAATGTCATATTTCTCAGTAAAAGGCCTTTACTTTTCCTTGTCAAGATTTAGGGTGTTGTGGTCTATGTAATTTTTGGTTAATACTTGTAACTGTAATATTGCTCTCATGTTTTCCAAGCATAAATTCTCTTCCCCCTTTTTTTTTGAGGTAACGATACCGTGACCATCACTACCCAATAGCATTACCACAATCCCTTGCTAGACATACTGAAGGAGACACCAGACTGTTTGTTTTCAGTCTAGAAATTTACCAGTGTGGTTGCTGTTGGGGCTATGGAAATGCAACTCATATAATGTGTTTAACTCCTAAGAACCTTTTATATCATGTGAAGCAAAGGTTAGCTATGTTAGAAAACATCTTTTTAATTGATCTATCTACTATCACAAGGTTTCTATATATATAATGTTGTGCAGAAATTTTTGTGCTTTAATTTGTTTCCGTCTCTACTGTAGGAGGACAGTGAAAAGACTGGAAAGGTCACATCAGCTGGAATGTATTTCTTGCATTTTCAAGTTTACAGATTGGACACTACTGTCAATGCGGTATGTAAAGTTCATCTCCCTGATGTTTTCTTCTACACTTGGTGTTTTGTAGCTGCAATTTCAAATCTTTCTTGCCACCTTGTGATAGAAAACTGAGTTCAAACTTTATTATGGTTACAAAGTTGGCAATGGCCAAAGATCCTGAAGCTGCTTTCTTCAAAAGATTGGAGGGCCTACAACCTTGTGAGGTCTCGGAGTTGAAGGCAGGAACTCATATATTTGCCGTCTATGGTAAGCTGCTTTTCTTACTCAATTCTGTAGTGTACTTTATGTTGGGGGATGTATGTTTGAGAACTTATCACGTTACTTTGCGTGATCACCTGTGATATCTTTGCAGGGGATAATTTTTTCAAGCCTGCAACTTACACAATAGAGGCACTTTCAGCAAAGACATATGAAGACACAACACAAAAGTTGAAGGACATCGAAGCAGATATTTTAAGAAAGAGAAACGAGTTGCGTCAGTTTGAAACTGAGTACAGAAAGGTATGCTGCTATTTCCTTGATAGTACTAGTTTCAATTTGGTAAATCAAGATTGGACAGCAGTCAAACCGAAAAGGTCATGAGTGAAGGCATATAAGGTGTAGGATTGAAACTATTAGACACAAACTCGGGTTTATGTTTAAGTGTATTTTGTTTATCATCTCAACATACAGGCCCTAGCGCGTTTCCAGGAAGTTACCAACAGATACAATGTCGAAAAGCAAGCTGTATGTCATCTTTGCTCTCTCTTTCTTGCTTGGACCGTGTGATTATATATTCACTTGTTGTGCCGGCAATCTAAAAACAGGTAGATGAACTGATCAAACAACGCGACAGTATCCATTCTACGTTCACTGTTGTGAAACCAGCTAGTGGTACAGCCAACGGGAGCACCAGCAAGGTTCCTGGTGAAGACGCAAAGGCGGAAAGTCCAGGGGAGGAAGCTGGATCTGATGGAAAAGATAAACCCAGCAAGAAGAAGTGGTTCAATCTCAATCTCAATAGATCCGATAAAAAGCTCGGTTGAGTCATCACATAAAATTTTGCTGGCCTTTCACTCAACACTTTTCATCTTCCATTGTTATCGACCCCAGCCCAGCTCAAGGGGCTGTTCGGAGGGGCAACAGCCGTTCATTTGATCAATTGCGAGACATCCATTCATATTGAATTGTATTTTAAATGTCATATAAAATCGAAGGAAGTTAGTATGGAGAATTCATTTTTTTTTTTAATTATCTCTAGTATAGCTTTAGGTGTTTTTATATTTAATTATTGATGAGTTTTAACATTTATTGCGAGTATTGAATACTCAATGACGTATACAAACTTAGATTTGTGTAATATAAAGGCATTTGAGATGTAAGATCACACGACACATTGGTTTGTTTGGTGAACCTCATTATTATTGATAACTAGAATGTCATTCTCAATCAATAATTATTTGTGTGATAACTACTGTTTGGTTTATGTTTTGTAAATTAAGGGGTTTTCACTTTTAAACCATAACTCATTTTCATTGGAAAAAGCAATCCGAGTCCCATTTCACACCTCAGAGTCTCAGTTTGGTCGGTATGTAATTCTCAATCCAAGTCTCCATCCTTGTTCTTGTACCGCCTATGATAACTTTGGATGGGGTTCATTGTGATTCAGTAACGCTATATATCATTTATATCACGAGTAAATTGTATAAACTCGTGTAATAAAGTTTATCATGTATATATTAGAAAAACCTATCAAAACATTGTATCCTATCCTTCCTGTGGAGATTTTGTAGAATCTACAGAATATGATTGCCTTCAATTTTGTATGATTACCTTGAATTTTTTGAAGTGACTGCCTTTATTTCCGTTATATATTTGCTCTTTTAAAGCATAAGTGTTCTTCAACACATTCGCGAGGATTAATTTTCGATAATGCTAGTTGAATGTGTCCTTGCATGATTTTATGAACAGTTTTAATAAAACTCTCTTCTGCTTTGTATTGAGAAAATAGGGACAATATATATACAGCTCAAAGACATAAAAACTAGAAGGCTAAAAGGCAGTATAAATGCATATTAGGAGCTTAATATTCCCGCTCAAGTCGAAGCATGAAGATTATAAATGTCCAACTTACCAAGGAGATACTGGAACGATCGCTTGTCAAGTGCCTTAGTAAAGATGTCAACAAGCTATCCGGTGGTCCGAATGTGAGACGTATGAAGAGTGCCAAGGTGGATAAGATCTCGAGCAAAGAGGAAATCGATTTCGATGTGTTTGGTGCGCTCATGGTAGACTAGATTAATAGGGATATGCAATGCAGCTTGACTGTTTCAATAAAGACGCATAGAACGAGAATGATGGACGCCAAGAGAGGAAAGAAGAGACTTGAGCCAAAGAAGCTCGCAGCTCGCAGCTGCCATAGCACGATATTCAGCTTCAACAGAGGACCGATAAACTGTGGGTTGCTCCTTGGTTTTCCAAGAGATGGGAGAACAACCAAAGTATCCAGTAAAGGAGCGTAGGGTCAAAGGGAACACAACTCAATCAGAATCACAATAAGCCGTTAGCTGAAGAGCACTAGTCGAAGATAAGAGGAGACCTTGACTAGGATGACCTTTGAGGTAGCGAAGGACCCAAAGAGAAGCGGTCCAATGAGCTTTTCTGGGACGTTTCATAAACTGATACAATGTATGAACCGCATAACAAATCTCGGGTCGAGTAATGGTGAGATATATAAGATGTCCGACAAGACGTCAATATTGTTCGTGATCACAGTAATCGGCCCCATCAGCAAGAGCCAAATTATGTTGATGTTCCATTGGAAAATCTATAGGCTTGGCACCAAGAAGACCAGTTTCAACAAGAATGTCGAGGGCATACTTCTATTGGGACAAGAATAAGCCCTCTGAATTGCGAGCAATCTTGATGCCGAGAAAATATTTAAGGCTGCCAAGATCTTTCATATGAAAACAAGCCTTCAGTTATGCTTTGAACTCGGCAACGACATCAAAATTATTCCTCGCAATAATGAAATCATCAACATATATGAGAACATGGAGAACGATGCCATTATAAGTCTTAAGAAAAAAGTGAGTAATCAACATAGGACTTACAAAAACCGAAGGCAATGAGAGCGGCGAGGAGCTTGACGGAGTCCATACAAAGATTTTTACAGACGACAGAATTGGCCAACAGGCGCACAAAAGCCAGGAGGAGGCCTCATATATACCTCTTCGTGGAGATCACCGTGTAGGAAACCATTGTGAATGTCTAATTGATGAAGTTCCCAACCTTTCACTGCAGCAACTGATAAGAAAACATGAACGATTGTCATTTTAGCCACAGGTGCAAAAGTCTCGGTGAAATCAACCCCTTCAACCTGGAGATTACCAAGGGCAAAAAGCCTCGATTTATGACGTTCAATGGACCCCTCAGAGTTGTATTTAATTCGGAAGACCCATTTGCATCTGATTGCCTTCTTGCCGTGGGTAAAGGAGCAAGACCCTCATGTACGAGTTTGAGTAAGGGCCGCAAGTTCCTTACTTATAGCCTCACGCCAATGAGGAGAGAGAACAACATCAGAATAAGTATGAGACTCATGCCTGGGGGTTACAACAGCTAAGAACTTCCCATGAGAAGCTGAAAAACAGGCACATGATACAAAGTTAGCAATGGGATATGTTGCCGTACCTGAGGACGTTGATGAAGGAGTGGGGTAATTGGAGTGAGGGGCGGGGCGATGAGTTGTGTGGCAGACATAATCCTGAAAAAGAATAGACTGTTGTGGGGTGTAGTACTTCGACAAAGCGGAGCCAAAGCATCAGGAGGCGCAACAGAGGGTTGCAAAACACTCCCCTTGTCTGAAGTGGACTGCATTGAAGGAATAACAAAGGCTAATGGAGGCAGCTCATCAAGCACAATATTTGAAGATGGATGAGAGTCATAAGCCGCATGATGAACTCTCTCAGACTCAGCAAACTCAATGGAAATCAGTTCAACAAAGGGAAACAAATGTTCATAGAAAACAACATCTTGGGAAACAAAGAATTCCCGAGTCTCAAGATCATAAACTCTCCAGCCCTTTTTACCATGAGCGTAGCCGACAAAAATACATCTTCGACTTTGAGAAGCAAATTTGTTGTGGTCACGAGGGATCTTGGATGCATGACATAAAAACCCAAATACTTTGAGGTGAGCATAATTTGGAGATGAATTATGCATGAGCTCTTATGGAGTCTTCCCTTGCAAGACTGGTGTTGGGGTTCAAATTATTAGATGACAAGCCATTAGCACACATTCACCCCAAACTCAAGGGGAAGTTGTGCTTGAAACCGAAGTACCCGAGCAACGTTGAGTAAGTGGCGATATTTTCATTCT
The DNA here is from genome assembly GCA_027886185.1 of Rheum nobile. Lineage (NCBI taxonomy): Eukaryota > Viridiplantae > Streptophyta > Magnoliopsida > Caryophyllales > Polygonaceae > Rheum > Rheum nobile. Next base: position 1,380,336 of record WOAB01000171.1, read on the forward strand.
ACACACCCATTTTGTTGAGGCGTGGCCACACAGGAGGTCTCAAACTTAATACCTTAAGATGCCAAGAAAGACCGAAGGTGCCCTTTCGTTTTGATTAATTGTAATTTGTGCTTGAAACCGAAGTACCCGGTCTTGTACTGGGAATAGAGAGTACTGCAGGGGAGTGATCAGAACATTCTGGGTTGGGGAAGTGGCCACTGCTGTTGGGGTAATCATCCAACCAATCTTGATTGACTACAATCCTGTCAAGTTTGCACATGATAAGCGACCCATCTGTGTGCTTGTTGGACCAGGTAAAGTTCCTCCCAGTAGTTGGCAAGTCCAACAATCCAGCCTTATCAAGACATCTACTGAGGTCATTGCAGTTGGGTCCAATATTGCCATTCTGAGCAAACTTCTCTATAGCAGTCCTGGTGGAGTTGAAATCACCCATCACCACCCAGGGCATCTTAGCAGACGAGATCAGAGCAGAGGTGTATTTGAGTGTGAGCCAAAGATCTTTCCTTTCCTGTTCTTGGTTAGATGCATAAATAAAGGAAACCAAAATTTGGGAATACAGAAATTGAGAGGAGATTCTACATTGCAAAACCTGAGTAGTTTCTAACTCTACCGTGTCAACAGTAATAGAGTTCTTCCAAAATAACCAAATTCTGCCATTGATACCTATACAATTAGTGATTCTGTTCCAGCCTTTGAGTAGCGCTCTTGAGATGGCTTCTGCTTTCTGCTCATGCACTCTTGTCTCCAAAATGGCCAGCATATCAACATTATGCTTCTTCACAAAATCTTCCACAAAACCTCCTTACAAGGTATTAAGTTTGATCTACCCGAAACCTCCTTATAGCTCCACCACTTATGTTGCCATGCCAGAAGAATGAATGAATCCTATTAATCACTCCTTTTTTTCCACTCATTCTGCCTAGGTGCCCTTTCGGGTTTTCACCTAGCTACTCATTTCATTTTTCATAGATGAGCTCACCAATCCTCACAACACTCTTTAGCCTCTTATTACCCCAACCTAATGCCGGTCCAGGCCCCTGGATTTTGCCTAAGCCGCCCTTTCGGGTTTTCAGCTTAGCCAGGATTTTCTGCTTTTTTTTTTATATAAACAACAAGTACAAATCCCTCCCCCATGGTTAAATATTGCATTGTTCTCAATGTAATGAAAGACGAAATTGAAAATTTGGGGAAGACAGAAAAATACCCACTAGGGATGCCGAGGTGGTCCATGGCTCGGATGTCGGGGTTGCACGATTCCTCTACGAACACAGATTCGAAGCCCTAGTGCAATTGTGCTACGGGTTCTGTCGCTGGCTGCTGCGGTCGCTGTTGAAATTCCGACGGTTGCTGCGAGTAGTGGTCGCAGCAAGAAAAAAAGATATGCGGGGAGTAAGAAGGAAGTGGCGAGCAGCCTTGCAGTGAAGAGAGTGAACAGAGGGGACTTGAGCGGCGGCTTAGATCGGAAACGATAGACCGTGAGGAGTTCAAAAAGGGAGTTTGATGTGTGGAAGCGGCGACTTGAATGAAGAAGGTGAAGAATGTCGAGCAGGAAGAAATTGAGGGGTGTTCTTGCTTCCCAGCAGGGCCGCGATCGCGGTGTGGTGGGCAGCGATTGGGGCTTTCTCTTCGGCACTTTTTTTTACCCAAGGGCAAGGTCAAAACCGCACAGGCTGTGCGGTGCTCTCGACAAATCTGCAAAATAATTTTTTTTTGAACAACTCCGAAACCGCACGACTGTGCATTTTACTGCATAGCCCGTGCAGTTTCTTTATCTGCATGTTAGTCAAGAAAAGAGAAGAAAAATGGAACTAACAAAAGGGAAGAAGGAAAAACCGAATTGAAAAACTTCATACCTCGGGTTGCCTCCCGAGAAGTGCCTTGGTTAATGTCGTTGGCTCGACATAGTGTCATGGTGATCAAAATAAGTTACTCACATCAATAGAACACATAGAATCATCATCAGGAGGGTGTTTCTTAGCATCATAAATGTTATACTCTACCCTTTTCCCATCAAATTCCATAGCAAGTGAACCACTACTTACATCAATTATTGTGTTGGCAGTTTTAAGAAATGGCCTACCTAACAGAATAGGAGTTGCATGCTTGTCATGGTCCATGTCCAACACAAAGAAATCAGCAGGAAAAATCAACTTATCCACCTTCATAAGAACGTCCTTTACCACTCCTTTCGGATAGGCATTGGAACGATCAGCTAATTGAATAATTACCCCAGTTTTATGCAACGGTCCAAGTCTCAAAGATTCATATAAAGAATAAGGTAACACATTAATTGATGCACCTAAATCTAACATGGCTCTTTCAAACATGGTGTCACCTATCACACAAGGTATGTTGAACATGCCAAGGTCGCCACACTTCTTAGGCATTCTCCTTTGAAGCACAATAAACACATGCTCCCTTACCTTAATCTTTTTCTTGCTTTTCACTTTTTGATTCCTCTTAATTGTACACAATTCTTTAAGAGACTTTGCATAGCGAGGAACACTTTTAATCAATTTAAGCAAGGGAATGTTTACCTCACACTTACTAAAGGTCTCGAAAATCTCTTTGTCATTCTCCAACCTCCTTGTGTCTTTCAACGCCTCAGGAAATGGCGGAACCGGCTTCTGGGGGCCGAGTGGAGGAAAATATGGCCTGACATACGAATTTCCAGCTTCTGGGGTAAGGCCGCGATCGCGGTTCTCAGGCAGCGACCGCGGGTTTGCTTGAATTTCTTCTTCTGCTGCAATGTTCATTGGCCGCGCCCGCGGCTCCCTTTTCGTGCCCGTGGCTTTCTTATTTGCAGCTAGTTCGTCCGTTTCAGCTGAGGGAACTCTGTTGTCCGCTCTGTCATCCAACTGCTTCCCACTCCTCAGCATAATTGCACTCACATTCTGTCTCGGGTTCAACTCCGTTTGCGAAGGTAGCTTACTCGCTTTCCTATCTTCCAATTTGCTTACTGCTAGAGAGATCTGCCCAACCTAATTCTCCAAATTCTGAATGCTAGACTTGGTCTCATGTTGAAATTGCACTAGGTTGCTCTACATGGTGGTCATGTTCTGCGCAAGGGCCTTGATCATGTCTTCTGTAGACATAGATGAACTCAAATTTTTCCCCTGAGGTCTAGGATCATATGGTGGTCTGAATTGTTATTGTTGACCTCTAGGCTGCTAAAATTGCTGCTGCTGTTGGAATTGCTAGTTTTGTGGGTTCCCATATCTCAAATTGGGGTGATCTCTCCACCCAAGATTATAGGTGTTAGAGTATGGGTCATATCTAGGTCTAGGAGGTCCGAAACCTCCCACATCATTCACTTCACCTGCAGGCTCTTGCAGTTGTAGGCATACATCAGTAGGGTGCATCGTGTCATAACAGATGCCACATGACTTAACTTGCTGCGGGTTACCTTTCACCATAAAATGCTTCATCATCTCCTTCAACTCGTTCACATCAGATTACAGTGCCGATGATGGATGAGAGTCGGTTGCTTTGGCTGCATGAGAGCTCGCTCTCTTGCTGAATTGCCTTGAGCCTTCAGATAGCTCAGAAAACATCTCAAAAGCTGCAGCATGCATTTTGTTCAGAATATTACCTCAACAGGCTGCGTTCACCATTCTGCGCTCATCATCAAAAAGTCCTCCATACAGATAAAGAATGAGATCCTGATCAGAATAACCATGGTACGGACAGCTTGATATTAGCCGTTTGAATCTCTCATAGTACTCATACAAAGTCTCAGTAGCATGTTGTTCAATGTTGCTGATGTTCTTCTTCACGCTATTGAGCTTTGTTGCAGGAAAGTACTTCTCCAGAAAAGCTTTCTTCATCTTTGCCCATGTATCAATACTTCCCGGAGCTAGATAGTAAAACCAGTCATTGGCCGAATCCTTCAAAGAGAAAGGAAAGGCCCTCAGCTTGATTTGATCTTCAGTAACTCCTCTCGGCTTCATGCTGGTGCAGACATCGTGGAACTCAGAAAGATGCTTGTTGGGATCTTCGTCATTCATCCCATGGAAGTGGGGTAGCAAATGAATCAATCCAGATTTCAACTCAAAACTGACACCATCAGCCAACTCAGGAAAGTGCACAGCGAGCGGTTGCTGCTCCAGATTCGGTGCAGTTAACTGCCTCAAAGTCTGATGTTCAGCCATCTCGAGTTGTTCACGAACGGTTCTGCAATTCCTGGAAAGTGTCTGTTCAATTTCTGGATCAAGATTTAAAATTGGAGAATTAGTAGCATGGGTGTGAACCATAAGACAAGTTCACACAACAGTTGGTACACAATCACACACAAACACGAAAAGATTAAAACTTTAGATTCCCCGACAACGGCGTTAAATTTGACAGTACTTTTGTCGTATGTACCTATCAAATAAACCTCAGTAACCCAACTAATGTAGTCTGCAAGTAAGGGTCGAACCCACAGAGAATCAAGCTATCTATCCTGTTTGCAGAAATCGTTTACCAATCATCAACAGTAACAAGGGGGGGGGGGGGGGGGGTTGGTTTGAGTTCTAAAGCTACGAAATTAACTAACAGAAGTAACAAAGATGTAAACAGATATTGACGAAAGAGCTCAACCAGACAGATTTCCACACTTCAGTTTGATTGGTTGATCATCAATTATCTCCAGTTCTTTAACCCAATGAATGTTCCAATTCCTTTTCTTAAGTTTATTAACAGGACAACCAGACCCTAATAATACTAACTATCAAACAATCAGGAAACTCTCGAGATTCAATTCAATAGCAGTAGTAAGTTCCAGGAATTTCAGCAGATACATGCAACATAAAACAACCAGTTTTATTTAGCATGCAAATCAATTCTCTTCTACAATAAACTATCACACCTAGTTCTAGAAGATCATAGTTGCTACTCTGACTCAAATATTTCAACTAGAAATAATCCAACTCTAGCATAAGAGTATGACAAATGGCCAATTAGCAAAACTCAAGGGGATTAAGTTCAAGAGAATCAATAACGTTCAAAGAAGTAGAACAAGAGTTATAATCTTACAACCAAATCAAAACGAAGGCTTCAATCGTCTGACTAAGCACAAGTAACTTAGTTCTTCATAATGTTCCAAACACAAGAAAACTCTCTATGAAAACTCTAAACTGCCGTTCTCTAATGATATTCTAAACCTAAAGAAACTTAGGCTTTTTAACCTAAGAAAATCTTCTAAAAATAACAATAACCGAAATATAATAATATAAAATAAAAGAAATAAAATAACAAGAGAATCTTCGTGTGAAAATCTTCCGCGTCCTTCCTGAATTACAAGGCCGCGATCGCTTCCTCCTGGCCGCGCCCGCGGCTTTCCCTTCCTGGCACTTCAACGATCTCTTCCTTGGTCGTGCCCGCGGCCTCCATTCCGCGCCCGCGGCTTTGCCTTCAGATGATGAACAACTCCAAAATCACTAAAATCAGCACTTTCTCCACTTCTTCTCTACTGCTCCATCATCCTAAATTATCTCCTAAGCCCACACAAATGGTACCTAATAACATAGTAACGGCTTCTAGTTACGCACTACAAAGTAGAGCATATCAGTGCTCTTCTTGAACATCAAGGGCATATACCCGATTGAGAGAAGGTAGAGGGTCTTGAGCAATCACGTGGGAACAAGTGTCCCAAATTCATCATCCAAACTCATCAAAAACTGATGAATTCTCTCTTCCTCATGCTCACTTCTTAAATTAGCAAACCATCGACATGTACACTATCATAAAGAGCACACCTCTTTGCACAAAAATATGTGGCCATCTCGTCCCATTGCTTCTTGAGTTGGACATAGTAAGCAGGAATTGACAATCCTGTTATGAGCGGATCGCGCAATTTCATATCGAAGTTGAAGAATTCACGACCCGTTTCTAATGGAAAATCGTTGACAAAGGTCTTTCCGTAATTCATGAACCGTATCATAATACATAATATTGGAACCAAGTGGCAGTACCCTAACAAAACTCATGATGTAACTTTGAATAAAATGAATTGACAACATCATATCTCGACACAGAGAATAATAAGCCGGTAAAATGCTACATCTATACATTAGATAAAATCTCCTAAATGCAATTACAATAACTAGAGAATAATAAGAGGGTATCCTCGCCACGAATCCGCTCCATTATCACTACTAGAAAAAAGTCCAATTTCAACACTGTAGCTTTGACACTAGTATCAAGTGTCGGTAAAAAAATAAGACGTGCGGAACTGATGTAAAATTCCGACACTGATCTTTGTTGAAATCGACACCCTATCCCGTCGAAGAAAAATTTCAATTACTGACACTATTAGTTGTCGCTGGGAACACTAAAAAATAGCCAATCACGACAATCCTCTCCATCGTTTGTTCAACCCTAATAAATTCCCAAACGACACACACACACACCCTGCCTCAGTACATCCTCATCTCTCCCAAATGACAAACGCTAATAACCTCAATACACACCCTACCTCCCGTCAGTACATCCTCATCTCTCCCAGCACTTTGCCATTCAAAAATCTTCCCTCGATCAGGTTTGAGATTGACGACAATTTTCGGTCAAAAGTCACCTTAAAACCTAGGGTTTCCAGGCTTTATCGCTAGGTTTAGAGCTCTTGTGCCGATGCTTATCACCTCTAACAGTCTTCAATATGTCAATGGCGATGTTCGCGAAGAGTGATTGAAGTCCTGGTCATGGCCTCTCTTTCCGTTGTCCGCCTTGTTCCTGGTATGGTATTTCCATATCTACTTGTTGATATTACTCATGTTGATCATTTCGTGCTATAATTTGATGGCCGCCAACCTACCTTGACGCCATCGACTAGGAGGACTTGTTGACATTGAAGAGTGATGGCCCGGTGACAAGGGCTCAAGCAAGAGCCATTACTCAAGCCTCTCAATCATTCATTGCTCGGACCACCACAAGCATTGGCCTTGCCAAGCCCCCGCCATCGCGCCTAGTCACATTGGTGGCTATGTCTACACATGAAGACCAAGATGCCACCGGGCGCACCTCAGCTCCATGAAACTCGTAGGCACGCACCCCATGGCTGGCCTAGTGGACGCAACTATCCAAGCCTTTCTAATGCTTTTATCCACTTTCCCTTTGATGTGTCCTTACCTCCGATGACAAGCCAAATTGTCAAAGGTGACGCCTTTGGATCTAGTCTTGGTTGGGAAGTCACTCGCTGTTGTGATTCTGCTGTGGAACACGATGCCGGGGATGATCGCGAGCGGAAGAACGCGATGAATGGAGTTGTTTACGTCGGCGATTGGGAAGACGATGGCGACAACAAGGAACTCGGTGGTGATGGAAGCGATTTGATGGAAGAATTGTTAGCGGTGGCGGAAGCGATTTGGTGAAGGATATAAGGCTTGAAAAGACAAGACTTTGGGGTGTCGTAGCATCGACTACGGATGAAGGAGATGTGAAGATAGACTTTGCTTGAGAAGATCAAGCGATTGCCGTAGCATCGGCGGCAGAGGGAATGGGGATGAGAGGGATATGGGTGACATCCGATCAAGGGAAGGAGGAATTAACACTCTACTTGAAACCTTGAACTTTAATTTGAACGTGCAAAATAACATTAACAAAGTCGGGTAAAATAAGGGGAGGTGAGACGTCGGATGGGCCGAGTCGAACCTCGTGGGCTAGCCCATGCAAGCATGCAAAGAGCACAAACCCTAAAAGATAGAATGATTGAAAGGAAACTATCTAAAATGCTATAAAATGAAACTATGTAAAGCTATCAAAGGAAACTATCTAAAACACGCTGAAAATACCAAATATAGATAGTGTCTTAAAAGAACGCATGAAACTCCTAACACGGTGAAGGGCTGAAAGCAATCATCGCGTGAGATGACGACGAAGTGTCGCTGTCTTCAAAAGAATGCGTTGATCCGATGGTGGCGAGGACGACGAGTATTGGATTGGTTTCTGGGCTTCCTTGGCCAGTGGCGACGCGTGCAACTAGTGATGCGACGGCAGAGGCGATGGCTTTGGACCTAGACCTTGTGACTGGGCCTGTGAGCGTAGGCTCATGGCTTCTTCCTCGTCTTGGGCCATCATGGGAGGCAGGGTCACATCACCCTCCCCCACTTGGCTGTGAAGCGTCCCCGCTTCACCATCATCAAACTCTGGCTCAACATATGGTGTTAAGTCCGCGACGTTGAAGGACGCATGGACTCCAAAATCTGGTGGAAGCTCGAGTTGATAGGCATTGTCTCCTATGACCTTTATCACGCGGAAATGGCCATCTCCACGTGGTGCCAATTTGTGTTTATGCCGCGAGGGAAACCTCTCTTTTCGCAGATGCACCCAGACAAGGTCTTCGGGGGCAAAGACGACGCGGCGGCGGCCTGAATTGTGCTGCGAGGCATACTGTGCGGCCTTCCTCTCCAGCTGCTCCTTGGTTCGGCGATGAAGCTCCTGTACCTTCTCGGCGCGGTTGGAGGCGGAGACATGCACTGGGTCACGTAGTGGACGCGTCGATAGATCCAGCGGTGTCAAGGGGTTCATTCCATACACCACTTTGAACGGGGTCAGCTTGGTCGTCGTGTGCCTGCATCTATTGTAACAAAACTCGACAACTGATAGTAAGTCCTCCCAACGCCTAGGGTTGGCTTTGAGCATCGCGCGAAGGAGGGCTCCTAGGGTTCTATTCGTGACCTCCGTTTGGCCATCGGTCTGGGGGTGGTAGCTAGTGGAAAATAGGAGTTTGATGCCTAGCTTACCCCACAGAGTTCTCCAAAAATGACCAACGAACTTAGAATCCCTATCACTCACTATGGTACGAGGGACTCCATGAAGACGCACCACATGCTCAAAGAATAGATCGGCAATCTCACTAGCACTATGGGTTGTCTTACAAGCAATAAAATGTGCCATCTTTGAAAATCTATCTACAACCACAAAAAATGGAGTCTTTACCTCGTCTAGAGAGGGGAAAACCCGTGATGAAATCCATAGACAAATCATCCTAGAGGGCACTCGGAATGGGAAAAGGAGTGTAGAGGCCGTGAGGACTAGACTTAGCTTTGGCTCTCTGGCAAGTCATACAACTTTTACAAAACCTAGTCACTTGGTGGGTCATCTTAGGCCAAAAGAAATGTTCTCTAAGCGCGTCTAAGGTTTTCCTAATCCCAAAATGTCCACGACTTGCGTGTGCTTCCTGAATCAATAGGAGCCTAATGGAGGATCTAGGAATGCAAAGACGACTAGCCTTGTATAAATAACCTTCAGAAAGGAAATATGTCTCAAACTCGCGAAATCTTAGGCATTGCTCGACTATAGGTGAAAAGAAAGGATCACTAGCATATAATTCCTTAAGCAAAGCAAAACCCAAAACTTTAGTTTGCACATGAGTTAAGAGAACATACCTTCTAGACAACGCATCGACGACGATGTTCTCCTTTCCCTTCTTGTGGAGCACGACATAAGGAAATGTCTCCAGAAATTCCACCCAACGCGCATGTCGGAGATTGAGGTGGGCTTGGCTCTTCAAGTAGCTCAACGCGGCGTGATCACTGTGGATGACAAATTCACGCGGCCAAAGGTAGTGTTGCCATGTCTTCAGCACGCGTATCAATGCATAAAGCTCTTTGTCATAGGTGGGGTAATTGAGGGTGGCCCCTGTGAGCTTCTCACTGAAATATGCTATGGGCCTCTTCTCTTGGTGTAGCACACCACCAATGCCTATGTTTGAGGCATCGCACTCCACCTCAAAGGTCTTCGTGAAGTCGGGGAGTTGGAGAAATGGCGCATTGCACAAGGCCCTTTTTAAGGCCGAGAAAGCTTCTTCGTGTGATTCAAGCCAGACAACAGTGCTCCCTTTCTTCGTCAACTCATGTAATGGCGCGGCAATGGAGGAGAAGTCGCGTACAAAATGCCTATAAAATCCTGCGAGGCCTAGAAAGCTTCACACCTGTGTCGGTGTTGTAGGCATTGGCCAGTCTTTGATGGCCGCGATCTTTTCTTCGTTGACGCGTAAACCATCACTACTCACAATGTAGCCCAGAAAGTTGGTCGACGCGGCGCAAAATGAGCACTTGGCCAAATTGGCGAATAGGCTCTCACGTCGAAGGCACTCGAGCACTTGGCGAAGGTGATCGACATGTTCTCTTAGGCTCCGTGAATACACAAGGATGTCATCGAAATAAATGACAACAAACTTGCCAAGGAAAGATCTCAACACGTGGTTCATCACGTGCATGAAGGTGTTGGGCGCGTTCGTGAGCCCAAAGGGCATGACAATCCTCATAGAGCCCATACTTTGTCTTGAATGCGGTCTTCCACTCATCACCTTCTTTCATTCTGATCTGGTGATAACCACTCTTCAAATCAATCTTGGAGAAGAGTGTCGCGCCATGAAGTTAATCAAGCATATCGTCGAGGCGCGGAATAGGATGCCTATACTTGACGGTGATCTGGTTTATCGCGCGGCAGTCAACACACATTCTCCATGTGCCATCCTTCTTGGGCACAAGGATCACAGGCACATCGCAAGGGGAAAGAGATTCCCTTACGTACCCGCGATCCAACAACTCTTGGACTTGGCACTGTAACTCTTTTGTCTCTTCTGGACCATCTCTATACGCAATGCGGTTTGGTAAAGAAGCACCGGGCACAAGGTCAATCTAGTGCTCAATGCCTCTCAGGGGAGGTAATCCTTATGGAAACTCGTCTGGGAATATGTCGGTGAACGCGGCAAGCAACTTCGTGATCGCTGGTGGCAAGGGCGCGCTCGTCGACGATTCAGGGATGCATGGGTATGGAACAAGCAGAAAGCATGGAGTCTTCCCAGTCAAACACGTAGTGAGGTCACTAGGCCTGGCTAAAAGAACGCGTTGCTCACAAGTGCCTTGTAAAGGACGCGGTGGTGGCAACGGATCGGCGAACTTTGTTGATGGGAAGGCACTGCTCGAATTATGTAGGGCACTTGGCGTCCCAGCAGTGGCGTTGTGTTTCTTCTTGCCAGTGCTTGGAGTAGACGAAGTGTTGCCAGATTTGGAGGAGTTCTGCCTTGGTATTGCTTCTGGGCACTCGTTTGACCTAGGAGACGCGACCTCTATGGATTTCTGGCGGTCGCGTTCAACCTGGTCCTGCAAGATCTCATGGGGAGACATTGGATGCAAAGTGACGCGCTTCTCGTGGTAATTGAACACATAAGTGTTCAAATAGCCATCATGGAGCACGCGCCTGTCAAATTACCATGGGCGCCCAAGAAAAATATGGGTGGCGTCCATTGCAATGACATCACATAAAACTGAATCACAGTATTGGCCTATGGAGAAAGAAATTAAGCATTGGCGAGATACTGTGTTACCTGGACTAGATGATATCCATTGGAGGGCATAAGGCTGGGGATGAGGCATCGTGGGTAACTTGAAATGTGTCACGACCTTCTCATTGACAATATTTGCACATGATCCTCCATCAACAATGACACTCAAGGAAGCTGTTTGGACTAGAGCCCTTGTGTGGAACAAGTTCTCTCGTTATCGCGTAAGCTGGCTTCCTTGACTATGAGAAGACGACGCGTCACCAAGCTCAATGGTGTGCCCGCGTGCAAAGAAGCGGGTTCACAGTCATAAGCGTCTTCGTCCTCTTCTTCAGGGTCTTCAGTGATCGCATCAAGTGTGGCCTCCTCATCTTCATAAGACTCGTAGCCGGCGGCGGCTGTGGAGAACAACACCTTGCGAGCATTGGGGCAATCTTTCTTATAGTGGTCTCTTCCACCACATTTGTAACACTCAAAATCACGCACGCGATCTATGCTCACTGGAGCTTGTCTTGGCGCGTCCAGGCATGGCGCGGTGGTCGGTGTCGCGGGCTTCGCCTTGGAGGCTTGGCTAGACGCGGCTATGGTAGAGGCACTAGGGCGAACATTAGTATAAGGTAATCCACCAGGGTTAGAAGAATACCTTTGCTGGCCACCGGGATATGTGTAAGACTTTCGGCGAGAGAGTTGTGCATGGATTTGCATCGCCGTATGTGTGAGTGTGTTCAAATCTTTGATGGGCAAAATCTCGAGTTGATCACGGATGTTGGTGTTCAAGCCACTCAAGAATTTGGTCCTCAAAGTTGATGGTGAAACGGAGATGTTGGCCTTGTAATACATGTCTTCAAGCTTGGAAAAGAGCTCGAGTGGAGTCATCGATCCTTGGCGAGCCATGGCAATCTCCAATCTCATTTGATTCCTGTAGTCTGGAGGCACGTATTTCTTGGTCATCACGTAGACTAGTTGATGCCATTCTGTGACTCGTGTTCTGTGGCAACGAATGCAGTCATCTTCGAATCTATGCCACCAAACGCGGGCGGCTCCTCGGAAGTTAAGCGTCGCGGCGTCGACATGCTCCTCAGGTGGCACTCGACAATATCTAAGGGTGTACTCCGTAGCCTGCACCCATTCAAGAAAAACAGAGGGGTTATATTCACCATGAAAATGCTCAATTTTTACCTTGACTTGGTGTCGCTGGTATCGAGGCTGGCCAGGTGCTTGGTTGAACACGTTGTTCGGTGCGGCGTCATAGAGAGGGTTCTCAAAGGCGCGCAATCCATGTGGTCTATCGCGTTCAACCTGGTGTCTATCGCGTCGTTGGTGATCTTCGCGGACGTACTCATCCCTTGGCGTGTAGGAGTCATCACGTTGACGTCTTCACGGCTGGGCATCGTAGTTGTCGCGTCGAATGTCTCATTGCATAACATCACGGCGCTCGCCGCCAATGTCATAAACGCATTCTCCTTGGCGTTGGAGACGCGGTGAAGGTATCCAATCCGATGGGTGATCCTGCAATTCAAGTGGATCTCCAAGAGGGGGGTGAAAAAAATTAGGGTTGACCATACATGAGTCCTCGATCTCTTCGTCATCATACTCGTCGAAGTCGTCTTGGACATTGGGTGTGATCGACGCGTAGCCATCAGATCCGTAATGCGGTGTTCGAACACTCTGATGTCGAAGGTGATCGCGTACATCATGGCTCCGTGGCTGTGTTGGAGGGGTCCTCAATTGATCATCGCATCGCGTATGCCCACTTGGCCTGCGATTGGGTCTCCTTGGTGTCGCGTCGGCTTGCTCGGCTCGGCGAGGGTGGCCTGCGCGTGGCGCTGAGACCGGTATGCATCTCTGGGTTCTCCTAGAGGCATAGCGATCATCGAAGTTGTATGGTTCAGAATACTCACCTTGAGCGTCCCCGGCGTCGCGGTCGTAGTCGGAGTCATTGTCGAAGCCAGCAGTTGTGGCTCTGGGAACAAAGCGGTCCGCTTGGGGAACAAAGCCTTGGCGACTCTCGATGACACTCTGCATTCTGTTGAGTGTGGTTGATGTTGAGACGAAGACGGCATAATTCCTTTGCCTTTGTCTACTCTTGTCTTGGATGGACCCGCGTCAGTGGTTCCAGTTGGAGGCGGCGCGTCCATATCACTAGGGGGTGTTGGAGTTGGCACAATGGGTGTCACTTGTTGGTTGGCTCTCAGAGTCGCGACCTCTTGTCTAAGAGCCTGGATCAAGATTTGATCTTCGGACAACTCCATGATGGGATCGCATTGTTGGGCCTGTGGTGGTTGGTCTTGAGGTAGACCCAACGGCTGGGGTTGTGGGTTGGTAGTGTTATCTTCGCGGTCGTCTGCACTGTTTCCAATTGCCATGGTACCTATAACAAGACGGCCAGACATGGAAGTAAAAACAAACCAAAAGACAACAAAGAACAACAACCAAGCAAATCACTAGTCAAGTCACAAAGTTCACGTAGGTAGGGCTTGTTTGGCTTGCCGCGAGGGCGGCTTGGCTTGCACAAGAGATGGTGTATCAAGCAAGTTGCAATCAAACAAACAAGAACAAATTGAAACCCTAAAACAAACGTAAACAAAGCAACCTAATTAGCAAGAAAGTACCTTCTAGGAAGCTTGACCTAGACGGTGGAGATGTTGAGAAGATGAGCTTAGACCGAGAGTGGGTTAGGGTTGCCTTATTTTGGCTTTTCCTAACTTTTGAAACTTTTTTTTTTGAATATCTTTTGGATTTTTTTTAATATCCGAGATCTTATCTTTTGATCTTTTTGGATTTGCAAAAGGAAACAAAAAATAAAACCGGTCTAAGTAACAAGAATATCACAAATGTGATCTTAGAGATAGGAGAGAGAAGATAAGATTTGATGATATCTTATATTAGGAAATTCAGGTAACAACCTAAAAAGCAAGATCTAGCAAACAAGAGAACTCTATCCATGCATGAAATAAGGAAACAAAATATTCTAGCATGCAAGATAACAAAATTACCTAACACACCAAAACTTGGGGAGCAAGAATTTTTTTTTGGCCAAGGTGGGACCTTGTAGAAACCGAATAGGTGTAGCAAATATGGAAAGTTATGATTTTTCTCTTCTTTTTCTCGCGATATCTCAGTAAAGGAAACGATGGGGGCAAGAAAAAAAATTTTGTGAACAAGATGTAAGCTTGAGTTCGTGACTTACAAGACTGCTGAGCTCTGATACCAGTTGATGTGTCCTTGCCTCCGATGACAAGCCAAATTGTCAAAGGTGACGCGTTTGGATCTAGTCTTGGTTGGGAAGTCACTCGCTGTTGTGATTCTGCTGTGGAACACAATGCTCGGGATGATCGCGAACGGAAGAACGCGATGAATGGAGTTGTTGACGTCGGCGATTGGGAAGACGATGGCGACAACAAGGAACTCGGTGGTGATGGAAACGATTTGATGGAAGAATTGTTAGCGGTGGCGGAAGCGATTTGGTGAAGGATATAAGGCTTGAAAAAACAAGACTTTGGGGTGTCGTAGCGTCGACTGCGGATGAAGGAGATGCGAAGATAGACTTTGCTTGAGAAGATCAAGCGATTGCCGTAGCATCGGCGACATAGGGAATGGGGATGAGAGGGATATGGGTGACGTTCGATCAAGGGAACACTACTTGAAACCTTGAACTTTAATTTGAACGTGCGAAATAACATTAACAAAGTCGGGTATAAATAGGGGAGGTGAGACATCGGATGGGCCAACTCGAACCTCGTGGGCTAGCCCATGCAAAAGGCACAAACCCTAAAAGATAGAATGACTGAAAGGAAACTATCTAAAATGATATGAAAGGAAACTATGTAAATCTATCAAAGGAAACTATCTAAAACATGCTGGAAATACCAAATATAGATAGTGTCTTAAAAGAACGCGTGAAACTCCTAACGCGGTGAAGAGCTGAAAGCAATCATCGCGTGAGATGACGACGAAGTGTCGCTGACTTCAAAAGAACGCGTTGATCCGATGGTGGCGAGGACGACGAGTCTTGGATTGGTTTCTGGGATTCCTTGGCCAACGGCGACGCGTGCAACTAGTGATGCGACGACGAAGGCGATGGCTTTGGACCTAGACCTTGTGACTGGGCCCTATGGCGTAGGCTCATGGCTTCTTCCTCGTCTTGGGCCGTCATGGGAGGTAGGGTCACATCACCCTTTTAGTCATTTATTTATGTTATGGACCTTTCTATTTTGGACGTGTGGACCCATTTGCACATGGATCTCAGCCCACTAGCAACCCTAGTATTTAAATACCTTTAGTTGTTCATTTGTAACTAGTTGAAGATTTTAGAATTGGATTTACAAGCTTGGGTTGAGGAATACCTCCCTAAGCCTTCCAATTTATCTATCAACTCAAGCTTTCTCATTCTCCTCTCTTTCTTCCAATCTCACGCATTCCATACTCACAAACGTCCTCTTGATCTTGCTCCATAAAGAAGACAACTAAGGAACCTCCTCTAGAGGTTCCCTTGGCCCTTGCTCCCCCTCGGCTGACCATTGTCCATCTCGGCAGCCCCAAGGAGGCTCCCTCTTGCTTCCGCCCTCAACTAACCTTAAGGAGACCCCAAGGACCAGTCGGTGCCCCCAAAGAGAAGAAGCTCAAAGCCTACTTGCGCCACAATCCGGAGCACAAGCAAGTGAAGCAAGGCCTTCAACCTCCTTGTTTCACATCAATTAGTATCAGAGCTCAAAGGCCAAGTTATGTTCTTTTCTTCACAATTTTTTTCTCCTTTTATGCTTGTTAGTGTTTATTATTCATCCTCCCCAAAAACCGCCACAAAAATCCACAAAAATTTCCGCTCCGCCGCCCTGCAGCCGCTGCGACCACCACCCTGCCGCAGCTTCTGACCACCCTACAACCACCCACCTATCCTCCATGGCCGGCCTTGCCATCATGCTCCATTGTTAGATTCCCTTTTGAATTCTTAACCCATGCATGTGACTTGGCTATTCTTAGCAAGAACCAAAAGTACTTTCCCTCTTTTCCAATTTGGTTTGCTTAGGCTTTTTGGGTAAATTCCAAACTTTGACTCTTGGGCTGACTTGCTTGGGTAGAGAGCTAGTAAGCTTTCTTTGTGGGCTTCAAAAGGTGGAAACAAAAGTGGAAAACAAACAACATCTTCTTTCTCTCTTCTAAGGCTTTGTCAGACACACAAAAGTGGCATTGCCCCCTCTCATTTCCCCCTTGTTGGCGCCCCACATCAACTTCAGAAGTTGTGGCCCCTCTCCTCAATACAAATCAAGGCCCATTACATCCTACCAAGGCCTAAACACAAAACACAAAGAGAAAAATCCAAAGGAAAGGAAAGAGGTCCAAGAAAAAGGCAAAGGCACACTTCAAAAGAAGAAGAAGGAAGAAGCATAACATCATTTTGGTTGGGCCACAACAAAAACTCAAGACCACTCGTGGGCTCTCCTACTTCACTTCGGCAACATGGGCCACTAAGCTTGCCTCCCCACCTTCCTCTCTTGCCACTTCAAATTTTCCTACCCTACGGCCCACATGGCAGCCCATTTCATCTCTTCCCACTCTTGTTACTCTAAGTTTTAAGGCTTGGGTCCTTAAATTGCTTAAGTCTTACAAATTGGAAAATTGGAGTGCCTAAGTCCTACCTAAGTCTTGCAAGTCACAAGGTACCCACGACCTTGTGCTTTTCCTTAAGCCTTCATCCTGTGGATTTGTTTTGATTGTCTTAGTCTTAGCTTGTTATCCCTCTATTGGTGTGATTGCTTTGATTGCCTTGAACTTTTGACTTGTTTTGCCTTGTTGATGGTTATAAAAGAGTCAAATATGGAGGAGCACCTTGAGGCCGACACTAGGAGCAATCGGAGCTCCATGCCCACACTCTCACCCGGGTCCTTTGCGGCTAGACTAGCTGAGGAGAACCGCACCAAAGCGGCTGCCGCCCGCCATGAAGAGGACATCACCGAGACATTGCGCGCTGCCCTAGTCGAGATGGCCGAGTTCTGTCGAGAGAAGGAGCTTGCAGAGGCCGAGTTCCGCCGAGAGAAGTAGCTTGTGGAGGCCGATCGGTGTCGAGAGAAAGAGGCCGCCGACGCCCGGATGGCAGCCCTTGAGTGCCGCTTGGCCAACATCTCCGCCACTTCCCCGACGCCTACTCCAGCCATGGCGCTATCCCGCCTGACGCCCATTCTCACCGGCGCCTCCTCAAGTGCCCTGACCGACCCTCTCCACCTTGAGGCCTCGATTCGTGACCGAGGCAAATGGCCTATGTATCCGCCATCTCACTCCGAGGCTAGGGCCCTTGCTGGGAGATTGCCGCTGCCGCGTGAGCTCTCCTACTACGACAACCACTCGGCGCGTGTGGAGCCCTGAGGCTACCCCGACGCTCAGCTGCCGCCCGGTCGGCGTCCTCACGACCATACAACCCCCATGGATGGCGAGCCCTATACACGCGCCTCCCCGGCCCCCACCGCCGATGATGTGCCTAATGCCTGATATGGCTATGGAGATTTTGAGGCCTTCAATGAGGAAGATGAGACCTTTGGGGTCAATGAAGAAGATGATGCCTATGGCGAGATGTACCAAGAACCCTATGTGGAGGATCTCTTGGTGGACGTGCACCCCTGGGATCATGGTCGAGTCTGGGGGAACTATTGGCGCCCACTAAATCGCCTGGACCCTCATTGGCTGCCACCATCACCCGCCGGTTTCCGAGCCAATGGCCATGATCACCGCCCCCAACAAGACCGGCGCCATGATCACTTTGGCCCACAATATAATTTCGGCCAACGCCGGGAGATTAAGGTTTGCATTGAGCCCTTTGAGGGTGAGTATGATGCCGCCAAGTTCCTTGATTGGAAGCAAGACACCGAGTATGCCTTGAACCATTGTTGTTATAATGAGTATGAGAAGGTTGAGATTACCACACTTCACTTCACCGGCAATGCCTGCTCATGGTGGTTCCGCTTCACTACCGACCGAACTAGGTGCCACTTGCCGCCGGTTGTGGCTTGGAATCAACTCATCCATGTCATGACTACGCGGTATGTGCCAAAAGATTATCTTGAGAAAATGCGCCTTCAAATTGCTCTAGCTCGCCAAGGCAACTGCACACCTCTTGAGTTCTTTGCGGAGTTAGAAGAGTTAGTCCACAAGGCCGGCGTGTCCAACACTCCCGCCTCCCTCCGCACCATGGTTCTATGTGGCCTTGATGTTGAGATCCGTGAGCCCTTGACTCTCCTTCCAATCCGGGATCTCAACACCCTTACTCACATAACCATGGAGATTTACAACCAACAACAAAGAAGGAAGAAAGCCGCTTGGGCTCGCTCACAACCGCCGAGGTATTCCTCCACCCATAGTCCATCATTACCCTCTCCTTTGGCCATACGTGTTGCCCCGTAGATGCCTCAGCCATGGTCGCGCTAGCCGGTGCCGCCGACACCGCGCGCTTGACTGCCTCGCCCTACGGCCCCACCCCCAGCGCGCGCGCCGCAACTCCCACCTCCGAGAGATCTAGTGATCGGGCATGCTTCAAGTGTGATGGTTGTGACCACTTTGAGAAGTAAACAAGAGGGTCTTGTTTACTTCTCAAAGTGGTTATGAGTCCTTTGAGGATGAGGAGGAGACCCCCAAAGAGGAAGAGCTTGAGGCCATCGATGAGGCCGCCTATGAAGACTTTGATTGTGCCCCACTTGAGCATGGAGCTGGCACCCCACTTAGCTTAGTGGCTCGCCGTGTGCTCTCGGTCCAAGAGGTTGATACAAGGGACCAAAGAGAGAACCTCTTCTACACTAGGTGCCTCATGGGCACCGCGTCGCTTAGTATGATCTTGATGGAGGTTCTTGTGCCAACATTGTCAATGAAAGAGTGGTCAAGCATTTCAACCTCCCCACCACACCTCACCCTCAACCATATAGCCTTCAATGGCTCTCTGAAGGTAAAGGTGATGTGGTATCAAGGCAATGCCACATCACTTTCTCTATTGGGCATTACTTTGATAATGTTTTATGTGATGTTATCTCTATGGATGTGATAGGTGTCATTTCATGCACCTTAACTGGCAATTATTATCATTACTTAGAGGAGTTTATGACTAGATTTAGGGTTAAGTCTGTAATCCAGAAGATGTGGAGAGAATTGAAGATATCCAGGGATTTACAGCTTAATGAAGGATGAAGATGATGAGGATCCGCTTGAAGACTAATTGAAGAAGGCTACCAACACTTGGTAGTATGGAAGAGCGGAAGAGAAGAAGAAGAGATGAAGAAAGGAGTGGGCGAGTGTCACCGCCCCGCGCCAGAAGCCACCGCGACCCGGCGGTGGATCTCAGAGAAGACTGACACCCTCGCGGTGGAACTCACCGCCCCGCGGTGGGCATGTAGCGTCTCGCGGCCAGAAGACTTTATTTCCTTATTTTTGCTGTTTCGGATTTCCTTATTTTCTATTATTTTATTTCCTTTGTTATTTTGCATTAGGTTAACTTTATTTTCCAAAACCTATTTAAGACCTCTTCCTAGGTTAAGAGGCACAGAGACTGCTACTTTACTTTTATCAGCAATTTACTTTTCTATTAGGGTTTTATTTACATCTGAATGGAGCACTAATTTCCCTTTGTTCTACTAGACGTTTGAAGCAATACAGTTGATTCAGTTGTGAGATTTCTATTCCTTGTTCCTATTCTTATGTGTGTTGGTTTGATTCTCTTGGTTATATTGATTATTGATTTATCGTTATTCTTCATAGCCTGGCCAACTAGGTTGAATACTATTTATCAAATTGCTAGGATTTGTATATAGTGGAATACGAGTGCATATCTAGTAGCATACACGATTGTTGCATATAGTGGAATACGAGTGTGCAATCGTGAGTGAGAATCATTTGCATGTTGAATAGTAAGGTTTTCTTCTATTTGCATGTATCCTATATCCTTGTGTGTATTGCTATTGCTTTGTTAGTGGTAAGGTTTTCTTCCATTGATATTGTGACAAGTCTATCAACAACTGTGAGAATTTGTAGTACTTAAGATCAGGGTGGGAACAACCATAAGAATAGTGAAAGAACTTGGATTTAATATATTTTTGTGATCAAATTATATCTTTGTATTGTGGATCTCGTTCTAGTTGAACTACTTTCCCCAATCATATTCTCAAGTCAACTTAACCTTGTTTACTTTGCTCAGTTTGATAACTAAAACCCCCCTTGTTACTTTGCATGCTTTTAAACACATAGATTGATTACTTCCTCCCTGTGGGTTCGACCCTTACTTGCTTGCTATACATCTGTTTAGTAGGTTTGTTAGGACTTTTACTTTGATTAGGCTATTCAACGATATTTGCATTGCATATTTTGGCCACGTCAGGATGCAACTCACCTTTTGTTAGGAAGGCCTTGGCAATTTGATAGGCGAGTGATCCATGATGGCTTCCTCAACACCTTTGTGTTTGTCCATGGTGGTAAGCGCATCACCCTTTTGCCTATGTCCCTGAGGGAAATTCTTGAAGACCAAGTCGAGCGCAACCGCCTTAAGGCCATGGAAGCCGCCAAGCCACCGGTGCCGCAACCCAAGGATGATGCCTCCACCTCAACCCGCGTCTTGGCCCCCCAACGCTAAGACAAGGGTGAGCGCGCATCCCACGGTGTCCGGGCACCACTGGGCATGCTCACCAATGGCCTGGCCTCCGCCTCCACCGGCGCGGTGCCCGAGTCGTCGGCACCTAGATCGGCTCCCGCTCCGATGCCTCAACGCCAGGGCAAGGGTGAGCGTGCAACCATCGGTGCCCAACCACTACTTGGCGTGTTCACCATCGGCACAACCTCCACCACTACTGGCGCGGCGCCTGTGTCGGCGGCATCTAACCCGCATGCAGCGCGCGACGGCATGGCTTTCCTCCAAGGGCGTTGCGAGCCTAGACTCCTCTTGGCTCGCCTTTTCCACCTCGCGCCGGTGCTTCAAGGCCGGCGCCCTTGCTTCTTCTTGGTACCACACCGTTGCCTCACCACCAAGGAGGATGGCACTTATTTCCCCCCTTGTATCTCGGCCGTGTTGCAAGTGTTTGCCGATGTCACACCGGTTGAGCTCCCGGTTGGGCTTCCCCCGGTGCGCGGGATTGAGCACCAAATCGACTTGGTGCTGGGCGCTTCACTTCCAAACTGCGCAGCCTACCGAGCTAGCCCCGAGGAGACCGCCGAGCTCCAAAAGCAAGTGCAAGAGCTCATGGACAAAGGGAATGTCCGAGAGAGACTTAGTCCATGCACAGTCCCGGTGCTTCTTGTCCCAAAGATGGGTCTTGGCGCATGTGTGTGGATTGCCGAGCCATTAATCAAATCACCTTCAAGTACCGCCACCCAATTCCAAGGTTAGATGATATGCTTGATGAACTCCATGGTGCCACCTTCTTCTCTAAGGTGGATCTCAAGAGAGGCTCTCATCAAATCCGCATGAGAGAAGGCGAGGAATGGAAAACTGCCTTCAAGACCAAGTATGGGTTGTATGAGTGGCTCGTCATGTCATTTGGGCTCACCAATGCTCCTAGCACCTTCATGCGCCTCATGAAGCATGTTTTGTAAGCATTCTTGGGCAAGTTCGTGGTGGTCTACTTCGACGACATCTTAATCTATTGAAAATCTTTGAAAGACCACACTGCCCACTTGAGAGCCGTCTTTGAGTATCTATGCAAGGAGAAGCTTTATGCCAACCTTGCCAAGTGCACCTTTTGTGCCCCTTCTACGACTTTCCTTGGCTATGTTGTGGGCAAGGATGAGATGTGTGTTGATGATGAGAAGGTCCGCACCATCAAGAAGTGGCCACGCCCCACCACCGCCACTATGGTGAGATCATTCCTAGGCCTTGCCGGGTTCTATCGGCGCTTTGTCCGGGACTTTAGCACCATTGCAGCCCCATTGCATGAATTTACCAAAAAGGGTGCCGAAGTTGCTTGGAAGGAGAAACATGAAGCCGCCTTCACCACACTCAAGGAGCGCGTATGCAATGCCCCTCTCCTACAACTTCCCGACTTCTCCAAGGTCTTTGAGGTCGAGTGTGATGCCTCCAACATTGGCATCGGGGGAGTG
The DNA here is from genome assembly GCA_027886185.1 of Rheum nobile. Taxonomy (NCBI): domain Eukaryota; kingdom Viridiplantae; phylum Streptophyta; class Magnoliopsida; order Caryophyllales; family Polygonaceae; genus Rheum; species Rheum nobile. The sequence goes on from WOAB01000171.1 coordinate 1,402,663, forward strand.
ATCCTTCAAGATCGCTGCCCCATTGCCTATTTTAGTGAGAAACTTTCGGGCGCCTCCCTCAACTACCCCACGTACGACAAGGAGATCTATGCCTTGATCCGGGTGCTCAAAACTTGGCAACATTACTTGTGGCCAAAAGAATTCATCATTCACTCGGATCATGAGGCCCTTGCCTACTTGAAGAGCCAAACTCACCTTCGTCGGCACCATGCTAGGTGGGTCGAGTTTATGGAGACCTTCCCATATGTGGTCAAACACAAAAAAGGGCAAGACAATGTGGTAGTTGATGCACTCTCCCGAAGGTATGTACTCCTTTCTCATCTTGCTGCTAAGGTTCTTGGTTTTTCACTTATTAAATCTCTTTATGCTCAAGATCCTTACTTTGGTCCCATCGTCACCGAGTGTACCCTTAGAGGTGAGGTTGAGAGTTTCTTTATGGATGAGGGCTACCTTTACAAAGCCGGTAAGCTGTGCATTCCCACCTCTTCCATTAGACAACTTATGATCAAAGAGGCACATGAGAGTCGAAGTCATTTTGGGGTTGCCAAAACCGTAGCTGCCCTTAAGGAACATTTTTTTGGCCTAAGCTCGCTCACCAAGTCACTAGGTTTATCCAAGCTTGTGTCACTTGTCATAAGGCTAAGTCTCGCTCTAGCCCTAAGGGTCCCTACACCCCCTTGCCAATTCCCCATGCCCTTTGGGAGGACATCTCTATGGATTTTATCACGGAGTTGCCTATGTCTAAGAAGGGGAGGGATTCCATTTTTATGGTTGTCGATAGGTTCTCTAAGATGGCCCATTTCATTTCTTGCAAAACCACTAACAATGCCTCCGAGGTTGCATCCTTATTTTTTGATCATGTGGTTAAGTTGCATGGAATCTCTCAAACCATAGTCTTGGATAGGGATCCTAAGTTTGTGGGAAATTTTTGGAGAACTTTGTGGGGCAAACTAGGCACCAACCTCCTATTCTTTACTAGTTGCCAACCCCAAACCGACGGCCAAACCGAGGTCACCAACCGCACCCTTGGTCCCTTGCTTAGGACCATCCTTAGGACTAACCCACGCCGTTGAGAGGACTTACTTTCGTATGTTGAGTCTGCTTATAATAGGACCATGCACTCGGCTACAAAGCTCACTCTATTTGAGGTAGTCTAGGGGAAGAACCCGCTCACTCCACTTGATTTGGCGCCCCAACCTTTGCGGTCCGTGGAGAACCTTGAGGGCACCAAGCGTGTAGATTTTGTCCTTGAGCTTCATGCGCACACTCGGGCCCAACTTGAGCGCCGCATCGCTCAATATGAACGCCAAGCAAACAAAGGCCGTCGCCTTGTCATATTTGCCCCGGGTGACCTTGTATGGTTCTATTTGCGCAAAGAACGATTCGCCAGTAAGCGTCACTCCAAGCTTGCCCCACGTAGTAATAGGCCTTTCAAAGTGATTCGATGCTTTGGTGACAACGCCTATGAGATCGAGCTCCCCGAGTCCTATGGTGCCCATCCCACCTTCAACGTGGTAGATCTCTCTCCCTATGTCGGCCCAGAAGAAGATGACTAATTGAGGACAATTCTCCCTCAAGAAGGGGAGAGTGATGGCCACCAACCTACCTTGACCGCCATCGACGATGAGCACTTGTTGACATTGAAGAATGATGGCCCGGTGACAAGATCTCAAGCAAGAGCCATTGCTCAAGCCTCTCAATCATTAATTGCTCGGACCACCACATGCATTGGCCTTGCCAAGCCCCCACCATCGCGCCTAGTCACGTTGATGACTATGTCCACACATGAAGACCAAGATGTCACCAGGTGCGCCTCAACTCCATGACACTCGTAGGCGCGCACCCCATGGCTAGCCTAGTGGCCGCAACTATCCAAGCCTTTCCAAGACTTTTATCCACTTTCCCTTTTAGTCATTTATTTATGTTTTGGACCTTTCTATTTTGGGCGTGTGGACCCATTTGCACATGGATCTCAGCCCACTAGCAACCCTAGTATTTAAATGCCTTTAGTTGTTCATTTGTAACTAGTTGAAGATTTTAGAATTGGATTTCCAAGCTTGGGTTGAGGAATACCTCCCTAAGCCTTCCAATTTATCTATCAACTCAAGCTTTCTCATTCTTCCAATCTCACGCATTCCATACTCACAAACGTCCTCTTGAACTTGCTCCACGAATAAGACAGTCAAGGAACCTCCTCTAGAGGTTCCCTTGGCCCTTGCTCCCCCTCGGCTGGCCATTGTCCATCTCGACAGCCCCAAGGAGGCTCCCTCGTGCTTTCTCCCTCAACTAACCTCAAGGAGACCCCAAGGACCAGTCGGTGCCCCAAAGAGAAGAAGCTCAAAGCCTACTTGCGCCACGATCCGAAGCTCAAGCAAGTGAAGCAAGGCCTTTAACTTCCTTGTTTCACATCAGAATTTCTAGTTTTTTTCAAAAACCTAGGGTTTCTAGGTTTTGCTTGATCGAGCTCGATTGGAGCCTTCGTCTAATCTTGCGATTGAAGTGCTTATTTTGATAATTACAGCGTGTGGATTGTAAGACTATTGCATGAAATGTTTCGATCTACAAATCACCTTCTTCTTGACAATTTTTAGTGATATTGTGCTGCAAAATCTATGTCTTATATTATTATCTCCACCCTTAAGTTCTTATCATGGAAAACACCCTTTTGATTCATATGCATATGAATCTCTGGATTGAGGTTTGGCATGCCTGGTTTCGTGCATAATGTGAATGGAGACTCGGGAGACAAGATTTCCTGATGGATATATCCAGATGCTTTGATGATGCAATGTGATTTCAGGTACTTATCCACTCACTAGTTGTTATTGCATATAAAAACTTTGCTGCTTGTTTGGTTGGAGGAGTTAACTATGGGTGCTAGAGAGAGCATATAGAGGTTCAGGAACTTAGAGCCGTTTATTTTTATGACTTGGCCGTGCTACCGATTAGGACATAGTTGATCAATAAAGAGACCCTATTTTGATACCAGTAAGTGTTTAAGGCATAATAATTCCAAGTTTAGACTTTATTGTTGTATCCTAGTTAGGTGAACTTTGGCCATTATGTTTTCTTCAGCTAGAGTTTTGGGCAGTTAGAGTATGCAACTTTGGCCATTTTATGGTGTTTTTGCTCATCAATTTTTGATTTCTGATTATTATGCAGGCACGTTCTGGTAGCAGGTAATTTTTAGTTGTTGAAGGTAGCAAAGGGTTTGGTTTTAGCTATGCGGGGACTCTATTGAATTGGACAAGTGTTGCTTAGTGTCATTGAAGTCATTGAGCACACTGTTGTGTTTGTTTTGGAGTGTTGTTGGACTATTGAATTACTTTTACCGTTTTGTCCTATTTGGTTTGAAGAAAATTGGATTCTTTTTGGATTAGAAAGCAACATTGCATCAAACCACTCCTGATTCAGTTCACTTTGCATAAAACAAATCAACAATAGTGAAGTAACATGAACTGCCACAATACACCACAACATAAAACTGTACACGCCTAAGCTATTATTCATGTTGTCACCTCATATGTTATATCATGCTTTCTTGTATAGTCTGCTAAAATCCTTTTGTATAATTAATTTTAGAACTCCTGGGAGTGGAGACTAAACCTTACATTTTCAGTTATTCTGAATTGAAGTCAGCCACTAATGATTTCAATTCATGTCAAAAGCTTGGAGAAGGAGGATTTGATCAGTCTATAAGGTAATTTTTCATGCTAGAGATGACAATAATTGACTAGTTTTACCATGAGTTGCACTACTATCTTCGTGATATAATTGCTCACACTCATGCTCTGGTCTTTTTTTTACTTGATTGGATGATTTGTGTGTTATATGTTGTCTAAATGCTATACTCGACTTGGCTTGAATAGGGAACCCTGGTGATGGGAGAGTTGTAGTTGTGAAGCAACTGGCTTTCAAATCTCACCAAGGAAAGAGCCAATTTGTGACAGAGATTGCAACCATATCTACGGTAGTACACCATAACCTTGTGAAGTTATATGGATGTTGTATTGAAGGCGACAAGCGTTCACTTGTTTATGAGTATCTGGAAAATAGGAGTCTTGATCAAGCTTTATTTGGTATAGTGTTCATACGTTTTGTTTTTATGATGACATTTCTTACTAACGACTTTTCAAGTTTGTTAACTTTTGTCTTTGTACATGAATCAGGAAACAACAATCTGTTACTTAACTGGACAAAGCATTGTTGATCCCACAACTGCAAAGTATAACTTATTGACTCTATCTTTCTCTGTCAGCATTACTACAAGTGCATTTATCGTGCGAGAGTTGTTCCTACTCTTACCCCATGATCCGCTCTACATTTTTCTATTGAACAATGACAGGCATGTTTTAAGCTTCTAAGGTTTGGTTTCTTGTTATATTCACATGTGCTGCTACAAAGTTATAACAATTAACACTTTATGGACCTCTTCTGTTTATACATGGTAGACAAAAGTTTGATTTTTGTCAAGTGTCAATAATTTAGTTAACATAATTGAGGTTTGATCATCCATCATAAGGCAAGAAGCGAGTATGAGAGACATACAACAAACCAAATGTGCATGATACCATTGTTGGGTTTGTGGAGCCTGAAGCTAGGGATTTCAGAGAAGGCAACTGAGAGTTGCCGCCGGGTCACGGTAGAACTGGACGCCCCGCGGCAGACGCCGGTCTTGCAAGAGAGGTTAACTGGAAGTTACCGCCGGGTCGCGGTGAGATTGGCGCCTCGCGGTGGAAGCCCGCGATGGGAGTCACCGCCCCGCGGTGGGGGCCGCCGCCTCGCAGTAGGAGCTGCCGCCCCGTGGTGGGCGCTGTTCCAATTCTCACATGTTGTGTTTTTGGGCCCATTAGGTTAATCCGTGTCTTGCTATTTAAACCATAGTTGATCAATTGTAATCTTAAGTCGAAGTCGTCGTTTATCACATTCATAGAGAGAAAAAGTATCCTGGCTTGGTAGTGCCCCCAGACGTAGTCATTCTTGACGAACTGGATTAACAATTCTTGTGTTCTTTGTCTTGTTTTCTTGTCGTTACTACGTTCAAATCCTAACAACTGGTATCAGAGCTAGTTCTGGAAGTAACGATGGGAAGCGGAAAGTCACCAGTGGAGAAGTTCGATGGCACGGATTTCGGATTCTGGAAGATGCAGATCGAGGATTACCTGTATGGTAAAGATTTGTATTTGCCGCTGGGTGAAAAGCCGGAAGACATGAAGGAAGACGAGTGGAAGTTGCTGGACAGGAAAGCGATGAGCGTGATCTGCCTGTCGCTGTCCAGGAACGTGACACATCACACGGTCAAGGCAGAGACGATGAAGGGGATGCTGGAAATTCTTTTCGCGATGTATGAGAAACCCTCTGCGGTGAACAAGGTTCACCTGATGCGAAGGTTGTTCAATCTGCGGATGAAGGAGAGTACAGCGGTCGCCAATCACTTGAACGAGTTCAACATGACGATCGCCCAACTGAGTTCAGTGGAGATTGATTTCGACGATGAGGTACAAGCCCTAATCTTGTTGTCTTCTTTACCAGAGAGTTGGAGCGGGACAGTTACTGCTGTTAGTGCTTCGGCGGGGAAGGCAAAGATCAAGTTTGATGAAGTGAGGGATCTGATTATCAGCGAAGAAATTCGCAGGAAGGCGTCAGGTTCAACCTCTGGATCAGCCTTGAATACGGATAGCAGGGGCAGGTCAGACTCTAAGAAGTCGAATCGTGGCAGATCAAAGTCTAGAGTGAAGGATAAGCCCAAGGACAAGAGCAAGATCAAGTGTTGGAATTGTGATGAGAACGGTCATTACAAGAGTGAATGTAAAGCACCGTTGAAGAACAAGTCAGCGAATTCAGCCAGTGAGGATATTACAGACGCGTTGACTCTGAGCGATTCAACGACAGGAACCACTACAGATGCATCTATTCTGAGCGCGAGCAGTCCATTGGAGTCTTGGGTATTAGACTCTGGAGCTTCGTTTCATTCTTGCAGCAGTGCTGATATCTTGGATCGTTACACCTTTGGAGATTTTGGAAAGGTCTATCTTGCTGATGATGAGGCTTTGAAAATCGTAGGGAAGGGTGATGTCAGAATCAGAGCGCCGAACGGATCTGTGCTGCAGTTACATGGAGTGAGGCATATTCATGGTTTGAAGAGAAACTTGCTTTCCATTGGTCAGTTGGATGACGAGGGCTATGAAGTAACCTTCGGCTGTAACAGCTGGAAGATAACCAAGGGAGCTATGGTGGTAGCTCGTGGAAAGAAGGAGGGGACGCTGTACATGACGAGCAACGTCTGTGATAGCATTGTTGTTGCAAGAGTGAACTGTGATGCAGATTTGTGGCACTATCGTCTGGGCCACATGAGTCAGAAAGGGATGCAAGTGCTATGCTCGAAGGGCTTGCTGCCAGGTCTTAAGTTCGTTGAGATCGGGCTGTATGAGGACTGTGTGCTCGGGAAGCAGAAAAGAGTGAGCTTTGCGAGAGGAGGCAGAACCTTGAAGACGCAGAAGTTGGAGTTGATCCACAGCGACTTATGGGGACCAACACCTGTGACATCTCTAGGTGGAGCGTCATACTACATGACCTTCATTGACGATGCTACAAGAAAGGTATGGGTCTATTTTCTGAAGCAAAAATCTGATGCGTTTGATTTTTTCAGAAATTGGAAGGCTCTAGTAGAGACTGAGACATGTCTTAAGGTGAAGTGCTTGAGATCTGATAATGGTGGGGAGTATGAGCTTCGCGAGTTCAAGGACTTTTGTGCTGAGAATGGAATTCGCATGGAGAAGACCTTGAAAGGAACCCCTCAGGAGAACGGCGTTGCTGAGCATATGAACATGACCCTGAATGAGCGTGCTAAGAGCATGAGGCTGAAGTGTGGGCTTCCAAAGATGTTTTGGGCGGATGCAGTAAACACTGCTGCATTCTTGATCAACCGAGGGCCATCAACTCCCTTGGAGAATGGGATACCAGAGGAAGCTTGGAGTGGCAAAGAGGTAAATTTGTCTTTCCTTCGGATATTTGGATGTGTTTCATATGTTCACATTGCTCCTGTTGAGAGAAGCAAGTTGGATGCAAAGTCTGTCAAGTGCACGTTCATCGGATATGGTGGTGATGATTTCGGATACCGGTTTTGGGATGAGCAGAGCAGGAAGGTTATTCGCAAGTCGAGACGTCGTGTTCAATGAGCAGGTGATGTACAAGGATAGTCTGGGTGCATCAGAAACAGCTAGTTCTGAACCTGAGATTGTGGAGTTAGACATCTCAAACTCGGGTGGGAGCAAGGCGGTCCGAGTTGACCAGGAGGCCGTGACTGAGGAGGAGCCGAGTACCCCAGTGATTCCGCTGCGAAGGTCCACCAGAGTGCGTGGATCGCCTGATAGGTATTCGCCTTCAAACTACTATTTGTTACTGACAGATGGTGGTGAGCCAGAATGTTATGCAGAGGCATCTCGTGGAGATCATGTGAGCGAGTGGAAGCTCTCCATGGATGATGAGATGGATTCGTTGATGACCAACGGAACCTGAGAGCTAGTTGAGCTTCCAGCAGGCAAGAAGGCATGACATAACAAGTGGGCTTACAGAATCAACGAGGAGGCGAATGGAAGCAAGCGTTACAAAGCAAGGTTGGTTGTGACGTGAAAGACTCGCAAGGTCTTGCAGTTGACGAAGATTCGTGGAACTGAGAATCCTGCAGACATGCTGACTAAGGTTGTGACCTTAGAGAAGTTGAAGTTTTGCATGACTTCAACTGGCCTTGGTAACTGAGTTGAAGGCTTGACACTACTACCAGCTATGGATTGATGAGGAGGACGATTATGATTGGAGTCAGTCTCCAGGTGGGAGATTGTTGGGTTTGTGGAGCCTGAAGCTAGGGATTGCAGAGAAGGTAACTGAGAGTTGCCGCCGGGTCGCGGTGGAACTGGACGTCCCGCGGCAGACGCCGGTCTTGCAAGAGAGGTTAACTGGAAGTTACCGCCGGGTCGCGGTGAGATTGGCGCCTCGCGGTGGAAGCCCGCGGTGGGAGTCACCGCCCCGCGGTGAGGGACGCCGCCCCGCGGTAGGAGCTGCCGCCCCGCGGTGGGCGGTGGGCCAATTCTCACATGTTGTGTTTTTGGGCCCATTAGGTTAATCCGTGTCTTGCTATTTAAATCCTAGTTGATCAATTGTAATCTTAAGTCGAAGTCGTCGTTTATCACATTCATAGAGAGAAAAAGTATCCTGGCTTGGTAGTGCCCCCAGACGTAGTCATTCTTGACGAACTGGGTTAACAATTCTTGTGTTCTTTGTCTTGTTTTCTTGTCGTTACTACGTTCAAATCCTAACAACCATAACAAATGTGCATAATTGAATTGTACAGTTGCATACACGTTATTGTCCCTTTTAACAAGTCCTTTCAAGTTTTATATTTTCTCTTCAATGTACTTGATGATTTAAATCCTTTTTCTCTCTTTAATGCCCTTAATTATTGCTATGTTCCCTTTCTATTTGGCAGACCTAATTTGTGATTACATCTTCTTACTTGACAGGTATTTGTATGGATTTTGCATGTACTTATAGGAGACAGTTTGATATTGATCATTATAAAGAAGCAGTGGATGAATCTGCAGAATGGAGATCAAGATTTGACGAAGAAAGGGAGAAGTCCACAAAATGTATCAGCGAGCTGGATGAGGTATTCTTTTTCCTCTTTGTGGCTACTCGATCTGTCGGAGTTGAATGTATACATAAAAAGGCTAGAGATTACTATCAGGGATAATAGGTTCATGATAAACAAACTAGAATCTGCTAGTAGTGATCAATTATACTCAACATGCAATTAAGACCTTGTGAAATCCAGTAGCAAGACCCAGTAATATACATCCAGTAGCTCATCAAGTTATTCTTTGTTTCCAGAAAGTCATTTAGAACTTTTAATTACACATTGTGAGCATGACCTATCATTTCCCATGACGATCACCTACCTACTGTAAATATGTATCACTTGCTGCTGGACTTTTGCAATGTGTTGCCAGCTCGCTAACACATAAAATCTGTTTAGTAGTTGCATGTAAGTTGTAGCTGATTTTAGTGTCTTCATTTTTGTTGCTTACATCCTATTGTTAACGATGTTGTCTTTGTTGCAGTAAAATGCGCAATAGTGGGGATGGAGCAAGTGTGTGATTTTAGCTATTTGTACTTTTGAATGAGTTATATGGTGCCATTTTTTGTCTTTTTAGCACATTTATGTAATTAATACCGGGTTACTAAATACTTTTACTTTGAAACTTCATAATGTAGCTATCGTTATGACATTATATACATAATCTCTTTTTGCTTCACTTTGTCTACAACATTTGATTTCGTTATTTTGAATGTGTTTTACATAATTAGCAGGGATAAATCTAATGCTCACTCAGCTGGCTAATACGAATTGATAATTCTCGATACTTAATGGTGTCGTTATTAGCTTCGTATAACTATGAAAATGACCAAAAATATTGACACTTCAGAGCGTAAAAAATGGTTGTTAAAAGTGACGTGTCGAAAATGGATAAAAATTTTGACACCTTAGAGTGTCAAAACTGACATAGACATTAGACACTAAAAGGTGTAAAAAATGGTTGTTGAAAGCGATAGTGTAAGGTGTCGAAAATAGCTGAAAATATCGACACCTTAGTGCTAAAACTGACATTGACACTGAAAGATGTTGAAAATGGCCTCTAACCATTACTGACAGCGGATATTTTGACACTCTTGTATAGTGTCGGAATATACTTTTCGACACCTTAAAGTGTCGAAAATGAACTAAAAATATGTCGAAAATGACATACTTTTCTAGTAGTGTATGGTTATGTTTGGTCATACAAACAAATATACTTTTTTACTTAAAACTATTTATATCAAAAAAATACATTTAAAAATTTCAATAAATATATAATAAAATTATTTTACATTTTCTTTCACGACATACACATTTTAAACAAAATACACAAATCTATAAAAACTATTTTTTTAATATCAAAAACACTTTATTATACAACCATATTTTTCATATTTTTATTAATAATTTATTTAATAAATAGTCCCACCAAACAAACCCTATATTGACTATCATTTACAAACAAATCATTTATTATCGTCTTATTTGTTATATATCCACTAATATTGCATGAAATGGATAGAACTTTTTTGGGGGTAAACGAAACTGATTATCCTTTTAATATTGTACGAAGTGGATAGATGCAAGTAAGAAAAATACTGATCTTATGTATGCTGAAAGATCGATACAACTGCATGCTGTCATGCAATTAACTGCTTGGATTAGTTGGGTTTTTAAATCAGTCTCCATTCAATTGAATGAGATGGACAATATATCTTTCCGTATCTTTGGATGAACTAATCAATATTTGCTTAGCATAACTCATTATTGTTAATTAATTCTATTTGTTCAGTAAGATCGTTAGACAACTTGTCTCCCCATCCTTTTCGTTGTGTCAAATAGATATTTCTGACTCGTCTTCCCTGACTAGATTTCCTTCTACTCTAACTCTCTTTTTTTGTTAAAAAATCTACTCTAACTCTCAATTTAGCTTACTAATTATTACATATTAAAATAATTATATATTTTATATGAGCAAAGGTAAGGTGAGTGTTGGATCGTTAGTGTTACGTCTGAAGGAACAAATGCTTTGTTCCCACAGAAGGTGCAGCAGAATATTATAGCAAGAAAGATAAAATAGAGAACTCACGATGTATAGTGAAAACCTTAATCAGTCAAATAACTAATCAAGTAAAACCACTACCTTCAAGCTTCTCGCTTGAGAAGATTTTGAAGAGTCTACTTGTCTTATTGATTTCTTGTTCGATTACACTTGTAGCCTGGACTTCAAACCCTAGACTTCCCACCTAGATTTGAATCTCTTCTACAACGGTGAATACGAACTCACTCTTCTAAGACTCACAAACACTTCATTTTGTTTTTCTCTCAATTAAATGCTCTGAGTTCGTACATAGAAATGAATCTCACACTCCTATAAATACAACTCGATAAATCATCGTAACAAGATAACTATCTTTTTGAAATCGACAACAAGAAGATATTAAATAATCTGAAGAATATTATCTTAACCGCTTATTTTATCTAAGGAAGGATTTCCTAAGATAACAAAATCGGATTAAGATAAAATCCTTCTCTCTCCAAATATATTATCTTAGGAAAGATTTCCTAATATGACATAATCGGATTCTCTCTCCAAATCTTCCCATCGGCGTGAGCTATCCAACCGATTTCCTTTTCTGTGACCGCGTGATCTTCAATGATGATTCCCATAATCTTCACGCTGATTATCCTTCACTCCATTCACAGCTTTGAGTTTTGTTCGTCATTGATATTCCTTGAGAGGTAACAAAGCATGTGGAGAAAGCTTTGTTCCCTCTGCAATCCTTCGCTACAAATGGTTCCCTGTGTCAACTGTGTGGTTCCTGAAACACTTGATTACCAGATTAGTTGAATGTTTGTTACCATCAAAACCTAATGAATACAACAAATTCCCCCTTTTTGATGATGACAAACATCCTTGACAATAAAACATACATATGAGATAAAGACAGTTGTATAGAGAAAGTTTCACACTTAGGCATAATAGTTCCCCCTTAGTCCAGCAACTATGAAGACATGATTTGTTCCCCCTCAACTAAAGCTATCAGTCATTTTCCCCCTTTTGGCATCATCAAAAACATAAGTAAATAGCAAAAGGAAGAATGAGCACGGCAAGATAAGCAGACAACCCCTTGTCCATTAAATTGAAGCAAACAAACATAAACATTGTACTCAGACAACAACAAAATATGCAAAGAAACCAAACATGATCAACATGCCGATCAAGGCAAACACTAGAAACAAAAACAAAGAGAACCAAAACAGCGAGGGGATATATGTGTTGGGAACGAAAGAGGGTTTGGAAAGTGGAGAAAAAATGAATCAGGCGTCGCTGGTGCTAGCAGAGGGAGCCGAAGACTGAAGAGCAATCAGGGCATGCACATCCTCCATAAGATATCCTTGTTGTTCCGCCAGTGTAGACGCGTGCGGGACAACCTCCTTAGTTCCTTCATCAGATCAGGTTCCCATTTGTTCCCCCCAGAATTTACTCCAGAATCCACTATGATTTTTTGTTTTTGTTTTGTTGAGATCACAACCAATAAGATATCTTGCAAATCCAACAGATTCTGACCAAATCTATCAGATCCCACAGAATCGCAGTCACATCACTTCAAACTTGAATGCACAAAACCCTTCCGATTCAGTTGCAGGCCATCATTACACAACACACATGTCAAGTCCCAGCCACAGGCCACAGAGGCGACGATTCGTTTTCTTAGACAAACCAAATGAGTAGTAGTGTGTGATGCTGGGGATAATGTTACCAGAGAGGGTACAAAGAACATCACACAAAGAAAAGTACAAGAATTTTAAAGTGTTTAAACATGAATGAGAGGCTCCTAGATGTGGATGATTAGAGAGGCTCATAGGAAGCATCAAACATGATGGCTGGGGTAAGCTGTAGAGTCAACAATCATGTGGGCTTGTAATGAGGGATCAATGCATCAAGTTGACTCTTTTTGGCTGAAGGAAAACTATTTCATGTATTATTATGATAGCATAGATATGATAGCATAGACAATCATGCATGAACATTTGCACATAAGTGAAGTATTAGCATGAGTCTAAGCAAGTTGTTCAATTAATGGTCAAGAGAATGAATGCAGATCAAGACATGATGATTAAACTTTCACAATTTACCTTGTAATTTAGTCAATCGTCGAGGGAGCATAAGAGATAGACAATCAGTTTAGAGAGATCATACCTAGTTCCATACGAAACTGTTCGAAGGGTTCCCTATTTAGTGCCTTGGTGAAAATGTCAGCGATCTGATCCTTGGTTCCGCAAAAGTCCATGGACACCAACCCTTTCTCCATACAGTCACGGAAGAAGTGATGTCTTATCTCGATATGCTTGGTATGTGAGTGTTGCACAGGATTCTTGGAGATATTTATTGCACTAGTATTGTCACAGAGAATGGGAATAGAGTCAAGAAGAATACCGTAGTCGCTGAGTTATTTAAGCCATAGGAGTTGAGTGCAACAAGCAGCGGCGGCTATGTATTCGGCTTCTGCAGTGGATAGAGCAACATAATTCTGCTTCTTTGACCCCCAGGAAACTAAGCACGGCCCAAGGAACTGAGCCATTCCGGATGTAGATTTTCTGTCTACTTTGTTCCCTGTAAAGTCAGCATCTGTGTATCCAACTAGATCAAAGTTTCCACCCCTTGGATACCACAGACATAGATCATCTATTCCCTTCAAGTATCTCAGAATCATCTTCACTGCTTTGAGGTGTGTCTCTTTGGGATCATCCTGAAAATGAGCACATAGACACACACTATACATAATATCAGGTCTACTTGCAGTGAGATAGAGAAGCGAACCTATGATTCCTCGATAGAGAGATGGATCAACTCCTTGCTCATGTTCGTCCTTTCCCATTGGATTGTTTGGAGAGATAGGAGTTGTGAAGGGCTTTTGATGTGACCTTGCCCGCCATGTCAGCTAGAGAGGAGGTAGACACCATGAGACATCCGCCTTGAGACTCCTCTACAGCTACATCCAGTCCGAGCTCGATTTAGGAGACTTACTATTTCTAGACATTACTTCTTTAGTACTTTCTGTTTACAGTATTTCTATTTTTAGTAGCTGCTAGTTCTGGAGTGGATTCCATTTGTGTTAAATGGGCCGCCAGATTTAGTAACTAGAGAGTTTGGCCCATTAGGTCAACTCTGGCCCATTAGGTCAACTCTCTAGTATAAATAGGAACTCTTGTCTTCTTTTCTATTACGTCAAATCAAGCCTAAGTTTCAAGTTGAGTAAACTCCTTAAACCCCGAGTCCCGACGTCAACAATTAACGCGTTTCTAGTCGAACTATCTTGGCGCGTTAATTCGGTTACCCATTACAATTCCGCAAACCCTAATTCCCCTACCCCTCACGGCTGCCCCCATCTCCTCCACCCTAGAGCAGACACTGAATTCACCACCACACCACACCTTCACGCCGCCCCTCCCACCTCCTTTCCTTTCCGACGAGTTGCTACGCCCCACTACGCGTTCATCGGATCCTTAGACAACAACTTGTGGTCTTCCGTCGGGCAAGGTCACATCATTTGGCATCAGAGCCTACGAATCGCGTAAGTCGTTCCAACTCTTCTTTCAATCACTCATTCGCTTCCGTAAATCATTCCTGCATAAAAAAAACCTAGCTACGAACTGCCTAGGACCCCAGATTTTCGTCTAATTGTTTTTTCCCTTTCTGCAATTTTCTTTCATAACCTTGCAGAGCTTCTCGATACGAGTCCGGACATATAAAATTCCCCCAAAACGGACATCGTTTGACCCCTCAAAGGGCCAAAATACGAACTGTCTGCCGCCGAAACCCTAGCCTCCGCGACCGCGGTTCAAAAACCGCGACCGCGGTTTTCTACACTGCCGTTTCCAAATCGCTTTTTCTTATCCGAAACCCTAGCCTCCGCCTTCCCTGCAGATTGCCGAACCAGTCACACAGATTTTCAGCATTTTCGTGTGTTTCTGCTTGGTTGTTGATTGTGTTTATTGTAGATCTGCTTGCATATAGGCTTAGATAGTTACTTGCAACTGTGTTCGCCTTGTTTGCGCCACCAATCTACATCATCTGAATCTCCTTCTTTTCCCACTTGAATCACTGATTTGATGCACTGTGGCTGTTGTACTTTCTTTTGCTATTGTTCGTCCATTTGCTGAACTTTTGCTGCTGTAATTTACTGTAGTTGTTCGCAGATTTTTTAATTTTTTTTAAAAAAAAAATATTGGAACCACACAAGCCAAAATAAGGCAAGTGCGCTTCTTTGCAGTGCAAGAAGGGAGATCCCGGTCTTGAATCCGACACCTTCAATTAACCGTCTTCGCAAGTGATTCATTTACCATCTTCTATCTCTTTCATTGTCTGGGCTGCATATCTTGGTTGACTGTATTGTGCTTTCTTCTGTGCTTATATCCTTGCATATCTACTTTCAACATTTTCTTTGCTGAGCATTACATTGATTTTGTTGATTGTTGTGTGACTTGCTTTAGCCAGCTCGTAACCGCCCACACGGCCAGCCAGATTAGTTTCCTGAGTGATTGCTTGTTGATTTTGGTTCTACTTACCTGTTCGTTGTTTCTCTTTTGCTGTTGTTGTTCGCTTTGATCCTGTTGTTTGCTACATTTTGCTGTCAGGTACCATGTCCGACAGTGAGATTGGCCGCGACACCGGGTCCGAGACTTTTGAACAGATGATGCGATGAGAGTTGCTTACGGCCAAAGTACGAGATGCGCAGCTGGCTGAGCTTTTGCGTCAGAATGCAGAGTTTTTAGCTCGACATCGACCGTCTTCTCCAGCTGCAGTGGTTTCTGTTCAGGCACAGTTACAGGCAGATGAGTTGAGCGCCCGAGCCCTAGCCCTGGCAGCTGTCTACGAGAGTTCCACCCAGTCTGCCGGATATGAGAGTTACGACGACGCCGATGATGATTACGCCGTCGAGATGGACCCGGCAGTTGTCTATACATCCGATGCTGATGGCTGTGTAGTCGGTACTTCCGATCACCATGATGACCAGGCATACCACTTTGCCTTGGTTACTAGACGCGTGCTGAGCGTCAAGGAGGGCGACCTGACTGAGCAACGGTAGAACTTGTTTCATGCTCGGTGTAGACTTCAGGATGCATCGCTGAGTGTGATCATTGATGGGGGGTCGTGCTGCAACATTATCAATGAGAAGGTTGTGCAACATTTCAACCTTCCGACTACACTGCACCCCGCTCCATATGGCCTTCAATGGATCTCGGACGGATCAGGTTATAAAGTATCGCAACAGTGTCTTATTTCTTTTTCCATTGGTCCATATAGCGACATTGTGCTTTGTGATGTTACCATCATGGATGCTACCCATTTGATTTTGGGACGTCCGTAGCAATATGATCGTCGCGTGCTTCACAACGGGTATTTGAACACTTACATGTTCACTTACCACGGGAAGCGCGTGACACTCTCACCTATGACTTCGCATGAGATTTTGCAGGATATGGCTGACCGACAGCGCCAGAAGGAGATAGAGGCCTCGAGACGAAAGCCACCTGACGCGCTAGACCCAACGAGCAGCTCCTCCACCACCAGTTTGCCTACTCCTGCGAGGTCTACAACGAACACGACAGGAAAGCGAGCTCCCGGTCCAGGCAGCAATGCGCCTCCTGCTTCGCCTCTGTGTGGCACCTGTGAGCACAGATCGCTACTTTGCGTACCTCCTCCAGTCAAGTTTCCTTGTGTCCTTGATAGTTCTATTCCTTGTCCCACTATTATGTCAGAGCCTGCCCTCTCGCCGAGTTTTTTGTCTTTTTTACAGGACTTGCGGGTGGACATGCATCCTCAAGAGCTGCAAGGACGGAGGAGCACTCAGCTTGAGCAGCGCCCTCAGCCGACCGGGGACAGGCGTCAATTGGTTTTCTGCACGGGAGACAACGCATATCAGCTGGAGCCCGAGCCTGATGAGGGTAAAACGGGGACGCTTTACAACCAAGTGGGAGAGGGTGATGTGACCCTGCATTGTAATACCCCGGATTTGTAATCCTTTATAAGGATTAGAGTGCTACCCATGTCAACAAGAGCTCTTCCTTTTCCTGGTTCAAGTGAGGACAAAGAACTAGAAAGTTAAGCGTGTTAGGGCGGGAGTAGTCTTGGGATGGGTGACCTCCTGGGAAGTTCCCGGTTGGCATGGGGACAGCGTCTCTAAGGCTGTGGGCCTTACAAATGGTATCAGAGCCGACTCTGGGTTACGAGTGGGCTTGGTCTAGTGGACGGTCACTCGACCCAGAGGGTGGTCTTTGGGCTTGACGAGGTCATCAAGGGTTTAAGTGGGGGTGATTGTAATACCTCGGATTTGTAATCCGTTATAAGGATTAGAGTGATACCCATGTCAACAAGAGCTCTTCCTTTTCCTGGTTCAAGTGAGGACAAAGAACTAGGAAGTTAAGCATGCTAGGACGGGAGTAGTCTTGGGATGGCCCACCTCCTGGGAAGTTCCCGGTTGGCATGGGGACAACGTCTCTAAGGTTGTGGGCCTTACACCCGCCATGTCAGCTAGAGAGGAGGTAGACGCCATGAGACATCCTCCTTGAGACTCCTCTACAGCTACATCCAGTCCGAGCTCGATTTAGGAGATTTACTATTTCTAGACATTACTTCTTTAGTACTTTCTATTTACAGTATTTCTATTTTTAGTAGCTGCTAGTTCTAGAGTGGATTCCATTTGTGTTAAATGGGCCGCCAGATTTAGTAACTAGAGAGTTTGGCCCATTAGGTCAACTCTGGCCCATTAGGTCAACTCTCTAGTATAAATAGGAACTCTTGTCTTCTTTTCTATTACGTCAAATCAAGCCTAAGTTTCAAGTTGAGTAAACTCCTTAAACCCCGAGTCCCGACGTCAACAATTAACGCGTTTCTAGTCGAACTATCTTGGCGCGTTAATTCGGTTACCCATTACAATTCCGCAAACCCTAATTCCCCTACCCCTCACGGCTGCCCCCATCTCCTCCACCCTAGAGCAGCCACCGAATTCACCACCACACCACACCTTCACGCCGCCCCTCCCACCTCCTTTCCTTTCCGACGAGTTGCTACGCCCCACTACGCGTTCATCGGATCCTTAGACAACAACTTGTGGTCTTCCGTCGGGCAAGGTCACATCATTTGGCATCAGACATTCCGAATTTCTTGACACATTCCCTAAGGTACTTCTGTTGGTGCACTTTGGTTCCATCTTCTCCATGAGAGACTTGAAGACCCAAGAAGAACTTGAGTTTCCCAACCATGCTCATCTCGAATTCACAGGCCATCAGATTTGAGAATTTTTGAACCAGTTTATCATTTGTAGAGCCAAATATGATATCATCCACGTAGACTTGCACAATCAGGGTGTGCTGTCCCTCCTTCAGAAGGAACATAGTCTTGTCGACCTTTCCACGAACATATCCATGAGCCAGAAGGAACTGTGAGAGCCTATCGTACCAGGCCCTCGGAGCCTGTTTGAGACCATACAACGCTTTGTCAAGAACGTAGACATGATCAGATTGGGAAGTGTCTTCAAAGCCGGGTGTTTTCTCCACATAGACCTCCTCCTTGAGAACTTCATTCAAGAAGGCGGTTTTTACGTCCATTTGTTATAGTTTGAAGCCGTGGAATGAGGAGTAGGCTATTAGGAGTCTTGTGACGTGACCTTGATCATCCAGCTTGTTTCAGAATACCCACTTTGTTCCTATCACGGTCATGTTCCTTGGTCGAGGAACCAACCGCCAAACCTTGTTCCTTTCGAACTGATGGAGTTCTTCTTGCATGGCGTTTATCCAGTCAGGATCCTTCAATGCTTCTCCTACAGTTTTAGGTTCTTACAAGGAAATAAAGGCATTGAAAGCACATAAATTTTGTAAGGAAGAGCGAGAGCTTTGAGGGATTCCCTTTCGAAAGTCTGTGAGGATTAGATGAACTGGATGAGACCCCCTCTGTTGGTAGTTCCTTATCTACAGATTGTTGATGTCAAGCTCGTCTGAGTCAGCGTTACCTGTAGTTGGACTTTCACTGCCTGTCCCAACATCAGTGGGGCAAGCACCCTCCGTTCCTTCAGCAACAGGGCTTTCCTCAGAAGATTCCACTAAGTCGGGACTGGGGCTCTGTTCCCCCTGAGGAACCTGAGATGATTCAGACAATTGAGCACCTTCATCTGTCCCGACAGAGTTGGCGGAGTCGGGGGTTCTTGGTGTTGATGGGTCATCATGAGTGTCTTGATTTAGCGAGACCCCATCTCCGATACTGTTTTCCACAAGTTGAAAGCCATCATCTTCAGACGGGCCAGTGTTTGAGGGAACACTAGCTGATTGTTCCTGCACATTGTTACCAGCCATAACAGATTCATCGAAAACCACATGAATTCTTTCCTCTACCTTTCTAGTTCTCTTGTTGAATATTTTGTAGGCTTTGCTGTGAAGAGAATATCCTACAAAGGTCCCTTCATCACTTCTGTGATCAAACTTCCCAAGAGAATCCTTCCCATTATTGTGTACGAAACACTTGCAACCAAACGTGCGCAGATGAGACACGTTAGGCTTTCTTCCCCTTAGTAGTTCATAGGCAGTCTTGTTCAAGAGGGGACGAATGGTTGCCCTGTTCAGAACATAACATGCAGCGTTCAAGGCTTCGGCCCAAAAGCTCATAGGAAGACCACTTGCAATAAGGAGGGTACGCTTCATGTCTTCTAGAGTTTTGTTCTTCCTTTCCACAACACCGTTTTGCTGCGGAGTCCTTGGAGCTGAAAAATTGTGATTAATGCCTTTGTTCCTGTAGAGGAATAGAAACTGAGAGTTATCAAATTCTGTCCCATGATCAGTGCAGATGGACCCCAGAGACTGTCCTACACTTCTTTCAACCGACTTGAGCCAAGATTCAAATTCAGCGAACACTTCGTCCTTTGATGACAGAAAGAGAGTCCATGTGTACCTGGAATAGTCATCAACAATAACAAAGACATAGGCATTTCCCCCACGGCTCCTTGTGCGCATTGGCCCACAAAGGTCCATGTGGATTAGTTTTAGAGGACGAGTAGTACTGACCTCCTTCTTTGACTTGAAGGAAGACCTGACTTGCTTACCTTTGGTGCAGGCATCGCAAACTCCATTTCTCGTTGCTTTGATCTTAGGAAGACCGTTCACCAGTTCTTGTCTATGAAGTTTGGAAAGAAGTTGAAGGCTTGCATGTCCGAACCATTTATGCCATAGATCCATTGTCCCAGCAATGGACGACATACATAGGTCCTTCTCAGGGATAAAAGCAGGGTCAACTTTATAGACGTTGTTGTCATATATTCCTTTGAGTAAAATTTTCCCTGTACTTATACACTCAACATAACAATCATCAATAGTAAAGACCACCCTATTTTTCTTGTTTTGACACAGTTTAGCCACACTAAAAAGATCAAATCTAAGATTATTCACGAGTGTCACAATGTCCACAGTAATATGGTTAGAAAGCCTTACCTTACCGAGACCGCAAACTTCTCCCTTGCTTTTGTTTCCAAAGGTTATTGAACCTCCGGAGGCCTGTTGAAGAGAGGTGAACCATCCTTTGTTCCCTGTCATGTGACTTAAGCATGCATTGTCGAAGTACCAGGAACCTTTCCTTGCTTCAGACTCAGATTCCCGAAGGCCACCTTTTGATTCATCAGGGTCTTCTATGCCCATCAGACAGACATCCCTTGAATGAGAAGATTCTTCATCATCTGAGTTGGAACCACCCCATGTAGCGATCATCGCTTGCTCCCCTTCACAAACCGGAGGAAGACATGTCTTCTTCTTGAAGCAGTTTTTGGCAAAATGTCCTTTGTTTTGACAGTGGTAACAAACGACATCCTTCGTGTCTTTGTTCCCTTCAGAGGAACGCGGAGTGCCCTTGTTTCGAGACCATATCTTCTTCATTGCTCTAGTGATGAGAGCCACATCTTCATCACCGTCCTCATCTTCATCTTCAACTTGAGATAAGTCAAAGGCACGTTCAACCTTCAAAGCAATACTTTGAGCCTTCTCTTCTCCTTTCTTGTTCATCTTGTGGTTATAGACAGAGGCGTTGCTTTCGAGTTTGGCAACCACCTCTTCCATAGTGAGAGTCTTGACATCAGTCTGGGAGGAAAGCGCGAGGGCAATCGCATCCCATTGAGAGTTGAGGCCTTGCATGAAGTGGTGAGTGAGCTTTCAGTATGACATCTCTTCATCAAGGAACTCCAGTTGACCTACAATTTCCAGGAACCTGGAATAGAACTCTTGGATGTGCTCACCCTTTCCTTGAGAAATTTGATCATACTCCTTCATCAGGGAAATAATCCTGTTTTTCTTGACATCTTCATTTCCATGATGGAGACGCTTTAAAGCATCCCAAATCTCCTTGGCGGTTTTGTAACCAATGATTTTCTTGAGATCAGTGGGGAGAAGAGACATGTGAAGGATCTTCTTGGCTCTGTTGTTCTTCTCCAGCTTTTTCCAGTCGTCATCCGTGTAGTCAACCCTTGGCTTTGGCTTTGTAGCGTCTTTTTCATTTGGAATTGCTATGGGGCCAACTTCAATGATTCTCCATATTTGACCATCAAGGGAACAAATATGAGACTCGATTTGTTTCACCCACCAGTCATATTCACTAGCTTTTAGAATTGGAGGCTTCCAGAATGAATCTCCGATAGCATTGCTTGACGACATCTTTCCTGCAAAGTCTTAACGAAAACAATCTAAAGCACCAGGCTCTGATACAAATTGTTGGATCGTTAGTGTTACGTCTGAAAGAACAAATGCTTTGTTCCCACAAAAGGTACAGCGGAATATTATAGCAAGAAAGATAAAATAGAGAACTCACGATGCATAGTGGAAACCTTAATCAATCAAATAACTAATCAAGTAAAACCACTACCTTCAAGCTTCTCGCTTGAGAGGATTTTGAAGAGTCTACTTGTGTTATTGATTTCTTGTTCGATTACACTTGTAACCTGGACTTCAAACCCTAGACTTCCCACCTAGATTTGAATCTCTTCTACAACGGTGAATACAAACTCACTCTTCTAAGACTCACAAACACTTCACTTTCTTTTTCTCTCAATTAAATGTTCTGAGTTCGTACATAGAAATGAATCTCACACTCCTATAAATACAACTTGATAAATCATCGTAACAAGATAACTATCTTTTTGAAATCGGCAATAAGAAGATATTAAATAATCTGAAGAATATTATCTTAACCGCTTATTTTATCTAAGGAATGATTTCCTAAGATAACAAAATTGGATTAAGATAAAATCCTTCTCTCTCCAAATATATTATCTTAGGAAAGATTTCCTAAGATGACATAATCGGATTCTTGTTTTGGGGCGAAACGATCGGACGACCTAAATCGCCTTAGACGGGGTAACTAGTCGATCGAATGATAAAAAACAATCCAAACCAAGCAAGCAATAGATAAACAAAGAATAAATATGTAATAGCGTGATGGTTTTATTAGATATCGTGTTTAATCAGACTAAATCGTGATACAACTTATCGTGATAAAACCAGAGATCGAGTGGGACTCGATCGGCGACTTGTGAGTGGCGACCGACAAGGATCTAGCGTAAGCAGCCGTTAGAGAGCTAGGTGGAGAGCGAGAGTGCTATTCTGGTGAGTTGTTTTTCTTTTGGAACGCTTGTCCTGTGTGTAATTGTGCAGTCCTCTTCTTATCTTCCTCGTCGTCCTGATATGGTAAGTCTTTTACTCTTGTGACCGTTTATGCTTCGGCCGAATATTCCATCTTCAATGCTCGGAGTGATGGTAAAGATTGCGCCATTTAAATCTCTACGTTTATGGTGGTTTGAAGGCAGTGGCCGTTGCGTGATCTAGCATTTAATGCTTGGCGAGATCCTCGCGATCCTGTCGGAAGACATTCGACCAGAGACGTCTCGTCGGATCCTCTGGGCTTTCTTCTTCGATCTTCCGATTGGAAATAGGCTTGGGCTCGACCGATTTGACCCATCTTCTCTGGAGAATCCAGGCCCAACAATAGCCCCAAGTTGCTATGGGCTTACGGTTTAGGCAAGTTGACCGGAATCCGTGGCAACTTCTCTAGACGCGATCTCCACCTTCCAATTTGGCGCGTTTGCTCAGGGCTACGCGGCGCGTGATCGAGGCATGATGCGACGTCTCTGCAGGCCTTCACTTCCCTCCATAAATTCGTAGCAGAAGGAATCGATTACTCTTCATCATCTTCCTTTGCAAGTTTCTGGTAAGCCTCTTGGCTTCTCTTGCCACAGCTTTCTGATTTCTCATAGTCGTAGCTCTTCGACTCTCCTCTTTTCCCATTCTCGAAATGGTTTCTCTCGAGGCTTCTGAGTCGTCGAAGACTCTCTCCGATTCTCGTGAAGGCGAAGCTCCTCCTCGTTTTATTTTGAAGGAGTCGGATGCGTTGGTTAGCACTATGTCCCAGGCGGAACTGGATCAGGTGCTCCAAGTCGGAGGTTTTCCGCCGGAGACGGTTGCCAGGCTGCCTCACCCAGACGAGAGGGCCGATGCTCGCTATGAGGGATGGGTTTGCTTCTACTCTTACCCGTTTAGAATAGGGCATAGGTTTCCTTTTCCCCCCCTTGTCAGAGACTTCTTAGCTATGTTGGCGCTGGCGCCATGTCAAGTAATGCCTCAGGCGTGGAGAGTACTTAGGGTTTTAGACCTTGTGAATGTTCAAACTGGGGCTGATTTTGACTTCGACGCCCTGTGGTACAACTACTTCATAGGATCGAAGAGTTCCTATCGCGTTCAGTTGCGTGTCCGACCTGGTCGGAAGCCCTTGGTGCAGAGCCCTGATGTTAATGACCGCGGATGGGGGTCGAAGTTCTTTTTCGTCGAACGCTCTTCTCTGGAGAAGGAGGGAGAATGTCCGTTTTTGTTGATGGAATGGCGAGTCGATAGTATGTACTTGTCTTTTCTTTTGTGTATTTGTGTGTCTTAACTCTTGCTTTAACTTTTCTTTTTTGTAGTCCCCGAACCAGAGGATCTAGAAGTGAGTAGCCGATCAGAGGGCTTGTCAAAGATTGTGCTTGCGATTCCCGCGTCTGAAAGGAAATTTGTGAACGTCAACTTGCTGGCGACGACTCCTGCCTCACAAGAAGATATGTCGAATGTTTCTTCATCTCGTGCGAAAGGTAGACTTTCGGCTTTAGGAGTCTTTTTATTGTTTTTCACTTTGTCGTGTACTTTAGGATTTCTCCTTTTTTGTTGTCCTGTCGTGTCAGGTTCCCCTGGTGGTCGGTCGAGTGCTCGCCTGAGGGTGGCATCGGGAAAAAGCTTGATTGAGCAAAGAAAGTAGCAGCCAAGGCGGCGTCGAGCAAACTGGCTCTGATTGACCTGACGACTACGGTTAAAGCTGGCTCTAAGAGGAAAGCGAGCGCTCATCCTGATGATGTCAAGGCGGAGGACATCCCTAAGAAGAAAGGCGCGACCGCCGAAGGGGTCGGCAAGATCGGTGCCGTAGGGCCGTCGATCGTTGATCTTTTTTGCGCTCAAGACCCGACTTTGAAGTCGGAAGTTAAGGACGTCTCCCCTTTGGACTGCATTGGTGAAGCGGGCAGTTCCGCGTGAAGGGTGTGTTGCCCTTTGTTTTGTGCGTTTTTGTATTTCTTTTGTTCGAATGTGTTTTCTGATTCGTGTATTTGTATTGTCGTATGCCTTTTTGTCAGGCTTTTCAATACTTCTTGGGAGCTTACTCTGGTGTCCAGGCGATGCTTGTCAAGGCTGAGGACAGGGCTGCTAGGTCAGAGTCCGACCTTGCCTCTTTAAGGACCAAGCTGGAGGGAGCGGAGAGTCGCTGTCGTGAGACTGAGCGTCGTCTCACCAGGGAGCTGAAGAGCTGTCAAGGGGAGCTGATCGCATGTCAGAGGGAGTTTGAAGAGTGCAGGGCAGGCATTGAGGAGAAAGTGAAGCGGGCTCGGATTGCCGACGGTCAGATTGCTGGCGACGTTGGGGCCTTCTACGCAGTGAAATCGCGCATCGAGATGATTGAAGAGTTCAACGAGGGCAAGCATGAGCTCTGGGACCTGAAGGCGGAGAAGGAGACTTTGGACTCCATGTTTCCAAAGGGCAATCCTGGTCAAGAGTTGTTCTGCTTAGCCGGCGTCGGAGAAGAGGCTGTGGATGAAGGTGTTGATGAGGACGAAGCTCATTCTGGAGATGCTAAGCCGACCGACGAGATACCCTCATTGGAGCCAGCCCCTGCCGAAGGTAATGTTGTTGTTCCCGATGCTTGACTTTGTTTGTCCCACTTGTGTGTGGGTTTAGACATTTGATGCCTTTGGATAATGTATGTTTTGGGGACCCGTCCACCATCACGGGTCGCAGAATATTTCTGTTTGATGAAGTCCTACAGATGTGTAGGCAGACAATGTGGTTTGGCGATCCGTCCGCCATCGCGGGCCGCGTATTTATAAAAATGCTTTTTATTTTGCTGCAAATGCGTTTTTACATGTAGAATTGCATGCTAGTTTGTTTCGTACATGTTCGTCGAACTTTCGAGGAAGTTGTCGACGACGTTTAGTATGTCGTGTATGTCGGTTTCACCCGTGTGCTCCGTCGAGTGGGGTTTCACCGTGTGTATGTATGTAGAGCAGGCCTGCGATGTGTTTGTGTTAGTCATGACATTATGCCGGGGAGGTAAGCAATATATAATAAGGTGTTTGTTCCTTATGTTTAATTGCGTGAATGTAATAAGGTGTTGCACCTTATGTTTTGTATAAGGCAGGCGGTGTGCCGACGTGCCTGTGTTGTCATCTCCCCGTAATTCGATCGATCGTGTAATGTAAGCGCTATATGCGGATGACAGGATCCATTTGCGGACGACTGGGTCCATTTGCGGATGACGGGGTCCAATGTAAATGCTGTTCTGCATTTGTGTTTTTGTAAGGAGGAAATCCTCGCTTATTGTCGGATGATGACATGTAAAATAAAGTAGCGATGTATATGCGATGGCATGCGATATGTATACGACGGATGGCAATGTATATGCGATAGCATGCGATATATATGCGACAGATGGCAATGTATATATGATAGCATGCGATAGGTAGCAATGTATATGCGATGTATAGAGTTTTGCGTGATGTTTTTACCTTATCAGTTCAGAAATGGTATAGCTTGAGATGTGCTGCGTTCCAACTCCTCGGGATTGGTTGTCCGTCTTTGTCTTCTAACTGATACGCTCCTTGTCCGACCACTTCGGTGATCAAGTAAGGTCCTTTCCATTGTGGTGCTAGCTTTCCGTCGGATGGGTTCTTGGTGTTCTGGAATGTCTTCCTTAGGACCTAGTCTTCGACCTTGAATGCCTTGATTCGGACGTTCTTGTTGTAACTCCTTGCGACTTGTTGTTGGAACCTGACCATCCTGATTCGAGCTCTCTCTCTGATTTCGTCCACTGTGTCGAGATTATGTGCTAGTTCGATGTCATTTTGTTCGTTTGTCTGAAGGTTACAACGAGCAGTCAGAACCAGTAACTCAGCCGGGATGACTGCCTCACTCCCGTAGACGAGAGAGAAAGGCGATTGCCCGGTCGCATTCTTTGGAGTAGTCCTGTCGGACCAGAGAATAAGTGGGAGTTCGTCTGCCCATTTGCCTTTAGCCCCTGTGAGGCGTTTCTTGAGGTTGTTGATAATGATCTTGTTGCTGTATTCGGCTTGTCCGTTGGATTGCGGATACCGAGGTGTGGATGTGACCAATTTGATGTTCCATTGGTCGCAGAAGGCTCGAGTCTTATGACTGATGAATTGGGAACCGTTGTCGCACACGATTTCTGATGGGATGCCAAATCTGCACAAGATATTGCGTTTTATGAATGAAATGACGTGTTGATCTTTTACCTCTCTGTAGGCTTCGGCTTCGATCCATTTAGAGAAGTAGTCCGTCATGGAAAGGAAGAAAACTCTTTGACCCGACGCGGGGGGAAGCTTTCCGACGATGTCCATTCCCCATCGCATGAAGGGCCATGGAGCCAGGGTCGGATGGAGGAGCTCTGAAGGCTGATGATGGACGGGTGCGTGCCGCTGGCAGGCGTCGCACTTCTTGGTGTATTTCACGGCGTCTTGGTTCATTGTTGGCCAATAGTACCCGTTTCGAAGGGCTTTTCCTGAGAGGCTTCATCCGCCGGTGTGGTTGCCACACTCTCCTTCGTGTAATGATTGTAAGATACGTCCGACTTCTGGAGTCTTAAGGCATCGTAGGAGTAGCCCTGTAACAGATATTTTGTACAAGATATTGTCAATGATATCGTAAGAAAGTGTTTGTACCTTGAGCCTTTTTGCTTCTATCTTGTCGTCGGGTAGAATACCGTCTTTTAACCACCTGATGTAAGGTAGCGTCCAGTCGTTATTGGTGTCAATGATGTCTTCTTCTGGTCGGTCGCCTATTTCCATGGCGACGAGTTCTTCGAGTGGTGTTGTTAACTCGACAGATGTCCTTGGGACGGCTGGCGTCATGATGTGTGCCAATGGTATGTGTGGAAATTCTTTCGGGTCTAGGACGGATCCTAGATTGGCGAGTGCGTCAGCTTGGGAGTTGAGATCCCTGGGCACCTGTCGGATGTTGAATGTCTGGAATTGTGCGATCAGTTTCTTGGCTACCTCCAGGTAGGCTATCATTCTGGTATCTTTGGCATTGTACGACCCTTGTATTTGGTTCACGACCAGCAAGGAATCGCAAACGACTTCGATCTCCCGGACCCCTAGGTCGCGAGCTAGGATGAGTCCGAATATGAGTGCTTTGTATTCAGCTTCGTTGTTAGTCGCATCCCACTCACATCTGACAACTTGGGCTATCTTGTCCCCCTGTGGCGATTTCAGTACGACCCCAAGCCCCGATCCTCTGGAGTTCGATGCCCCATCTGTGTGGAGCTCCCATATACCTATATCGTTTGTCGCGAGTAGTTGAGTTGCTTCTTTTGCGGCTTCTTGCTCTAGGGTCGGACTGAAATCAGCCACAAAGTCGGCTCAAGCTTGTGACTTGATCGCTGTCTTGGGCTCGTATTCGATGTTGTAACCACTGAGGTTTATGGCCCATTTGGTCATTCGTCCTGTGAACTCAGGTTTCCTCATGATAGCTCTCATGGGATGATTAGTGCAAACAGTAATAGTATGGGATTCAAAATATGGTTTGAGTTTGTTCGAAGCCATTACCAATGATAATACGAGCTTTTCAAGTGACGAATACCTCATTTCGGCTGATAATAGTGTCCGACTGACGTAGTATATTGGCGACTGTTTGCCATCCTCCTCTCTGACCAGTACATCGCTTACGGCCGATTCTGACACTGTAAGATAAAGAAATAAGGGCTCGTCGCCTTTAGGTTTAGTCAGTAACATGGGACTGGCCAGGTATTCTTTGAGGTTCAGAAATGTTGTTTCGTGTTCTTCCGTCCATTGAAAGGATTTGTTCTTCTTGAGTGCGTCGTGGAAGGGTTTGCACTTGTCGGATGATTTGGAGATGAATCTGTTCAGAGCTGCTATCCGACCTGTGAGCTTCTGTACGTCTTTGACACATCGGGGGGATCGAAGGTTGATGAGAGCCCTGATCTGTTCTGGGCTGGATTCTACTCCTCTTTGTGTCACCATATAACCTAAGAACTTCCCTGATGACACTCCAAAGGAGCATTTAGTAGGGTTTAGTTTCATGTTGTACCTTTTGAGCACCTCGAAGCTGTCGCGTAGGTGGTCTACGTGATCTTCTTTCTTTTTGGATTTGACCAACATGTCATCTATGTAGACTTCCATCGTGTCTCCGATTTGGTCTTTGAACATTTTGTTGACTAGTCGTTGATACGTAGCCCCTGCATTTTTTAGACCAAAGGGCATTACTTTGTAACAATAGATACCTTGACTGGTGATGAACGCTGTTTTTTCTTGATCGTCGGGATCCATGAGGATCTGATTGTAGCCGCTGAAAGCGTCCATGAAAGTGAGCATTCTGTGCCCTGCCGTGGCGTCGACCATGGCGTCAATATGGGGTAGAGGAAACGAGTCCTTGGGACAAGCCTTGTTGAGGTCTGTGAAGTCGATGCAGACTCTCCACTTGCCGTTCTTCTTCTGGACTACGACCACGTTGGCTAGCCATTCAGGATAGTGGACTTCTCTGATTTTTCCTGTTTCCAGTAAGCTTTTGACCTCGTCGTCGACTATTTTGTTCCGCTTGGGAGCGAACTTCTTGCGTTTTTTCTTAACAGGGGGATGAGATGGATCCACATTTAATTTATGAGTAATAACGTTGGGAGATATTCCGACCATATCCTCATGCGACCATGCGAAACAGTCGGCATTGGTCCTGAGAAAATCGAGAAGTTGTTGTCTGGTTGAGTCGTCTAGATCCGACCCGACCCTTACCGTTTGGCTTGGCTTTGAAGGATCTAGTGCGATCTCGTCGAGTTTCTCCATTTCTGGTTCAACGTATCGACTAGGTCCTTCGCCGTTCCGTGATTGCTATGCGGTCTTGTGTTCGACTGCATTCTTCATGGAAGCGACGTAGCATTCCTTTGCGGTCCTTTGATCTCCTCTGATCTCTTGGACCCCCCATTCAGTAGGGAACTTGATGACCTGGTGATATGTTGAAGGTACTGCCTTCATAGCGTGTATCCACGGCCTGCCAATGATACAATTATAGGGAGACGGACAGTCTAGGACTAAGAATTTAACCTGTTGGTTGATATCTCCAGCATATGTGGTCAGAATGATTTCACCAGTCGTGTGTTTAACCTCACCGCTGAACCCGACCAGTGGGGTCGACTTCTTGATTAGGTCGTTCTCGGTCAGACCCATTTCTTTGAGAGCATCGAGGGTCAAGAGGTTTGTCGAACTCCCTGTATCGATTAGTACTCTCTGTATTAAACAATTACCAATAGACAAAGAGATTACCAGACCATCGTGGTGACTATCCGACCCGTCGGAATCGGATTCGTCGAATGTGACCGTCGGAAGGTCGGAAGTTCTCCTCGGCTTGAATTCCGACGCTTCGGGCTTGTCGCCCTTGCTTTCTCTGGCGTGTCGCTTGGCCGCGGAGTACATGTTCCCATATATGTCCGATCCTACTGAAATGGTATTGACAATTTTTGTATGGACAGGAGATGGGGGTTTGTTTTGTTTTACCTGATCTCGGCGTTCCATGGCAGCCTTTGCCCGCTCCGAGATTACGTCGCATAGGAACCCTTGTGAGAGTAGCCTAGCGACCTCCTTTCGTAGGGCGATGCACTCGTCGGTCGAATGACCGTGGTCGCCGTGGAATTCGCACCATCGACTCATGTCCTTCTTGATATCCGGTCGATCGCTCTTTCGGGGCCATCTTACGTCTTTTCCATACTTGTCGAAACTCTTGACGAGCTCCGATACGGAAACGTTGAAGTTATAAGATTGGACCCTGGGAGGTAACACAGAACCGTCTCTCCATTCCTGTGACCTGCCTTGGAAAGAGTTTACCTGATTTGGTTCGTTTCGAGTACGAGAATAGGGATGTGGACGTCTGTCTCAACGGTTGTCGGAGGAATGTTTTCGATCTGATGGATCGGGTCCGCGTGAGGCTTTACGCAACTCACGGTCCTCTTCCAATCTTACCTCGGCCATAGTTTTGGCCTGGACATCTTCAAAGCTTTTGCATGGGTACTTCGTAATCTCGCCGTAGAGATTGTTGTCTTTTACTAAGCCTTGTCGGAAGGCTTCGATAGACGTTGTGATGTCACAGTGGGGGATTCCCACTTTCTCTTTGTTATACCTGTTAAGATAATTCCGGAGAGGTTCGTTGTACCTTTGCGTGACTCGGTAGAGGTCACTCGATTGTTTCTCGTGCTTCCGACTGCTAGCGAACTGACTCTTAAAAGAGTTGACCAGATCCGCGAATGATGCGATCGTTCCCTGAGGCAAACGCATAAACCAAGTTAGTGCGGGACCCGCGAGGGTTGTGCCAAAGATTTTGCACATGACGGCCTCGCGGCTCTCCCTTGAAACAGATGCAGCCATTAGTTTTTGTTTATAGAGAGAGATATGGTCATCTGGATCGGTGGTGTCGTCGAACGTCGCCATGTTGGGGAGATGGAACTTCTTGGGGATCTCGACCCTTGCGATTTCTTCGACGAACGGGGATTCTTCGAATCCGCCGGACGCTTCTCTCTCGATCGGTTGCGGGACTCCTGGGAGCCTGTTGAAGCGATCGTCGATCGTCTTCATATGTCGGTCGAGCGTCTGCTGGAAAAGAGCCATGATATCTGGCGGATTGGCAACCTGTGGTTCGTCGATTCGGGGCCCAACAGACCCGATCGATGTGGAAAAGGTGACATGGTTAGTCGAAAATGGACTAGCGAAAGGAGTTTGAGACGTACCCTCAGTGTGTCCAGGACGTCGTACGCTCGGAGGCGTTGGCTCGATGTTGTCCATGTCGAGGCGTGTTCGGACGCCGCCGTGGACGGGCGCGTTCCTAGATCCTGAAGCCCCTAATTGTACCTGCGACTTAAGAGACTCATTTTCACGAGTTAGTTGCGCGATCTCGGCTTCGGATTGGGTTGACAAAACGGCTAGGGCTTCAGTTTTTTGACGTTGTTGGGCTAGTTCCTCTTGAAGGGCGGCCATTTTTTGAGAGAGTTCTTGGAACTGGGTTGGAGTAGGATTTTCGGTTGGGTTTTCTGTAGTTTGGGTTTCGTCTTCGAGACGTGGTTCTTGATTGTCAGTAGAAGGATCGATAGTCATGGTTGGAAAGTTTCGGAAGGATGATCGGCAAGTTGCCCCACGGTGGGCGCCAAATTGTTTTGGGGCGAAAAGATCGGACGACCTAAATTGCCTTAGACGGGGTAACTAGTCGATCGAATGATAAAAAACAATCCAAACCAAGCAAGCAATAGATAAACAAAGAATACATATGTAATAGCGTGATGGTTTTATTAGATGTCGTGTTTAATCAGACTGAATCGTGATACAACTTATCATGATAAAACCAGAGATTGAGTGGGACTCGACCGGCGACTTGTGAGTGGCGACCGGCAGGGATCTAGCATAAGCAGCCGTTAGAGATCTAGGTGGAGAGCGAGAGTGCTATTCTGGTGAGTTGTTTTTCTTTTGGAACGCTTGTCCTGTGTGTAATTGTGCAGTCCTCTTCTTATCTTCCTCGTCGTCCTGATATGGTAAGTCTTTTACTCTTGTGACCGTTTATGCTTCGGCCGAATATTCCATCTTCAATGCTCGGAGTGATGGTGAAGATTGCGCCATTTAAATCTCTGCGTTTATGGTGGTTTGAAGGCAGTGGCCGTTGAATGATCTAGCATTTAATGCTTGGCGAGATCCTCGCGATCGTGTCGGAAGACATTCGACCAGAGACGTCTCGTCGGATCCTCTGGGCTTTCTTCTTCGATCTTCCGATGGGAAATGGGCTTGGGCTCGACCGATTTGACCCATCTTCTCTGGAGAATCCAGGCCCAACAATTCTCTCTCCAAATCTTCCCATCGGCGTGAGCTATCCAACCGATTTCCTTTTCTGTGACCGCGTGATCTTCAATGATGATTCCCATAATCTTCACGCTGATTATCCTTCACTCCATTCACAACTTTGAGTTTTGTTCGTCAATGATATTCCTTGAGAGGTAACAAAGCATGTGGAGAAAGCTTTGTTCCCTCTGCAATCCTTCGTTTCAAATGGTTCCCTGTGTCAACTGTGTGGTTCCTGAAACACTTGATTACCAGATTAGTTGAATGTTTGTTACCATCAAAACCTAAGGAATACAACAGTGAGAACAAAAGCTTATTTGCAAACTAATTAACAACGATTAACACACAATAGAAAATATATGAATAGTAGGAAATTGATCGATGGACACGAAAGATCAGCGCAGGAACGAAAACACCGTTATTTTAGGCCGATAAATTGATGTTGATGTAGACTCGTTATTGTATCGTGGTACAAGCTACGTATTGCATTAGAAGTAAATCACGCTGACATTGGTGCAAGTCTGAAACGGCGTAAGCCCCCCAAGTTTAGCACAATTCTCCTCGAATTTGTACACTTTAGCTAAGAAGAAAATGTATCGATTGAAACTCAGACCAATAGAAGGGCGGATTTCCTTTGTTTAGAAAGACAAAGAGCTTTTTGATTTGTGTGTTTTTAGAGAAGAGAAGCATCACCAAGGAGAGTTGAGAAGATAATTCCTCCACGATGTGCTCAACTCCCTATTAATTATGAAATCAAAACAAAATCATTTTTTTGAAATCAATCAACGATTTCTTCCCAAGTTTCGCAAAATGAAGCTCGAATTAAAAAGTTTTATTTAATCTCCAAAGTTACTACATAGCAATAGATAATACTAATCCGTTGGACCCTTTATCTGCAAAATAAAATAGCAAAACCATAAAAAGAGACTCAACCCCACCACACCGTGCGTGTCACGGATTAGACCGACCAAACTCTTATGTGTGAACGTGAGAACATGTACACATAGTACAAATGAAATATGTACACGATACAAAATAAATGCACATATCTAAAAACAATGAAAACATAGTATAAAGTAGATGCACACGCAATACAAAATAGATGCGCACATAGAACAAATATCAATGTACATATATTAAGGATGGGCAAAAGTGGACCAGACCGTAAGACCGGACCGGACCGTGACGGTCCGATCCACGGTTTGTGACGGTCTGGTCCACGGTCCGAGAATTTTACATTTCCGGTCTTACGGTCCGGTCCAGTCTGGACCGTAATTTTTACGTCCGGACCGTAAAAATTAAAAAAAAAATTAAAACATTTTTAGGCGTAATTTTTACGGTCCGGTCGGATCCGGACCGTAATCAAACAATTTAAATGCCAAAAATTATCAAATCCGGTCTTTTCGGTCCGGATCGGTCCAGAGCGGACCGGATGCCCATCCTTTGTGCAATACATAATAGATACACGCATAATACAAAATAGATTAATACACATTTTCAATTAAAATGCGTACTATGTCTATATATTTTCTATAATGTGTATATGTTCTCACGTTTGCATATAAACATTCGTTCTCATGTGATGATTCATCTTTTTTTGAAAGCATTTTACATTAGGTTTTTTCTAGTGTGTGCTAGCTCATGGACACACAAAAGAATTTCCTTTTCTAGTGTGTGCTAGCTCATAGTGTTGCATTTTTCGTGACGAGGTGCAACAACCCTAGAGATGATATGGAACGCGATTCGTTGAGCCAGAGTCAGCCTTTTGGTGTGTAGTTCCCCTTTAGTTGAGCCAAACAACCTTTCCACACATGCCAACTTCTCCTCATTGACTTCACTAGCAGAAACCTTAAAGAAACCACCCAACGGAACGGAGAGGAGAACATATAGTACCTTGGGAGTGAAAGAGATGTCTTCGCCACCAATTTTGGATAACCCAGACATTGCATCAGCCTTGGACAAGTGATAGTAGTGGTAGAATTCGCGCACTTGAACCTCGTTCACAGTGGCCCTGTTTGCACTGATCCGTTCCCAACCTTGGAAACAAAGAAGCTCCAGAATTTCTTCCACATGATGCTCAACAAAGAAACTGTCTCGAATTAGGAGAGGCAGGATTATGTGCTTACCCTAAGAAAAATCAGGAACCGTCGTAGAGGTGGAGACTTCCAATTTCGCCTTCTTTTCCTCTGTTTGTGAGGTGGAATGAAGATGGGTTTTGATCGTCTTGGGAGCGGTCACGTCACCACCCGACTTTGAAGGAGTCGAGTGCTCAGTGGGAACCTTCCTCGTTTCCAGATACTGAACAACAGCATCCCATTCCTCTTCCTCTTCAACAGTAGCAGCGAGATCGGCCATCTTGCGCTTACAGCTTGGAGGAAGCG
This sequence comes from Rheum nobile, assembly GCA_027886185.1. NCBI lineage: Eukaryota > Viridiplantae > Streptophyta > Magnoliopsida > Caryophyllales > Polygonaceae > Rheum > Rheum nobile. Next base: position 1,437,123 of record WOAB01000171.1, read on the forward strand.
CCAAATGTGAAGCCTTTACCCCCAATTGTTCCTCTACAGACTTCATTGATCGTTCCTCCTTCTCAAGTTTGTCTTTGGAGGGAGAAGAAACCTCATCTTCCTTATGATGAGCAGTAGGAGTCTGGTCGTCCATGGACACCAATTCAAGCGCAGGATTGAGGTCCTGAGCCTTCAATGGCGATGGAGCAATGGTCGATGGAGTAGATGTCGGAGCAGAGGGATCGGCGGCCTGTTGAACAGCGGCCTGAGCATTTTCAACCACGAAAGCCGGCACATCGGATTTTGCAGGGGTGGCGCGGGCTTCTTTGGCCTGTTGGAGTTGAAGAATCCAGGCGTCGGCCTTGGACATCTTGTCAGTGGGAGGGATCTTGCTTGGAGAGGCCATTGGGATGTTGGTGATAGATTAGGGTAACGATAGAGAGCAGGGAGATTTTAGAGATGTTGAGAGCGAGAGAGATTATGGTAGTGAAGGTTTGGATAGATATGGGTAGGTATATATAGGAAAGAGAAAATCTTTAGAGGATAAAATCTTTCCAAGTAAATTAAAACCGACTTACCAAAATCCATCAACAAAATCTTTTCTCTCTCCTCTGGCAACGACCTTTTTCACCTTGATTACTGCATTGTCGTTCCTGCAACAAATCCGTCAAATCTCAAAATTAGTCGTTTCAACGTTCACCTGCAAGTCCATAAATGCCAACCACTAATTCAAATTCAACGTTCCATACACACTGTTCCCCCTTAATCTGAGCAGCAGTTGTCGTTCCCCATGAGACCAAGAGTGTTTGCGAGGCTTGTCTGGATATTTCAAAGTTGGGTTCACACAAAAAATAGTATATCCAAACATATGGTAGGAATAGATACAACTCAGATAATTATTCTCCGTAAAAAGTTTATCAAAGAAGGATCATAGGGAACATTTACTTGAATTAAGGCTAAGGTAAGCTTTACAACCGATTATCATGTGGGCATGCAATGAGGGATCAATTCATTAAATCGGTCGTTTTGGGTCTCAAATAAGATGTTAGCATGCAATCAAGTAATGCAACACAAATCAAAAGACAAAGATGTAAGATCCTAAGGCTAAGCAATTCTAACAGGCAAAAACCATGAAATAGCAAAATCAAGACAAGTACTTAAGTAAGATACTTCATGAGGTATGTGATCAAACTAGCCAAGCATTGAAGGAATAGTGGACATGGAATTCCTCAATTTAGAGAGATCATGCCGAGGAGCAACCGAAGATGCTTGAATGGGCCTTTGTCTAGTGCCTTGGTGAAGATATTAACTACTTGATTTTTAGTCCTGCAATGTTCCATTCTAATGAGACCAATTTCAACATTATCACGAAGAAAATGATGACGAATGTCAATGTGCTTAGTACGTGAATGATGAACTGGATTTTTTGAAATGTTAATAACACTACTATTATTACACATGATAGGAACAATGCCAAGAGACATACTAAAGTCCCAGTTGTTGCTTTAACCACAATACCTGAGCACCACAACTTGCTACGGCAACATACTCAGTTTTTTCAGTGGAAAGGGCCACAAAGTTTTGCTTCTTGGAATCCCATGAGACAAGACATGGACCAAGGAACTATGCCGTTCCTGAGGTGCTTTTGCGATCAACTACGTGCCCAACAAAGTCAGCGTCAGTGAATCCAACAAGGTTGAAATCACAATTCTTGGGATACCATAGACATAGATGGTCCATTCCTTTTAGGTATCGAAAGATTCGCTTCACTTCCTTCAAATGTGAGTCTTTAGGATTGACTTGAAATCTAGCACAAAGACAAACACTAAAGAGAATATCCGGCCTACTTGCCGTGAGATAGAGGAGGGAAACAATCATTCCTCTATACATTGTAGGGTCAACTGTTGTTCATGTAACACCCCCCGACTTATTGTCGGTAGTGCCACACGCCAGTGACCTCAGACATTACCGTCCAAAGTCACCAAAGGCTTTAATCAGAACAATTAATCTTAAATAAACACAATTAAATAACGGAAGATTAAACAGCGGAAGACATTTGAATATGAAACTCAATCCTTTTATATTAAAAGATCTCTCATCAAACGAGAGGAGTGTTTTTACAACAGAGTGAAATTTCAGCGGAAAACTCATAAATTACACAGCGGAAGACTTCAAGAATAAACCTAGTACATGACTAGGTTATAAAAATACATATTGAAGTAATACTTAACAATTTTGAAATACCGGCACTTAAATCTGCAACTGCAAGTCTCTTCTTCAACGGTTACTTCGAGTCTTTGGGACCAACCACTGATGTGCCGTATAGGATGGATGACACCAGCCAACCATGCAAGGAATAAAACCCGGTTGGTTAGTCTAACAAAAGACTATGCAATGGTGAAAACATAATGGTCCTAGTGATCGTAACCGTTTACTATCATTGTCCCTCGAATAACAACCGAAGGAACGATATATAACCCGGAACTTTCACGGAATGATTAAAGTTGAATGATCAAGAGAAGACTCCTAAAGATCGAGTCTTATCGGGAACGTATAAAGAGAAGACTCCAAGAGATTGAGTCTTAACGGAAAGCGTATGAAGAGAAGACTCCAACAGATTGAGTCTTACGGGAAAGTATGACAAATGTTTGGGAACATAATAATAATTTCACACAAGCGTTTAAAAAGACTTGACCATTTGGGTCCACGACCAACCTCACCGCGTAATGCGAATTCAGATCTGGAAGGAGGACTTACTCTAATCGAAGTCCAGACGAGGTTCCAAGTTGTACTTCTCGCCCAAGGTTCATTAATTATGTGTATAGCGGCACTTATCTTATTTTAGTGACAAAGCGTACATTTACGTTATAAGCTTTTAAGATATCATCTCATCGCGAGAGATATCGAATAAAATAAATCCCGAGAATCGGCACCAGCTGTGTGCACCTACCCTGAGTAAGGGCAAGGTCATGACTAGAGAGAGTACTAGGGAAAAATCCTCCTAGCACCAGTTATAAAGAAACAACTAGACCTCGCAAGGTACATAGCATTCCTACGAATACTCGTTCTAACTAAACAATTCAGATCACACAATAGTCCAGATCAATACCATCATGGTAATAACAAATATAATAGTGTTGTTTCTAGCAATATATACAACCTATTATAATATTTCTTTTAATCGTATCATATACGTTTATCAAAACTGTTCCCAACGAAAACAATATTCATCCCATTTAATTAACAATTAAAACAATTGATAATTAATAGAAATATGGAATGATAAGCAAGAGCGAACCGTCACTTGCCTTAGACTAGACGAACGATTGACGAAGACGGGTTTCTGGGTCCGAAACGGGAGATTCCTACGGAACGACCCATAACGAAACCCTAGGTTAGATTCGATAATAAACTATACGAATCTAAAGAATGATGAACGAAATCTAAAGAATGGAAGTCCCGACCGAGACCGGATCGCCCAAGGCCACGATCGCGATTGCTAAAGCAATCCGCGGTCGCGGCAGGCACTACCGCGGTCGCGGTCGTTGGGGACGAATGTCCGCGGGCACTGGTGACAGCGGCCGCGGACGCGGCCGACATTGTCACTGCCGCGGTCGCGGTAGTTCATAGCCGCGATCGCGGCTAAGAACTTCGGCGACCCAAAATGATAAAAACTCATCGGCGACGACTCGGAAGGGCTCGATTCGCGACGGCTTCCACTCCTGGGCACCTTGTGCCTCCAATGCACTGCTCCTTGGCCACCACCACCTCCGTCGAGGGCTCCGGCGACTCCTCAAGAATTCCGGCGAGAGCTCAAAGCTCCGGCGACTATGGAAACGAGAGTGAGAGGGGAGATCTCAGATCTGGGTGCTCAAAACCCTCCATTTCGGCCTCTATTTATAGCCAAGGAGGAGAGCCAGCCCCGACAAGATCAACGGCGACGACGAACGCGTGGCTCACATGCCCGACTGTGCCCTCTGTACATTTCCGCGGTCGCGGTGGGTTCTGTCGCGGTCGCGGAAAATTCAAGCCCAGCTCCTCTGGGAGCTATTCTTCCGCGGTCGCGGAAATTCTTCCGCGGTCGCGGAAATTCTTCCGCGGTCGCGGAAATTCTTCCGCGGTCGCGGAATTGCCCTTTTCGCGTCTATTTGCCCGGGAAAAGGTTTGGCATGGGTTTAAAACCCCGGATCTTAAATATTTGTACCCAAACAAATATTCTAAGCCTCGATAATACGTCGAATGTATTTTCCAATGCTCTGGGAATAATACAGAAATCAAACATGATACAAAAATTCCTAACTTTGCCTAACGCGTCCCGAATAATTGATGAGGGTTTGGGAAATTACCCAAATACCCTTACTAAAAATGAGGGGTATTACAGTTCCATTCAAGTCTGCATCCAAACGAGTGTTAGGAGAAATAGGAGTTACAATGGATTTTGCGGAATCCATACCATATTTCTTCAACAACTCCTTGATGTTTTTTTGTTGATGGATCTTCGTTTCTTCATTTGTTTGTGTGAATTGTAATCCGAGGAAAAAGGACAGTTCTCCAATCATACTCATCTCAAACTCACCACTCATAAGATTTTTGAACTTCTCTACAAGAGCAGGGTTAGTGGAACCAAAAATAATATCATCAACGTAGACTTGAACAACCGGAATCTCACCATTTTGTTCCAAAAGGATCAGAGTCTTGTCAATTGTTCCTCGCATGTATCCATTGGAGAGAAGGAACTATGCAAGTCTATAATACCAAGCACGAGGGGCTTGCTTAAGACCATACAGAGCCTTATCCAACACATACACATGAGAGGGACATTTGGCATCTTCAAAACCTGGAGGCAGCTTCACATATACTTCCTCCTAAAGATATCCATTCAAGAATGTGGTCTTGACATCCATTTGGTATAATGTGAATCCCTTGTGTGCAACGTAGGCAATGAGAAGACGAATAGCTTCAATGTGAGCCACTAGAGCATAAGTCTCATCATAGTCTATCCCCTCTTGTTGATTGTGCCCTTGAGCAACCAACCTTGTCTTGTTCCTTGTGACAACACCTGAATCATCCAACTTGTTCCTAAACACCCAACGAGTGCCAATGGCATGCTTGTTGCGTGGTAAGGGAACGAGATGACAGACGTTATTCCTTTCAAACTGATGTAACTCTTCTTGCATAGCTACGATCCAGTCAGGTTCCTTCAATGCTTCCTTGATAGTCTTGGGTTCTACAAGAGAAATAAAAGCATGGAAAGCACAGAACATATTAAGTTTAGAGTGCAAACCTCTTTCACCAATGGGAGTGATGAGGTTGTCAATGGGGTGAGCCTTTTGGTTACGAACACTCTTTGACACAACAGCGGATGGATCGTCATGTTGAGTCTCGAAATCATTCGTCGAAGATGAAGGCAATGGAACATCTTTGTTTGGGGCCGTTCCTTCAGCATTACTCAGGGAATCATCAACGATATCACCACCAGAAGTTCTGGAGGGAACAGTGGTAACAACTTCAGTGTTGTTGAGAGCCTCAACTGTTGTTGAATCAACAGTAGATGTGGAAGGAACATCTGTAGCTTGTGCATAGCTACTAGAATCATCATTGTTATTGGAGGAATCATCGGGACTAGACGAATCTTGAGGAGAATGATGGTGACTACAAGCATTAGCACCACTGTTCCCACCACTTGGACCGCCTTTGGAAGGAAGGCCATCTCCTTCATCGTCAGAGTCCTCTATCTGCATTCTTGGATAACTGTCAACATGGAACGTTGTCTCCAACTCACCACTTGCACCTTTGGTATTCTCATCAAAGACAACGTGGATGATTTCCTCAATTTTGCGAGTGCTCTTGTTGTAAACTCTGTATGCCTTGCTTGCCTTGGCATATCCCAAAAAGATTCCTTCATCACTTCGTGGGTCAAACTTTCCTAAGTTATCCTTCCCATTGTTGTGAACGTAACACTTGTATCCAAAAGCACGCAAGTGGGAAATAATGGGCTTTCGATCCCTTATTAGTTCATAAGCAGTTTTATTCAATAAGGGACGCAACATGGCACAATTGAGGATATAGCATGTGGTGTTGATAGCTTCTGCCCAGAAAATTCTTGGAAGATTGCTTGCAATGAGGAGAGTTCGAGCCATATCTTCCAGAGTCATGTTCTTCCGTTCCACAATGCCATTTTTTTGTGGTGTCCTAGGCGCCAAGAAATCATGTGAAACCCCACGTTCCTCACAGAAGTTGAGAAACATAGAGTTCTCAAACTCCGTTCCATGGTCGAACCTTATGGCTTTCAGCTTCTTACCCAAATTGGTTTCCACCTTCTTGATGAAAGTCTCGAATGCGAAGAAGACTTCATCCTTTGAAGAAAGAAAAATTGTCCAAGTAAATGTAGAATAATCATCGACATTTACGAAAACATACATGTTCCATGCATGACTTATTATCCTCATGGGACCACAGAGATCCATATGGATCAGTTCCAAAGGCTAAGAGGTCGTAACATCAGGCTTCAGCTTGAACGAGGAACGAGTCTGTTTCCCTTTCACACACGCATCACATACGCCATGGAACTCAGATCTAACATTTGAGAGTCCACGAACATGTTCCTTTTCATGCATTTTGTGAATCAGTCGAAGATTTGCATGCACAAGCCTTCTATGCCATAGTTTCGTCTCATCAGCAATAGACGCAAAGCATAGAACCTCCTTTGGCATGAAATCTTTGTCAACATTGTAGACATCCTTGAATTTGACTCCTATAAGAATGATGTTCTTAGTTTCACGATCCTTGACATAGCAGTCTTGGGAAGTAAAGACTGTCTTGTTGTTCCCTTGGTCGCATAGTTGTGCAACACTTAACAAACTGAAACCAAGTTCATGAACTAAACTTACCTCTCTTATCGTTATGCTGGAGTTTAGTTTTGTTTCGCCTGTTCCTATGATTTCTCTGCATCTCTTGTCTCCAAGGGCTACGCTCCCTCTGGAGTGTTTGTGAAGTGAGGTGAGTTGAGTTGATCTTCTTTTCCGGTCATGTGGCACGAACAAACATTATCAATGTACCACTTCTCGTTCCCCCTCACTTCAACATCCACCGAAAAAGTTAAGGTTTGGCGACCCAGGCAAGCTTAGCCTTGCCTGGTCCAGACACGTAATGCAATTGTTCCCTAGGAATAGCACGATCGATGACAACAGTTTTCTTCCTAGATCTAGCATGATTATGATTATGCACATTTGAATCATCATAGAAGTCATTCAATTTCACATTGTTACTCCAACTGTTCCTTCTCTTTGTGTGCTCTTCGGAGAACTTCCTTTTCTTTTCATAGTCTCTCTGTAAATGTATGTTGTCCCCACTATACCATCACAACTTGAATTGGTCCATTTGAACATACTTCTTGTTGGGCACAACACTCATGCGTTGCTTAGCTCGCTCTGGGCAAGGAACATTGGATTGCTTTTCTTGGGACTGCTTAAGGAAGATTTTATGAGCAGGTTGTATAGTGTACCACATTTGGTTCTCATTCAACCCACTCTCAATAACTTTCACACGTTCCTCAAGGTTGTGATTCTTCTCTCTAGCATCTTGCAGTTCCCTGTCTCTAGCTTCACGTAGTTCAAGAATGGATGGATCATCTTCCTTTGCCTTAGACCTTGTGTACCCAATGACATAGCCTCGACAAACTATATGTCTTTAGTTTCAGCTTTCTGTTCCACCATCATAGAGTGAATCTTGTGAACATAGGCTTGCATCTCGGACATCTACACTTCAAGCTTAGTTTGACCAGCAACATCACTTGCATTAGTATTGTTAGAGACTTCATTCATTGACATAGAGGCTTTCTCATTTCTTAACTTCTGAAGTTCCTCACGATTAGCATCACATGAAGAACAAGGAACAATTGATCTACTAGCAGTTTTAGATATGTCTTCTTTTAAACTACTACACTTATCATCAGAGTTGGCTAATTCCTCTTGTGTTTTCAAATTTTCAGCACACTCAAATTTTCATTGTGATACTTCTGAATCTTGCTAAAAACCTCATGGAACGTCAGCTTGATAGTGTTGGGGTTCTCATTTAAGATAGCCTTGGTCATCGCATGACGATGAGGAAGACCATCAATGATGATGATGATCTTTTCATCAGGAAGGATCTCTTCATCAATGATTGAGTGAACAGTCAGGTTAGTTGTGATTGCTTCAAATCTAGCCTGGTAAGCACTCACTTCTTCGTTGTCAGCCATCCTGAAATTGTAGAACTCCTTCTTGGCTGTGAAACGATCAATTTCACGAAGATCCTTGCTCCCCATGTACATCTGTTCTAGGGCCCACTTAGCATTGACAGACTCACAAGATTGAAGTTTTTGGACATCCTGTTGATTAAGAGCATTGTTGAGGAGCATAGCCGCCTTGCAGCTCTTCTCCATGATTTGAAGATCTTCTTGATCCCATTTCTTCATATTCTTCTTTTTCTCAAGATCGGCGATCTCAAGATCTCCAAGGGAGATGATCAACAATCATTGAAAATCATGACTTTGGACCCACTTGATGAAGAGAGTCTTCCAGTATTCATATTGACTAGCGAGCAACAAGGGAGGCCTTGAAGAGTTCAATCCAACTTGACAGTAGTAGCAGTCATCGTTATCTGAAAATCTGTAAGTAACACACAATCTAGAACAAACCAGCTATGATACCAATTGTAGAATCGAGTGTGTTAGTGCAAGGAACGGTGGAACTGTTCTTTGGGCAGTGGAATATAAAGACATAGAACATAGTAACAATAGCAACGTTCCTTAGAGAGGAAAACTTAATCAACCAACTAGTTGACTGTGAAAAACCTCTACCTTTAGGTTTCCCCAGTAGGATTTCAAATGTCTACTTGTGTTATTAACCCTGGAATTACAATCAAGCAAATCTTATCTCAATCTAGTTCACTCCTAGATATCTAGACTTCTTGTGTAACGTTCGTAACAACACCTAAGACACTCAAAATCCTATCAAGCACTCAACTTACCAAAGTCTCGTACTTGCAAGTCTTTCTTCTCTTTTCTTCTTCTTCACCGAATGCTCAAGCTCTCAGAAATGCTGCAGTCGTGTGTGCAAATGAAGTTCACAACTTCCCTTACTTATAGTCTAAAATATCCTATTGATTTACCCTAGTTTTACTTAAGGAAAATCAAATAAAATAATCCTAAACGATCTTTTACAATATTTTCTAACAACAATATCTTCAACAAACTTCTTCCTTGCATCCCAAGTTATTTTGAGAAGATCTCTTTCCAAAATTAGAAGATTCGGCAAATCGCAAGGCAAACAGCGCGCGCGTCTCATCGCTCCTTGGCGCTGTTCCATTCAATTTTCCTCTTCACAAACACGTGTCTCTTTTCTTCTATTGACTCATGCGTGTTGTTCCATTGTTGACTTCTCTGTTTTGATTCCTCACATGGGTTTTCATCGTTCCTGAAACTCATAATCACAATAAAACCGTCAATTATATTTGAATTTATCATCATCAAAACTAGAAAAAACATCATCGTTCCAACAACAACAACCAAGTCTCAACCACCACTTCCATCTCGGACAATATAGTGAACTACTATATTTACCTCATCGACACTCAATCGTCATCAGTCAGACTTGACAGCAACCTGCGGCCTAGAGGCCTCTGCTGAGTCAGAAAAGCAAGCTACTCCTTTGTTCTGAAATCACTAGCATGGAGATCAAAAGTGCACTATTTGATATTGATGACAACAAAACTCCAAGGCCCAACGAGCTTAACTCCATATTCTTTAAACCAACTTAATTGGGGCATTCTAGGCAGATCGAGATGTCATCAAAGCCTCAAAGGAATTCTTCCAAAATGGGCATCTTCTCAAACAAACCAACCAACCACTCTACCATCGCCTTTATAGCCAAAAAAGACAACCCTTCCCATGACCAAGATTCTACAAAATCATCTTCAAATCCTTAGCTAACCGCATAAAACACATTCTTCATGAGATTATTGGAAATATAGCTAGTGCTTCCTGAGGGGCTAATCAATTAGTCACAACATTCATTTGTTTCAGGAGCTTTTCAACCACTACAACTGGAAGAACATCTCCCCTAGATGTTCCCTCAACGTGACTTCAAGAAGACTTTCGACTCCATACACCTGAATTTCATTGAGCTTGCTTTCATTTACTTGTAGCTCCCACAACACATGATCAATTGAATCATGATTTGTATCACAACCCCATTATACTCTTATTCAAATCAATGAGGAGATGAAGGGCGGGCTACTTTGTAGAGAGAAGAGGCCTTCGCCAAGGAGATCCACTCATCAAGATGGTGTTATATATACGGGAACCAAAGCTAGCTTCTAGTGTAACATATTCCTGGTTATTAAACGGGTGCTATCCAAGGTCAAATTAAACAGTGCTTCGATCTTTCATGTGTGCGGGCCAATCCTTTTCCAAGCGAAGCCTAATTTCTTGTCGGCAAATATGCACGCCCAAAGCGGAGGGAGATCGATTTGGGTCTGAAGGAGATGCTCTAGCTCGTACAATGGAGCTTCCCTTTCAAGCTCGCTTCATGACATGCATTCAGAAAGGAGTTATATATATATCTAGCAGTTGGACGAACCAACCAATTCAAAACCCTCTAGCAGCTAGACCTCGAAGAGCATTCTCACTGCTTTTGTCTACCACACTATCTTCAATCAAATCGCTCTCAGCATCTCGATCGGTCTGCATTGAACAAATCACTATCTCATTTACTCTCATATCTCACACACCACGACTAGTGAGTATTTTGTAAGTCTGTAATCATCTCATCCCTCGTTCCCCTCTAGTCTGTAATCAAATGGATATAACAACTACAACATTTTCTAAAGTTTATTTCACTAAAATATTTCATTCTTAAATATTCAAAATATAAAATAAATTATGAGATGAGAAAGGAGAAAAAAATAGATTTTCTCTATAGAAAATCATCACTAAGAGGAATACATCTATAATCACAATTTTATAAACTAGTGCACTGGATAAAAATAGTGATTTAGCAAAATCTACTTCAATTTTATTTATTCTGGAATTTTAATTTTTTTTCTATAGGAAATAGATTTTTTTAAATAGGATTATTACCCTTTACCCGTAATAACCTGTAAAAATAGCATTATTAATCGTAATAATCTGTAAAAACAGGATTATTTGTCCTTAGTCCTTTGTAGGGTATTGTGATTATTTTTGATAAAAGTAATTATATCGAGATCCGATATGTAATTAAGTAAAAGGTCATTTGTTAACTATGTTACATGGACGCGGGTACGAGTATCCGATATTAGTATGGATCCGAGTGTCCGATACGTAATTTCTGAAAATTTAGGATACAGGGACACCGTCCTTACTTTGGACACGGGTACGGGGATACAGCAATAAAAAAATTATAAGAAAAATATATATAAATGAAAGTTGTATAAAAGTCATGCATTTTGCTTCCCACATCGACAATTTTTGGAAAGCTTCAACTCATGTATGTCTATATAATCGAATATGAAATCAGCTTAAGTCTATTGGGTCTTAATGTTTATATTGGCCCAACTTCCTTCATTTGGACCTGAAATAAGTTGAGCCCATTAAGAGATTTATTAGGTTTTAAGCTTAAATTGGCCCAACTTTTTTCATTTGGGCTCCGAATATGTTGAACCCATTATAGAATTTGTTGGTGCCGTGTCCGAGGCCAAATTGACGTATCCGGGCCGTATTCCGTACCCGGATCCGTGTCGGGTCGTGTCGACCCGGGTATGCGGCCCAAAATGCCGCGTCCATGGTGATCATCATTGTCTCCCATACCCGGGTCGACACGACCCGCTAGAAAAAAATCAGAAAAAATTTCAAAAAAAGTATTAAATTTTTGGTAAAAATAATTTGTGGAAAAAAATTGAAAAAAACTAATTTTCAAATACTAAAAAAGTTATTTTTGAATAATTTTTTTTTGAAAGTAAATACAATACTTTTGTCACTTCATTCATACCTATCCATGTCATAAATATGGTGATCATTGCTCATCATTTTACACCCTTAGATTACTATGTATGTAATTGTGAACCCTACTCCTATATCATACTCTCACAGCATAAAATTATTCTAATTAGCGTCAATATTAATCTCTACCATTCATTATATTTTCATCACAACATATAAATTAATGTGGGGGAGTAAAAACAATTAGAAATAATTATGATTATGACATTCGGTTATATTATGTTAAAATTCATTAAGCTTTTGGTCAATTAGGAGCTTGATCATGTGAGAACCGGTAACCATGTGTAAAATGACAATGCCTCTCCACTCTTTGATGGGCTCTCATCCAACGGTGGAGATGAAAGCTCAATTAAAGTGGTCATGTGCATGGCACATGACCACTTACGTGGGTCAATCCCAGAGTTGATCGATCAATTTTTTTTTCTCTGGACCATTTTTTTTTGCGAAAGTTTCTCTATATGGGCCAACATTTTCCGTGCACATTAGAAATAATTAATAAACTAATGTGGGGGAGTAAAAAACAATTAGAAATAATTATGATTATGACATTCGGTTATATTACGTTAAAATTCATTAAGCTTTTGGTCAATTAGGAGCTTGATCATGTGAGAACCGGTAACCATGTGTAAAATGACAATGCTTCTCCACTCTTTGATGGGCTCCCATCCAACGATGGAGATGAAAGCTCAATTAAAGTGGTCATGTGCATGGCATATGACCACTTACGTGGGTCAATCCCAGAGTTGATCAGACAACTTTTTTCTCTGGACCATTTTTGTTTGCGAAAGTTTCTCTATATGGGCCAACATTTTCCGTGCACATTTGTTGAAAAAGTTATGCACATTTTAGCAGGATTTCATGCACTTTTGAGCGGCGTTGACCGGTCGACTTTTTTTTTTCGAGACCAAATTTTTTTTCGGGCGAACTTTTTAGAATCCAGGCCAAAATTTTCTATGCAGTTTTAGTGCAAAAGTTATGCACATTTCAGCAAGATTTCATTTACTTTTGAACGCGTTTACCAATCAACTTTTGTTTTATGGAACAAATTTTTTTTCTAGGTGATTTTTTTTATCCGAGCCAAAATTTTCTATGCACATTTAGTGAAAAAGTTATGTACATTCACGTAAGATTTCATACACTTTTAAATATCAAAACTTTTTCGCTCCTAAGATGTTTATCTTCGGGGCCCATATATTTTTCTACACATACATTGCAAATATTTTGCACATTCAAGCCAATTTTCATGCACATTCAGTGCATCACATGTGAAAGGCATACGTCTATGTGTATATGTGCATGGATAATGACTTGTTTGTGTACCTAATCTATAGTAGCACATAATGTGCACACATTATGCACATTTAAGCAAATTTGCATGCACATTCAGTCATACGTCTATGTGTGTATGTGCATGAATAATGGCTTGTATGTACACGTAATTTATACTAGGTGTGCATTTATCCGGTTTGTATTGAAAATGTGCATGAGTTTTAGACCGTGTGTGAATGAATATTGAAGTGCATAAGTTTTAGCATGTATGTGCACATAAAATAGTCTATATGTGCACCTATTTTTGTACTAGATTTGCAATTCATTTAGTTTCCAAAAATGTTTTGGAATTTTTTCCAAAAGTGCATGAAATGCTACTGAAATGTGCATAACGTTGACAAAGAATATGCATAAAAAATTTTAGTCTAGAAGGAAAAAAAAATCGCATGAAAAAAAATTTGGGCAAAAAAAAAACAATTGGTTGGTCAACGCCGATGTTGACCGCCGGAGACCGACATTGACCGGCAAGAGGGTTTGACCAAAGAAGTCATATGTATGCGCCATACATATGTATATGATCTAAGAATTAGGTTCTAGTGAAACGATTGATTACGGTAAAACGGAGGTACTAATTACATCCGCTAGATGAGATTTAATGGAGGGGCTGGATTACACAAATTTGAGGTGCATATTAGGAAAATACGGGATACTCTACCCAATCAATATCAATCCCGGATTTTGGGGGGATTGAAATTGAAATTTGATTCTTCTCTCTCCCCTATGGATACAGTTTCTTCCTCCCTCTGTTTACTTTCCGTTTCTGCACTCCAGCCCCAAAACACCATCCTCCCTTCTCTCACACTTCCAGACCCACCACCGCACCACCCTCGCCGGACCTCCCAGCAGACCTGCCTGACTCGCCCACCGCAGCCGCACCATCGCTAGCCCACGCCTGCTCAAACCCTGTCTCGAGCCCAGATCAGTCCCCTCATCTCGACCTCCTTCGTCTCTCACCGGCGAACACCAACACCGACCCACACCGGCGACCCCCCACAAACCCAGTTCCTTTCACCACCGAACCTGCTCGCGAGCCGCTGCGACTCCCCTGCCTCTCCCTCCTCTTACCCAGACCCTCCGGCGACCTTCACTCGCCTAGATCCATGGCTGCTGCTGTGAAGCCCCGCCAACACTGAACCCACAGCAACCGCGCGCCTCCATATGCCCGCTCCGATCCACTCACCGCTGCGAGCCCTGCACCAGACCACCTCGCGTTGCTGCTCGCGAACCAACCACCACACCTGCTCTCACCATCCCCGCGTGCCCAGATCCGAGGGACCTCTTCGCCGCCGCCGTGCCGCTCTTTCCATGCCCCGCACTCAGATCCGGAAGGGCCGTTTTCGGGTTGTCGGATCATCATCGGCCTCCGCTACCCCAACCGCCGCAATAAAGGTCGGCCCTTGGAGTTGGAGATGGATGCATTAAGGTACGTGAGCTATTCCAAATTTAATTACCTACTTAATTAACATTAGCAATATAATTAATACTGTATTATATGCAGGTACGATCTTAATCCATTCACAACCCCCAATTTTTCATTTTGTATCTGTAATTGTGTTTGTGATTAAATTTATGATCACGTGAAATTGTAATTTTATTTGATTGCTTGGTGATTTGATCGGCTGTATGCTTGATTTTTTTAAATCATATGGCTTTGTTGTTGTTTTTGAAGGTGGGGTGCAAGTGAAGATTTGTGGGTGGATTTAGTGGCTGCGTGTGCATGAGGTTTTCGATGGAGAACGAGGCGGCGGCAGTGATGTTCGTGCAATATTCATGTAATATTCACGATATTAGGGGTAATATTCGTGTAATATGT
Source organism: Rheum nobile (assembly GCA_027886185.1). Classification (NCBI taxonomy): domain Eukaryota; kingdom Viridiplantae; phylum Streptophyta; class Magnoliopsida; order Caryophyllales; family Polygonaceae; genus Rheum; species Rheum nobile. The sequence goes on from WOAB01000171.1 coordinate 1,452,263, forward strand.
GTTCATATTCATTTAAATGGGTAATAATATTAATAATTGGGTAGTGATCAATATTCATGAATTGAATTGTGATATTCATGTAATATTCACAATATCGGGGTTGATGTTCGTGTAATATGTGTTAATATTCATGTAATTGGGTGGTACCATTAATATAATTGGTAGTGATCGATATTCATCAATTGAGTTATGTTATTCATGTACTTGAGTATGTACTTGAGTGTGATATTCATGTAATTGATTATGATATTCGTATAATTGATTGTGTTATTCATATATTATTAAGTGGTGATATTCATATTTTAAGTTGTGGTATTCATGTCTTTAATTGGTGATATCCACATATTAAACAAAGATATTCATACAAACATGAACGATATTCAAGAAACAATGACAAAAGCAACAAGAACAAATTTGCAAATCTACGAATTTGCAAAGCATTAGGACGCTGAAAAAATCAAGTGGTGATATTCATGTTTTAAGTGGAGATATTCACATTCATCGATATTCATAAACACATGAACGATATTCATAAAGACGTGATCGATATTCATGAACGCTGAAAAATCGTTGAAGAAGAAGAAGAAAATATATCAGCTAGCAGTTTTAGGAAAGAGAAAATATTGTGTTTTCTCTCTCATCTAACAACCTCATTTATTAAAATTTTCTAATTAAAAATTAAACAATGACCTTATTTGTGTTTTCTCTCTCTCCAAATCATATAACAACTTCCTATTTTGTAGGAGCTTATTTTCGATAATTCAAGAAATCCTGTAGAATATTCAAATAAGATGAGAATCGTCCCCATGTGACTTCTTTGTACCCTCAAATCCAGCCATTCAAAATCTTCAATCCAACACTCCTTAATTATACTTCTATTTTATCATAATTGTCGTTTTACCAGAGCGCGCCCCTATGATCTAAACCCTTAAAATTACCTCCATCCAAAGACGATAAAGACATCCTTATTGTACACTATAATAATGACTCCCAATCGATTCATTTCCGTTAATTATTGTATCAAATCTAGCAGAATGTAAGCGGATTGGTCGGCTATTTACATCAAAAGAACAACTATCTTAGATTGTGGGGCCATGTCTAGGATTTAGACGATCTTAAACTGATATTGTTTCAAAATATTTATAACAAAGCGAAAACACAAGGTACAATTTAAATGGCTTGGATCAAATATAGTTTTGTTTCAACTCTTTCATAAATAGAAAACCCTAATAATTAAATAATGAAAGTTTGTAGAGTTGTCAAAATATGACCGAACTTATTTTACCGACCTCATCGACCCGCATTTGAATCCGATCCAATCAAAAATTTTAATAACCCGAAATTACCGAATCTAAAAATGTATGAATGAACCCGACCAGATAAACAAATATATATGAACTATTAGTAAAATATAACATTAAATATAATATAAATTTCATATAAATAATGTAAATATGCTCAAGTATCTTAAAAAAGAGCATGGTTGTATTTATATATTTTTTGTAAATTCAAAATTTTATAAGTTAATATAATACAAATAAAAAAAAATATATTAATTTTGATCTACTAATCTCAGTTACATATAAATTAATTTATCATTAATTATTTTTAATTGATTTTGATTTATTTTGACATATTTAAATTATATTTTATCTATTTAATAATATTTTAAAAGTGAACAAAGTATTTACAAGGCAGTGGAAGGCGAGGTTGTCTACAGTAGAAGCCTGGGTGAGAGCTATCTTAGAAAGATGAAGTTTGATCTGGTCAAGAGAGTTGGTTGGGTGAAGATCCCAGAGGTTGTGGAAAGTGATGAAGAGGAACTGAGGATGCGAACATTGAAATCCCCAAGGAGGAACAATCAGATCTCAGTGAGGCTATTAAGAACTTGTGTGGGTTAGTTGAGTTATTAGTTGAATAATAAAGGCGAATGAAGGAGGAATTGAGCGTCTTAGGAAGTAAAGTGCACAAGTTAATGGCCATATCACTGTTCACTCCTTTCACAGGCACTAAAGATGTCTGTTTCATTTTCCATTGGCTAACAAAAGCCCTGGCTTTTGTTTCCTATCTCATTATGCTTGTTTTCTTTCTGAATGTTCCATGTGATTGCCATGTGTGGCATTTTTGTTGTCTTTTTGGTGTGGAAGTTGTAGGTGCCGGTTGGTTTGGCATGTTCAAAAATTTAATGACAAATTGTTAATCAGTTGCTTTATTAGACGTGTGCATTAAGTATTCCTATTATATTGTGTTTTTTAATGCTGCCAAAATGGGGAATATGATGATATAATATATATGAGGGGGAACATACTCAATTATATTCATGTTCTTAGGGGGAACTATGCATGCTTTGAGGAGGAGAAATCTTTCTCTATACTTATATTTTTTATCTATGTTATGCCTTTATATCATCACATATGTTTATCACCATCAAAAACGAAAATTTCTTGAATTCCTTGAGTTTTGATAGTAACAAACATTCATTTAATGTATTTGTTGAGTGCTTTCCGGAAATATAAATTTGTCACATGGATCAGAGCTAGCGGCGCATTGTGAATTGAGAGGGAAGGTTGATGTCCGCCTGATGTAATGTTACCATGAGAGGAACAGTGGCGCAAATTCATTGTTTGAGACATCCATCAAAACGAAAGTTGTTAAACTGATTAGATCTCGTCGAGATAAAGAGAGGATCATGATCGACTTGAGAGGGATAAGAATCATGATCTTGGTGGTTTTGGATAAAGTATGAAGAGAGAAGATTGTTTCTTATCTTTTGATTGTATTTTAGGATACAGTATCATACACGTGATCTTTGTATAAGATAGGATTTTCGGCTATGGGAAGATTATATTCTTGGGATAGAAATAGTATAATTCAGTTCACGTGTTAGGGTTTTATGAGACTATATAAGTGGTTGTGATTTCCATTTAGAGAGTCAACGACATTGAGCCCGAGAACTAGTGCAAGCTACAAGAGATTGTGAAGAAGTCTACAAGTCTTAGTTGTTGAGTTCGTGGTTCGAAGTGGTAAAAGAGTTTCAAAACTAGGTGGAAAATATATGATTTGAGTCCAAGCTACACTTGCACTCGAACAAGAGATAAATAAGATAAGTAAACCTATTCTAAATCCTCTATGGCAAAAGCCATGAGGTAGTGTGTTTTTCTCAAAATAGCTAGTTGTCTATTTAGGGTTTTGCACACTAAGTCGTGTGTTCGATTTCATTTATTTCTTGTGTTTATTCCACTACATATTATGTAGGAACAAAGCTTTTGTTCATCCATAAGTAACACTAACGATCCAACAAAGTTGGATGACACAGGATAAGTGACAAGGAACAAAGCCAAGTTGGTTGTAAAGGGTTACAATTAACAACATGCACTACTACAAAATAGTCAATATAGCCTGGGCGCATTTTCAATTATATCCCGGATATAACAAGAAATAGGTACGGGCTTCAGGTTGATATGATAATAGAATATATAGCCCGGATCTCAAAAACACGCCTGGGCTAAAAAATGAAAACTTTTTAGTCGGGACTTTCTTATGTCCGGGCTGAAAGGTCTGTTTGTTTTTAGAAAAAAAAATCAACTGTTTAACCCGGATTGTTGAAGGTCCGGGCTAAAAAGTCTATGTTCATAAAAAAAAAGGAAAAACGTATGGTGTACCATGGCCTGTTGGGTAGAGCTCAAGCTGTACGAAATTAATAAAAACATCTATGCATTAATATATATAAAAAAAATGTAAAAAATAATGGATTATGAAGAATGCTAGAAATAGGCTAATATGTCATCATTAATCTAGAAAATTGTTAATATATATGTACTTTTGGCCAGCCAAGCATTAAAATTTGACACAATAGCACAAACCTGAAGCAACTCTCAACTTGACATGAAAATCATCGTGTAATTCTCAATTTGACATGAAAATAGCGGAAGATATCATATGCATTGATTACACAATAGCACAAACCTGAAGCAACTCAACAAAACCACTTAAAAAATGTAAAACACCAAGTGTTCCTCGCTCTAATCAGACAAAATAAAATACTTAAAGCAATATCTTCAGCAGAATTGATGAACGAACCCTATAGGAAATTCATATATCCAATGCTACCATGAACTATGTGATCATTTGACAGGAAATACATTCAATAGAGTTTAACCTGCTTCAGTGTGTTGTAAAATTGTTCAAATTCATCACTTCTTGACAACGTCTCCAACCTTGGTCTGCAATAAAGAGCAAAAATTGTAATATGCAAAATTATCTCATAAGAACAAAAAGGGATAGTAACAAATATTAACACCCCATACCTTTTTCGCCTTGTTCTTCATTTCTTTCAACTGTTACCATTTGCTGCACCGATTTTCATTAGGGAGCAGCTTCAGAGTTTCCGTTACCATTTGTTGCACCGGTTTTCTTTTGCATTATCAAAAGTAATCAGTTTTAGGATTTCATCAACAATCAAATGTGTATTTTTTAGCAAAAAATCAAATGTGTTGATATAAAGAATATAATGCATGTGACTTTATAGCCCATGGGAAACCAAAAAAATAACAACCTCAGGACAGTAAAAGTTGCTCCAGGATAAAAGGGTCTAATCAGAAACAATGTGAAATACTAACAATGATTACTAATCTACAATGTTGTCGTTCAGATCATCATGGATTTTTCCATTCTATGAGATGTGACATGTAATACAATCTTTGCATATTGCTTTTAGGGAAAACATCATGTCACGCTATCACCAAATTTATTGGACATCTTATGAAGAAATAAACTTATGAAGAAAATCACGTTGGATTAACCATAATAGCTTAGCATGCTGAAAGGCAACATCTTTCCCCTGCAAAATGCGAATCATTCAAGAGTAGGAAGAAGAGCAAACAAAAAATGAATTTTATTTTCTCAAATCTTTTACTAGTACAAAACTTTGAAATAGAAAGTAGTGCTTACCTTGACTCTGATTGGTGCAAGATCGTCAAGGAAAGACAAGAAGAAAAAAGAGTCAGTATTCTATCCAAAATAATGCTTTTCTTAGTACTGTATACATGCGTGTTTGCAGGCTCTGGTACAAAGATATACATGCGTGTTTGCAGGCTCTGGTACAAAGATAAGGGTTGCATAGAGATTCTGTGCATTTGATGTTAAGATTAGATAGAAGAAGCAAGAGCTAGAATCAGTAAATCAAGTCTTTTGCTAGGGCATGCTCTTTCACAATGTATTTATACTGCAACTCGGCTAGAAAATGATATGCCTGCAATGAATGCAGTTCAATATGATCACTATCAGATGACACTAATAAGGTAATTTCAAGAGATACTCTGAGATGATTAAATAGTTGTGACAAAGAAAGAATGTCATTTCACAAATTCAAACAAAATTTAAGAGGTTAATGGGAGTCTTCTGCAAGAAATTGATCAAGCTAGACTGCTAGAGTGCAAGCAGATATTATATATATGTCATTTACTTGACTTTCCCTTTAAAATGTTAATCATCACCACTATTTTTCCATGAAATCAAACTGGGTTCTCTTCATCACGCCAACAACATGCATTACAGAAGGTAGCTCTTTGACATTTCCAATATATTACCTCTTCAAGTGTGACTGATACTCTTGATCTATGGCTATGACATATATCAATTGCATCATGATGTATATTAGGGGCAAGAAGTTGATACATAATAAAAGGGCAAGCAATTGGGCCAGTATAAAATCTTCTTTAATTCAAAGCCATCAGAATATGCCAAAGACTCCAGCCCTCATCTACTATAAATACATGTTCATTGTAGAAATTATAGATTATATAAAACAGAAGTCTTCAACTTTGACCACCGATATTTGAAGCAAATCATATGGGAGCTAAAATTATTAGTCTTACCTCTTGTAAATTCTCCCAGCCAGGCCCTCATTCAGCTACTGTATCCCTAATACGATCATAACACATAGCTTCTTACAACAAAATAGAGAAATAAAGGCAAAAGGATACAAGAAGAATGTATAATTGTAAATTAGAGTCACATCTCAGATAATATGTAACACAGACAGAACAAGGTGGTTCCCATTCATACCGTGATTTATATAATTAACTTAACCCTCATTGAAAATTCTCAAATTGTGAAAGCAAAAGCTCTTGTTTGCAAAATCGACTTCGAGAGCTCCTCCACAAACCAAAAAAATTGCCATTTGAGGGTTTGTAATCCATGCCTTCCTCACCAGTTGAAGGAACTAATGTTCTGTTCTCTCAAACACCTTTTTCAATACATCTGCAGATAGTCCACCTTGTTCTGCTTCAAATTACGTACACATACAACAATGAAAACCCTAAATTGAGGTTCTGAAATTGGGAGAACAAGAATGGAATGAACAAAAATCGTTTCTACCAACTAAGTATTGAACCAATTTTCTAGTAGAATGATAATTAACCAAAGAGTAAACAAGCGCTACTCGGATATCACGACAAAGAATCTAAACAGACAAAATTGAGAAGGAACAACGAGAAGAGGTTAGCGTTAATAAAGCGGGTGGCGTCGGGGCTGCCATGGCCGTCGAAGACGCCGACGTAGGTGGCGGAGGGAGAGGCAACGGCTTGTGCCTGATCATCAAGTTGTGAATTCGCTTGACCCGTAGCCATGGAATACTCGTCGAAAGCAAGGAATCTCTTCGTCCACCGCCACCACCGCCCCAGGCTCCCACTCTAAAGCACGCTCCAATGGCCTCTTACAGAGCTCCAACATCTTCTCAAACAATTAAGAAAAACCCTAGAAAAATACTCCGTAGAAAGTAGTAGAAGACGATTCAGCTTTTTCTCTCAACCTCATATTTTCTAGTTTATTTTTAAAAATAAAAACAAAAAATAGCCCCGTTCTTGTATATCCGTGCTAGTAGCCTACCTAATATAATCAGACGCGAGTTAAAATCCCGAATTTTAACTTGTAAAAACACGCCCAAGCTAATACTTATATGAATTAAATGCCCGGATATTACCTATTTATGTACATCCGTGCTATATTTATCTATGTGGAATAAGATTGCAACTATATAGCCCAGATATGTACAATAAAAACACGTCTGAGCTATATAATTTTAACGTAAAAAATGAAATCTAATATTTAGCCCGTACATTCCTCCGTATATCCGGATTATTTTATTATCCCAAAAATAAGATTAGTAGAAATGTAATTTTTGTTGCTTATTAGCCCCAATATAAATGATCCGGGCTATTTTTTTACGGGGTAAAAAAGCACTTTTGTACTAGTGATGGGATTGATTATGATGAAACATATGCTCCAGTTGCAAGGATTGAAGCCATTCGTCTACTCATAGACTATGCCGCTCACAAGGGGTTCAAGATCCATCAAATGGATGTCAAGACTACCATCTTGAGGGGCTATCTCCGAAGAGGTATATGTACAACAACCACAAGGTTTTGAAGATGCCAATTGTGCTAACCATGTGTATGTGTTCGACAAAACATTGTATGGCTTCAAGCAAGCTCATCGAGCTTAGTATGACAGGTTTTCACAGTTTTTTTTGTCTAATGGGTATATACATTGATAGCTCCCTATCAGCCCCCCTTGATGGCGAGATACGAAGATGAGATGATGAGTGTCAGCTTCAAAAAATTCGTGACCAAGGTGCGCGTGAAGCATTGTGTAAGCCACACCGTCCCTTGTCATGCGTATGAATGCCAACGTGGGTTCACCGTCAAGCCACCCCTGGATCACGCTCTTGACCTTTTGGCGATTTTAAGGTTAACATGCCGTTGTGCCCTATAGTGCGCTCTAGTCGTGCCCCAGTGTCCCCCCCCCCCCCCCCACGTAGCGCGCCCCAGTCGTTAGTGTCACGCTGCGCTCCCACTGTCGCCCCCCTTAACTTCACTTATCTTATTTTCCGCTTTAGTATTATTTTGAGGTTATTTTATGTTATTAGACATTGTCTCTTTATTTAGCATTTAGAGGTTATTTGGTCTAGCTTGGGCGTGGTGTGCCACATGTTGTGGGCCGCTAATCCAAGTCCATTAGTATTTCTATTCCCTATAAATACTCTTGTTTTGTCTTCAATAAAGTATATGTTTGTTTTGGCTTAATTTCTGAAAGTTAAGGTTATCTCCTTGGTTAGGCCGCATGCATCACCAAAAGTTACGTTATTGTTAAATCAATCCAAAGGCAACCACGTCTGTATTCTTCTACCTAATATCATCACGTTGATTTCCATCAATATAACCTCAAACCCGTTTGAGGTCTCGCCTAATCTATCTGACGAGTTGTTTCCTAAAGTGTGAAATAGCTTGCATAGCCAGCGAAGCTTTCGAGCAAGACAACAAGAATTTCTCCAAGGATTCCATGACGTCTTCGAAGGCTTGTGCTCGAGTGTGAATCTAGAAGAGTTTGTTCAATGATCAAAGGCTACGACTTTGCTTGACATCGTGACGGTTCATGGCTATTGTGACGCGCCATCAGGTTCAATCTCATCAATTGGTATCAGAGCTATCGGCCATCTAAGTTTCAATCTTTGTTTCTTTTGTGATGTTGGAATTTTGCATACTCAAAATATATCCCCTATAAATTTTGTCCCACTGTCACCACTTCCACCGCCCCACCGCTCACCACCGCGAACGCCCACCGCTCAACTCAGTTGCCGCACTCCCCCTTCCTCCTGGTTAGCAACCTTAACCATGCCCACACACCCCTCTAGATTTGAGATTGAGTCTTCCACAACCTCTGAGATTGGCTTATTTTCCTTAGCTAGCAAGTATATAACTTTTCCTTAATTTTCTTGCATGATTAGTTTCTTTTCTTAATTATTACTTGATAGAATTGCTTGTAGATATATGTTTCCATACATGTTGCTAGTCTATCTTCTTTCTCTTTCCACACTTAAAATCTTATCTTTTGTGTTCTTTCTAAAAAAATAACGATCTTTCGATCGAAAATAAAAAAAAACTATAATATATAGTCTTCCATGAATCATTATTTCTAAGGAAGAGAAAAAATCATGCAATAGGTTAAGGGTAGACACCCCCTACTATGGCGCAAGATCCACTAAGCGACCCCTCTATTGTCTATACGCAACCACAACAAAAAAAAGGACGAACTTTCTTGCATCTTTGCTTGACAAATAATTTTTAGGACTTGAAATTTTTTCATCTTGAACTATGTTGAGAATGAAACTTTCTTGCTTGGTTGATTGCTATTGATGTGTTTTTCTCCCTTACGTTGAGTCACTCCCTCCTCACGAACGACCAGAATTAGTACGCCCTCCCAAGTGCGGAAATTTTCTTTGCCGCTTTTGAGACAAAGACTTGGCTTGATTTTTGGCTACTTGCTGGGTGCTTTTGATCCTCGCTTTTGCATGATCACTACAGGTACCCTCTACATGGATCACCTCTCGGATCAAGAAGACGGTGAATGCAATGCGCCATGCGACATCATCGCAGCCACCAAAGCGCTCCAGTCCGCACTAGATGAGACACATGCCGTGATCGAGGCCAACAACGCCGAGTTCGCCCAACTTCGCGAAGCCATCACCTAGAGCGCGCGGACACCCCAACCAACCAACACGATGCACAGGTTCAGGTCGACCTCGCCATCGCTGTGCAAGAACGCGAAGCCAATGTCCTTTGTGGAAAGGACAAGGTTGGCGTGCCATCGACGTCCTTCCTCCAAGCACCACAACATCGCTTCCAATCTCAGATTGAGAGCCACCATGGTCGAGTCAACCCACGAGACCGCTACGACTTTAAGGCGATACCCCCGCGATTCCCCTCTAATTCTGAGTCTGAAGGCGTCTCCTGCGACGGCTGCAAACGCCTTGGTCCCACGCCCTATGTTGACACTCGCGACTACCGCAAGCAAGCGCAATGCGCGCCACTATGCCTCCAGTGGTGGCGAGAGTCGCGCGCCCATGGCAGCAACTACCATGACTTTACAAGTGACAATTAGGACCTCTAAGCCGCAGCCATTGAGCGTCCTTATCACTCCCTAATGAAGGAAATCTTTGGTGATGAAGAACATGTTGAGGACTGGATTCCATATGAGCGCCCCCAGTGCCCCAGCATTGCGAAGATCATTGGATTCCATCCCTTGCGCCTCTGTGCCGTGACCGCTACGATCAAGGTCTGCTCCGCGATCGTCAAGTCCAAGCACCCAACCACAACCAGTGACGCAAAATCAAGGTATAAATTGATTATTTTGCTGTTGAATATGATGCTTCTAAATTTATTATATGATAGCAAGCTAAGGAGAGTATTCTTGATCATTTCAATTATGCAGAGCATGAGAAGGTCGAGATAGCCACCCTTCACTTCACGGAAAGTATGCATGTGTGGTGATTTAGATGGAAGCATGAGCGCGAATGTAGAGGATTGGATTGGATTGGATTTCCACTTGGAACCAACTCATCTATATCATGTCGAAGCGCTACATGCCCGAAGATTTCAAGGAGTACATACACCTCAAGATAACACTCGCGCACCAAGGGATGCGTACCCCGCTGGAATACTCTGCCGAGTTGGAGGATCTTTTCGACAAGGAAGACCTTCACCCATGGGCCACGACCATGCGCACCATGTTCATGCGTGGCTTAGACATCGACATTCGCAAGCCTTCGATGATCTACAACATCAAGGGCATCAACACACAGACTCACACGGTGATGGAGCTCTACACCTAGTAGCAACACAAAAAGAAGGCTTCTTGGACTAAGACCAACCATTCCAAGTATTCTTCTAATCCTACTCTAGTTTCTTATTCTAACGTGCATTCTTCTACGCAGTCACACACTAGCTCCGTACCCCTGTAGTGCCAACTACGCATAGCACCGCGCCCCGTGCTAGCTACGGGTGAGCAAAAATATTCGATCCGGCCGATCCAATCCGATTACCCGCCGGTCCGAATCCGAAAAATCTGTATTCGAAAACATCCGTTTTATTTTTATCTGATCCGATCCGGGTGATTTTTCTTGATACTCGGACCGGATACAGATCAGGGTATTTTACTTACCGGATATCCGGGAATATGAAAAATAATATATATGTTTTTAAAATTAGAAAATTATATATATTCCCCAGCCTAAACATTGATTTATATTTTATATACTTATTTGCTAGCTTATTAATATTAGACCAATCCCACTTGATAAGGCCCACTCCACAGTGAGTCCAAGACTCCAAAATACCAAATGCAGTAATGCACAATTGCAATTTGCACATGCTGCTGAATGCTGATGTAGTAGTATTAAATTCCTTTTTTTATAAAAAAAAAGAACATAATATAAATATTCTAAAATAAAGACCAAAACCCTAGTTCACTACTTTGTTGATTAGTTACTATTATTGTTAATTGGATTGGTAATTTTGAAATTTAGATTGAATTTGTACAGTTTTTTTATCAACCGGATATATCGGATATTCGAGACAAATATCCGATCCGATCCGAGTCATATTAGCCGGATATCCGGCCGATACCGGATCAGATATGGATCATTGTTTCATTAAAAAAATTCCGGATATCCGGTATACCAGACCGGATCGGATATATCTGAATCCTCACCCCTAGTGCTAGCTTAGGATGAGGGAGCCCGCAACTGGGTTTATTTTAAGTGCTGAGGGCGAGGCCACGTGTTGCGAGACTGCCCCAACAACAAGAGGGTCCTTTTCACCCACAAATCCGATTACGAATCTTATGATGACAATATCGACGCCGAGGATGCCGCACACCACAAGGACGTTGCCGCCAACAAATTTTTCTAGGGAGCCATCGATGAGGCTGAAGGCACTCCCTTGAGCCTTATCACCCGTCATGTTCTCACGACCAAGGAAGGCTCTCTGTTGGAGCAAGGTGAAAATCTTTTCCATACTCGATGCTTGGTCCAAACATCCTCCCTTAGTGTCATCATCGATGGTGGAAGTTGTTGCAATATCATCAATGAGAATGTGATCAAGCACGTTAATTTGGCGATGACTCCCCACCCATAATCCTATAGCTTGCAATGGATCTCAGAAGGTAAAGATGATAATGTGGTACAAAGGCAATGCCACATCACCTTCAATATTGGCTACTGTATTGATACGATTTTATATGATGTTATTGCCATGAATGCCACTCACAAGTGTGCGCCCCATGATGACTTCCTCAACAACTACATTTGCATGGATAATGGAAAAAAGATCACCCTTCTTTCCATGACTCCAAGGGAGATCTAACAAGACCAAGTGGTGCGCAATCGTGCAAAGGCCACTGAGTTGGCCAAGACTCATGGGGACGCACCGTCGTGCACTGCTAGCGTGCCGCAACACCACAAAAATGGAAACCGCAACGCCTCTAGTGCGTGCGCCATCACGACCAATGACACACCCAACAACATAAGAGTAATTGATGACCTTGCGGATCTCTGGATGCCTCGGTGCAAGTATTGCCCTTGATGTAGAGGAAATTGGCCGATCTCCAAGGTTGAACAACAAGGCTCTTCTTCGGCGACTTTTAGGGTTTTTATGGGTGAATGGTGGAACGATGGTATGGCTGATGGTTGTCGATGGATAGATACTCCCTTATGTTTAGATTTGACACACTAAACACAAGAAAAGCAGCCAAGAGGAATCGAAGATACGACACACTCCAATTACTCAAGGAAACATCACTCGATTTGACGCACAAGTGAAGAACTAAACTAAGAGCTTTGAAAAACTGAAAATTCTGGATTTCAATCTGATTCAACGTGCCCTAACAATGACCAAATGTTTTCCCTAATAACCCTAGCTTACGGTTACTAAAAACAAATAAAGGAAAATGCTAAAATTAACCCACTAATCCTAAAACGTGCCCACTAATCAAAACACTAATTAATGGACATTTAGGGAATTAAAATATTGTCTAATAATGTTTAAAAACCAGCTAAAACAATTCGGAAATGGATCGGAAAGGATGGGCCTTCAATTCTTCATTTGGGCTTTTAGCCCGGATGTGGCCATGGCCGGCGCCGGGATTTGCGGAAGGGCTCCAATGCGTGGGTCCGGGCTGGGTGTAGTTTGGTTCGGCACTCCCTGAGCCAAAGGACCTCCCTTGAGCTGGTGGTGAGGTGGGTCAGGTTGGGCTCGATCAATCGAGCCAGATGTGGGCCCGTGCCTACACTCCTTTCCCATAGCCGCCGCAAATCTAGGGCAAGTTAGGTGGCTCGGCAAAGGCGACAACGGCTCGGCCATGGGGACTCCATTGATCTTGTGTGATGCTAAAGAAGTTGTGGGAGCCTTGGTGGCCGAGAGAATTGACATTGTGCCGAGAGATGTCTTCATGTGGCTTGGCGAGCCATTAGGGTTTGCCGGCTCTCTCTTAGGGTTTGCCCGGGTGGTCTTCACCTTGGCCTTGATCTTGGACATTAGCTCCTCTTGCACTCCACTGGCCATGAGCATATTCATATCAGTAATTGTCCTTATGGACACCCCAACGCGCGACCCAAGGCACCACACACATTGCGCTCCGCCCCTTGCGCACCAGACTGCGAAGTCCACTGTGAGAACATGTTGTTGCTAGCGCACTCCAAAGACCTCACCCTAGTGCTTTAGGGACGTCAACCGTGTTTTCTTCTTATTGCCACTATGCGTATTTTTAATACCAAGGACTTCGTTGATCTACTCCCTTTGGTTACTTCTCATTTACATGAATTTGAGGATGTGATGCCAGAGGAGCTTCCAGAGGGATTGCCACCAGTCCTTGGAATTGAGCACCAGATCGACTTTGTGCCAGGTGCATCCTTGCCCAATTGGGCCGCTTATCGAGCTAGCCCCGAGGGGACAAAGGAACTTCACCGTCAGGTTCAAGAGTTGTTAGACAAAGGCTATGTCCGTGAGAGCCTTAGTCCCTGTGCCATCCTAGTCATTCTTGTCCCAAAAAAGAATGGCTTGTGGTGCATGTGTGTTTATTGTCGAGCAATCAACCAAATCACAGTGAAGTAAGGCCATTCTATTCCTACATTAGATGATATGCTAGATGAGTTGCATGGGGCCACTCTATTTTCTAAGATTGACCTAAACAGTGGCTACCATCAAATTAGGATGATGGAAGGTGATGAGTGAAAAACTGCATTCAAGACTAAGTATGGTCTATTTGAATGTTCAGTGATGCCTTTCAGACTTACTAATGCCTCTAGTACGTTCATGAGGCTCATGAACCATGTTCTTAGAGCATACTTAGCCAAGTCTGTGGTTGTCGAGTTTGATGATATTCTTGTGTATAGGAAGTCCCTAGATGATCATGTTGGCCACCTTAGGGCCGTGTTAGAGTACCTTAGGCTAGAAATAATTTATGCTAATTTGAGTAATGCACTTTTTGCTCGGACACTAGTATTTTCTTGGGATTTGTTGTGTGTAAAGATGGCTTAACATTTAACGAGGAGAAGGTTCGCGCCATCCGCGAGTGGCCGCGTCCCACTACATCCATCATGTTTCGCTAATTCCTTGGTTTGGTTGGCTTTACCGTCGCTTCGTCTGAGACTTCAGCACCATTGCCACCCCGCTGCATGAGCTCATCAAGAAGGGCTCGACGATCGAGTGGAGAGTCCCATGAGGCGGCGTTTGCGGCACTCAAGAGCCACTTGTGCAACGCCCCTCCTCCAGTTTTCGGAATTCACCAAGACCTTCGAGGTGGAGCGTGACACATAGCATTGGTGGTGTTTTCCTTCAAGACTTCCGCCCCATTCCCTATTTCAACGAGAAGCTCACAAGCGCCCCCCTTAACTACCCTACTTATAACAAGGAGCTTTATGCGCTTATTAGGATGTTGAAGATGTGGCAACATTATTTGTCATCTATTCGGACCATGAGGCCTTGAAGTATATCAAGAGCCAAATTCACCTTGGCCCGCGCCATGCAAATGGGTTGAATTCATGGAGACCTTTCCCTACGTGTCAGGTACAAGAAAGGTAAGCAGAATGTGGTAGTTGATGCCCTTTCTCGTAGGTATATACTACTCTCTCACATGGGTGCTACTATTTTAGGATTTTTCCTTATTATTGAGTTGTATGCGCAAGATGATAATTATATGGAAATTATTTAGACTTGCACGAACGAGGGAAAATTTAATGGGTTTTACGTGGATAATGGGTATTTATACAAGGTTGAAAAATTATGCATACCCAACTCTTTCATTCGTGGATTATTTATCCAAGAGGCTCATGAGGGTAAAGGACAATTTAGGATTTCTAAGACTTTGTCCGTGCTTATGGAATACTTCTATTTGTCTAAGAGAATTCATCATGTGACTAGGTTTTGTAATAGTTGTGTGACATGTAACAAGGCTAAGTGTAGACCGAGCCCCTCTAGATGGTACACTTCCTTGCCTATACCGATGACCCCTTGGGAGGATATTTTTGTGGACTTTATAACGGGGTTGTCGATGTCTAAGAAGGGTAGTGACTCGATATTTGTGGTTGTTGATAGGTTTTCGGAGATGGCTCAATTTATTGCATGTAAAATGACTAATAAATGTTCCGAGGTAGGTAACATATTTTTTGAGCATGTTGTCAAGTTGCATGGCATTCCCCGTAGCATAGTGTCGGATATGGACACTATGTTTCTGAGTTATTTGGAAATCTTTGTGGGCCAAGATGGGGACACACTTACTATTTTCCACTAGTTGTCACCCCCAAACCGATGGCCAAACGAAGGTCACTAATAGGACTTTAGTTGCTTTATTACATACAATGTTAAAAGTCTAACCTCCAGAAATGGGAAAAGTGTTTGCCTTTTGTTGAATTTTCTTATAATATGTCCTTGCATTGAGCCACCAAGGCGACTCCGTTCGAGGTGGTATTCGGCCTCAACCTGTACGCGCCCCTGGTTTTGATGCCCCGGCCGATGTGTGAGACGTAGAGCACTAAGGGCCTGCACCATGCTAATTTCGTGAAGGCCTTGCATGAGTGCACCCGCACGCAGCTGAAATGTCGCACCACACAATAAACGCGGATCGCAAACAAGGGTCAACGCCACATCTCCTTCAAGTCGGGCGACATGGTTTGGATCGACCTTCACCGCAAACGGTTCCCAGCCAAGCGTCGCAAAAAATCTAGATGTCTGCGGAGATGGTCCATTTCGAGTCATAGAGTGATTTGGGCACACCGTTTAGCGGCTTGAGCTTCCCGGCGAGTATGTGTCACATCCTAGCGTCAATATGGCCGACCTTTCTCCCAATGTCCCCCCTGAGTACGACGAAGACGAAGCGGGGATGCTTTGTTGCTGAGAAGAAGAGAATGATAGCTCCCTACCATCCCCCTTGACGGCGAGGGACGAAGATGGGATGTTGAGTTTCTGTTGGATCGTTAGAGTTACATCTGAGGGAACAAAGGCTTTATTCCCACAAAAGTTGCAGTGGATTTAATATAGCAAGAAAGATAACAAACGAAATCACGATGTATAGTGGAAACCCTGATTAGCAAAACTAGCTTCTCAAGGAAAAACCACTACCTTCAAGCTTCCGCTTGAGAGGATTTTGAAGCGTGTACTTGTCTTATTGATTTCTTGTTCGATTACACTTGTATCCTGGACTTCGACCTCTAAACAACCAGCTAGACTCGAAGACTCTTCTACAACGATGAATCGAACTCAACCCTCAAAGACTTACACACACCTCACTTCTTTTCTTTCTCCTTTTTTTTTCGTTCTCACAGTTTTTCGTCGTCGTGGTTACATAGAAATGAATCCACACTTCTATTAAATACAACTCGGCTAAACCCTAATTGTAACAAGATAAGATTTCTCCAAATAAGGTAACAAGAAGATATGATTTGGTTGAAGGAATAATACCCCAACCGTCTATATTAATTAAGGAAAAGATTCCTTAAATTAATATAACCGGATAAGATATAATTCCCTCTCTCCAATTATCTTATCTTAGGAAAGATCTACTAAGATAACACGATCGGACTTCTTCTCGATCCGGCTTGATCCTTGGAGCCGAAGTCTTCAATCCTTTATCGCGTGCGTTACATGATTTGTTTCCATAATTCAACACGCTGGATTTCTTCCTTCTATTCGCAGCTTTGATCTTGTTCGTCACTGTTATTCCTTGAGAGGTAACAAAGCACATGAACAGAGCTTTGTTCCCTCTGCGATCCTTCGCTGCAATGGTTCTCTGAGATAACTATCTTTGTTCCTGAAACACTTAGTACTCATATCAGTTGAATGTTTGTTACCATCAAAACCTAAGGGATTCAACAAATTCCCCCTTTTTGATGGTGACAAACATCCTTAACAATAAAGCATATACATACAAGAAAAAGACAGTATGGAGCGAAAGGTTTCCCACTTAGGCAATATTAGTTCCCCCTTAGTTCAGCAACATATGAAACCATGTTCTGTTCCCCCTCAACCAAAGCTACCTGTCATTTTCCCCCTTTTGGCATCATCAAAAACATAAGTAAAGAGATAGAGAGAAAATGACCACAACTAGATAAGCAACATTGCCTTTTGCATTAGATTGAAACGCACAAACATAGACTGCACGGAGATACAACAACAATGTAAGCAAGTATAACATACATGATCAACATGCCAGTCAATGCAAGCACATGAAGCAGGATCAAAGAAGTTCGAAGAGTAAGGGAAGATGTGCTAGGGAACTAAAGAGGGGTTGGTTAGCGGAGATAGATGAATTATGCGCCACTGGAGCCAGCAGAGGGAGCCGAAATATGAATAGCAATTTAAGCATGCACGTACTTCGCAAGACGCCTTTGTTGTTCTCCCAACTGAGATGTTGCGTGAGACAAATTCCTCACGGCCCTTCGCAGATAAGTTCATCTTTTGTTCCTGCTGAGGGTCTGCTCTTCCTTACGGCTCTTCCTCAGATGCATTAGTCCTCTCTTTGTGTACTTTGTGATGTTCCAATTTTTTTTTTGGAACAACACAATCTTCAGCTTTCCTTCTTTGACCAAAGATCACACCCAAGAGGATATTTTCCAGAAATAAATCTTGTAAAAGGTTCTGTCCAAATCCGTCAAAGCCCACAAAATCTCAAGCACAACAACTATCACGCAGCTACCACATCATCTTTTATGAACACTACACAAGCAATTGCAAGCCGTTATCACACATCATACCTGTCAAATCCCAGCCACATACCACAGAGGCGACGATTCGTATTCTCGACTTTCTGAAAAAGTAGAAGGGTGTGATGCGGGGGCAATGTTACCAGAGAGGGTACAAAGAACATCACACAAAAACATATACGAGAATTTTTAATAATGTTTAATCATGAATGAGAGGCTCCCAGATGTGGATGATTATAGGGGCTCATAGGAAGCATCAAGCATGATGGCTAAGGTAAGCTGTAGAGTCAACAATCATTTGGGCTTATAATGAGGGATCAATGCATCAAGTTGACTCTTTTGGGCCAAAAGAAAGCTGAACCATGTATTAACAAGATAGCATAGAAAAACATGCATGAGATTTTGCACATAAGTGAAGTATTAACATGAGTCTAAGCAAGTCGTTCAACTAATGATCAAGAGAAGAAATGCAGACCAAGACATGATGATTAACCTTTCACACTTTACCATGTAATTTAGCCAATCATCGAGGGAACACAACAAATAGACATTTAGTTTAGAGAGATCATACCTAGTTCCATACGGAACTGTTCGAAGGGTTCCCTATTTAGAGCCTTGGTGAAGATGTCGGCAACTTGATCCTTAGTTCCACAAAAGTCCATTGTCACCAACCCTTTCTCCATACAGTCACGTAAGAAGTGGTGTCTTATCTCGATGTGCTTGGTACGTGAGTGTTGCATCGGATTCTTGGAGATATTTATGGCACTAGTATTGGCACAGAGAATGAGAATAGAGTTAAGAAGAATACAATAGTCGCTAAGTTGTTGTTTAAGCCATAGGAGTTGTGTGCAACAAGCAGCGGCGGCTATGTATTCAGCTTCTGCAGGGGATAGAGCGACGGAGTTCTGCTTCTTTGACCCCCAGGAAACTAAACACGGTCCAAGGAACTGAGCCATTCCTGACGTTGATTTTCTATCCACTTTGTTCCCTGCGAAGTCAGCATCTGTGTATCCGACTAGATCGAGGCTTCCTCCCCTTGGATACCACAGACATAGATCATCTGTTCCCTTCAAGTATCTCAGAATCCTCTTCACTGCTTTGAGATGTGTTTCTTTGGGATCGGCCTGAAAACGAGCACAAAGACATACACTGTACATAATATCAGGTCTACTAGCAGTGAGATAGAGAAGCGAACCTATTATTCCTCGGTAGAGAGATGGATCAATTCCCTGTTCATGTTCGTCTTTTCCCATTGGGTTGTTTGGAGAGATGGGATTGGTGAAGGGTTTTGCGTCAGACATTCCAAACTTCTTGACACAGTCCCTTAGATACTTCTGTTGATGCACTTTGGTTCCCTCATCCCCCTGAGAGACTTGAAGACCTAAGAAGAACTTGAGTTCTCCAACCATGCTCATCTCGAATTCACTGGCCATCAGCTTAGAGAATTTCTGAACCAATTTATCATCTGTAGAGCCAAAGATGATATCATCCACGTAGACTTGTACCACCAGAATATGCTTCCCTTCCTTCAGAAGGAACAATGTCTTGTCGACCTTTCCACGAATGTATCCGTGCGTTAGAAGGAACTGTGAGAGCCTTTCATACCAGGCCCTCGGGGCTTGCTTGAGACCGTACAAAGCTTTGTCTAGAATATAGACATGGTCAGGTTGGGTAGTGTCCTCAAAGCCGGGAGTTTGCTCCACATAGACTTCCTCCTTGAGAACTCCATTCAAGAAGGCGGTCTTGACATCCATCTGTTGCAGCTTGAATCCATGGAAAGAGGAATAGGCAATTAGGAGTCTTATTGCTTCTAACCTGGCAACTGGAGCAAAGGTCTCATCATAGTCGATGCCTTCCTGCTGGTTGTAACCTTTCACCACCAGCCTTGCTTTGTTCCTTGTGACTTGGCCTTGATCATCCAGCTTATTCCTGAACACCCATTTGGTTCCTATCACTGTTCTGTTCCTTGGACAAGGAACTAACCGCCAAACCTTGTTCCTTTCGAACTGATGAAGTTCTTCTTGCATGGCGTTTATCCAGTCAGGATCCTTCAATGCTTCTCCTACGGTTTTAGGTTCTTGTAAAGAGAGAAAAGCATTGAAAGCACAAAAGTTATGTAGGGAAGACCGAGTTCTTTGAGGTGCTCCCTTTCTATAGTCTGTGACGATTAGTTTGACTGGATGAGCCCACTTTTGCTGGTAGTTTGGAACTTGGAGATTGTTGATGTCGAACTCCTCTGAATTAGCGTTGCCAGCGTTTGAGCTTTCACCAACAGTTTCATCAGTATTAGGACTGACATCTCCAGTTCTGTCAACAGTAGAGTTGTCCTCAAGGGGCTCCGCTGTGCCGTGACTTGGGCTCTGTTCCCCTGAGGTGCCTTAGGTGTTTCTGGTGGGTGAGCATTTTCTTCATTTCCATCTGAGTTGGCGGAGTTGGGAGTTCTTGGTGTTGAAGGATCATTCTGAGTTTCTTGATCTTGAGAGGTCCCAACATTGACATTGCTTTCTACAAGCTGAAAGAAATCATCTTCAGATAGCTCGGTATTGGAGGGAACACTGCCTGATTGTTCCTGCACATTGTTACCAGCCATAACTGATTCATCAAACACTACATGAATGCTTTCCTTTACCTTTCTGGTTCTCTTGTTGAATACTTTGTAAGCCTTGCTTTGCTGAGAGTATCCTACAAAAGTTCCTTCATCACTCCTGGGATCGAACTTCCCAAGAGAATCTTTCCCGTTGTTGTGGACGAAGCACTTGCAACCAAATGTGCGCAAATGAGACACATTAGGTTTCCTTCCCTTAAGAAGCTCATAGGTAGTTTTGTTCAGGAGAGGACGAATAGTTGCTCTATTCAGAACGTAACAAGCAGCATTCAGAGCTTCTGCCCAAAAATTCCTAGGAAGACCACTTGAGATGAGGCGGGTACGCGTCATGTCTTCCAGAGTCCTGTTCTTCCTTTCCACAACCCCGTTTTGCTGAGGGGTCCTGGGAGCAGAGAAGTTGTGGTTAATACCTCTGTTCCTACAGAGGGATAAGAACTGAGAGTTCTCGAATTCTGTTCCATGATCAGTGCGAATAGACCCCAAGGAATGTCCAGTGCTCCTTTCTGCTGCCTTAAGCCAGGACTCAAACTCAGCGAACATTTTATCCTTTGATGAGATAAATAGAGTCCATGTGTACCTGGAATAGTCATCAACAATAACAAAGACATATGCATTTCCCCCACGGTTCTTCGTGCACATTGGCCCACAAAGATCCATGTGGACTAATTCCAGAGGATGAGTAGTACTTACATCCCTTTTTGACTTGAAAGTGGATCTGACTTGTTTTCCTTTGATGCATGCATCACACACATCATTTCTCATAACTTCAACCTTAGGGAGACCGTTCACCAGCTCTTGTTTGTGAAGTTTGGAAAAGAGTTGAAGGCTAGCATGTCCAAAGCGTTTGTGCCACAAGTCTGTTGTCCCAGCAATAGATGACAGACAAAGGTCCTTGTCAGGGATGAAAGCAGGGTCGACCTTGTAAACGTTGTTGTCGCAGATCCCTTTGAGTAAGATTTTCCCTGTACTTAGACATTCAACATGACAATCATCGGTGGTAAAGACTACTCTATTTTTTCTGTTTTGGCATAGCTGAGCCACACTAAACAGGTCAAATTTGAGATTATTCACTAGATTTACGTTATTCACAGTGATGTATTTAGAGAGTCTTACTTTACCAATACCACAAACCTCACCCTTACTTTTGTTTCCAAAAGTTATCGATGCCCTAGAGGCTGGCTGAAGAGAGGTGAACCACTCACTGTTCCCTGTCATGTGACTCGAGCATGCACTGTCAAGGTGCCAAGAGCCTTTCCTTGCTTCCTCCTCGGATTTATGAGCACCATCTTCTGATATGTTGTGATCTTTTGAGCTCATCAAACAAATATCCTTTGAGAGAGGAGATGCTTCATCATCTGAGTTGTAGTCACCCCACTTCGCGCCCTTTGCTTGTTCCTCTTTCCGGTTTTGAGGAGAACCTGCCGCTTTGTTGACGCAGTTTTTGGCGAAGTGTCCGTTGTCATGACAGTGGAAGCAGACAACCTCCTTCACGTCATTGTGAGCCATGACCGAACCTTTAATGCCTTTGCTTCGAGACCATATCTTCTTCATGGCTTGAGTGATGAGAACCACATCTACATCACCTTCTCGAGAGTCTCCATCCAAGGCATTTCCTGACGACATCTTTCCTGCAAAATCTAAAACGAAAACAATCTAGAGCACCAGGTTCTGATACCAATTGTTGGATCGTTAGAGTTACGTCTGAGGGAACAAATGCTTTGTTCCCACAGAAGTTGCAGCGGATTTAATATAGCAAGAAAGATAACAAACGAACTCACGATGTATAGTGGAAACCCTGATTAGCAAAACTAGCTTCTCAAGGAAAAACCACTACATTCAAGCTTCCGCTTGAGAGGATTTTGAAGCGTGTACTTGTCTTATTGATTTTTTGTTCGATTACACTTGTATCCTGGACTTCGACCTCTAAACAACCAGCTAGACTCGAAGACTCTTCTACAACGATGAATCGAACTCAACCCTCAAAGACTTACACACACCTCACTTCTTTTCTTTCTCCTTTTTTTTCGTTCTCACAGTTTTCCGTCGTCGTGGTTACATAGAAATGAATCCACACTTCTATTAAATACAACTCGGCTAAACCCTAATTGTAACAAGATAAGATTTCTCCAAATAAGGTAACAAGAAGATATGATTTGGTTGAAGGAATAATATCCCAACCGTCTATATTAATTAAGGAAAAGATTCCTTAAATTAATATAACCGGATAAGATATAATTCCCTCTCTCCAATTATCTTATCTTAGGAAAGATCTACTAAGATAACACGATCGGGCTTCTTCTCTCTCCATATCTTCTCGATCCGGCTTGATCCTTGGAGCCGAAGTCTTCAATCCTTTACCGCGTGCGTTACATGATTTGTTTCCATAATTCAGCACGTTGGATTTCTTCCTTCTATTCACAGATTTGATCTTGTTCGTCACTATTATTCCTTGAGAGGTAACAAAGCACATGAACAGAGCTTTGTTCCCTCTGCGATCCTTCGCTGCAATGGTTCCCTGAGATAACTATGTTTGTTCCTGAAACACTTAGTACCCATATCAGTTGAATGTTTGTTACCATCAAAACCTAAGGAATTCAACAGTGTCCTCTTTAACGGACCCGTGAACAGGGCGCCCGCGAATCATCGTGCAAGCCACCCAGTCCCTTGTCACACGTATGCATGGCAGTGTGGGTTCACCGTCAAGCCACCCCTGGGTCACGCTCTTGACCTTTGGAGGTTAACTAGCCGCTACACCCCATGGAGCGCTCCAGTCGCGCCCCAGTGTGCGGCGTGCTCCAGTTGCGCCCCAGTGTGGCATGCTTCAGTAGTACCTTAGTGTAGTGCACTCCTAGACGCACTCCAATGTCGCTCCTAGTCGCCAGTTTCGCATTGCGCTCCCAGTGTCACGCCCCTGGTGTCACTTATCTTATTTTCCGCTGTAGTATTATTTTGAGGTTATTTTATGTAATTGGACATTGTTTCCTTATTCAGTACTTAAAGGTTATTTAGTCTAGCTTGGGCATTGTGTGCCACATGTTGTGGTCCGCTAGTCCAAGTCCATTAGTCTTTCTTTTCCCTATAAATACTCTTGTTCTATCTGAACTAAAGTCTTTGCATGTTTTGGCTTAATTTCTGAAAGTTGAGGTTATCTCCTTGGTTAGGCCGCATGCATCACCCAAAGTTACGTTCTTGTTCTATCAATCCAAAGACAATCATGTTTTTCTTCTTCTACCTAAGATCATCACGTTGATCTCTATCAATATAACCTCAATCACGTTTGAGGTCTCGCCCAATCTATCTTACGAGTTATAATAGTTTGAATCGCCAACAAAGCTTTCTTGCAAGACAACAAGGATTTCTCCAAGGGTTCCATGACGTCTTCGAAGGCTTGTGCTCGAGTGTGATTCTACAAGATTTGATTCAAGGATCAAAGGCCACGACTATGCTTGACATCGTGATGGTTTATAGATATTGTGATGCGCTAGGGGCTCGATCACATTAAACATGATGCAATTGATAAGACATTATTCCTACTTGAGAAGAAAAGTGATATTCTTGTTTTTCAACTCTATGTTGATGATATTATAATTGGTTCCACTGACCCTTAACTTGTAGAGAGCTTTAAGAACTTGACTAGTAGTGTGTTTGAGATGAACATGATAGGGGAATTGTCGTTCTTCCTAGTATTGTAAGTCTCATTTGGTGAAGAGGGAATACATGTCTACATAAATACATCAAGGAGTTATTGAAGAAGTATGGTATGTAAAATTCTAAACAAATTGATAATCCTATTTCTCCTAACACTCATTTCGATGCAGATTTGAATGGAAAAAGTGTGGAACAAACGAATTTGGATGTTGGTTCACTCCTTTATCTCCTGACAAGTAGGCTAGATATTATGTTCGGGGTATGCCTATGTGCAAGGTTTCAGACAAATCCCAAAGAACAACACTTACAGAAAGTGAAGAGATATTGAGGTACTTGAGGGGAATGACCACTTGTGTCTTTGGTACACAAGGAACATTGCATTTAAACTAGTTGAGTTCACAAATTCTGATTTAATTGGTCACTTTGGGTCCGTTCGGTTCGCCACATAAGTCGACTTAAAGTGACTTAACTGAACTTAATCAAAAATTTAAGTCAGAATGACTTAACTTACTTACAAAACCCGTTCGGTTTGCCAAAAATTTAAGTCGACTTAAATTGACTTAAAGTGACTTAACTTACCCCAAAAAATTAAGCTATCATCCCTGACTTTTTTGAATATTGGTGATTGAACTTAAAAAAAAATCAGCAAAGCAACACAATTTACCACCCGATGTCCCTGCTTTATTTCTTCAGATCGTTCCCTTTCTCTTTCTCGTTGTTCATCTTTTGGCTCCAGCATCATCTACCTCCTTCTTCTCTGGCGTCCCCCTTCTTCTCCGGCGTCCTCCTCAGCTTTGAGTTTCCTGTTCCCGGCCGAGGAGAGGACTTCTCGCCGGTTTCTGCTGACGATATCTTCAACGACAGCCAGATCAGGCCTCTATTCCCTATCTTCAATACCGATATGGTCTTCGCCGACACCGATTGGGGCAACGAATTCGACTTTAATGGCAAAATTTTCTCAATTCCTTCGCAGGCGCCGATTTTAGGGGGGAAATCCTGATGCGAAATCACTGGAGCTGGTTTCGATCCGGCTGTCGCTCAAGAAGCTCATGATCTCGGAGCGAGAGACATCGGTGACGGAGTTGGCGTCATGCTCGTCCTCTGATATGCAACAACAAACAACTACCTCCTAGATGATCGGACTGGAGGGAGACGGTAACTCTAGTAGATGATTAATGAAGGGAAGAGGAAGCAGGGACGAGGCAAAGCTTAGATTTTAATTTGGGGGTAATTTGGAAATTTTAATGATTTTTCAGTTTGGTTAAGTCGGGACAAATCGAACGCGTTTTATTGTATTCAGTCATCTATTTCAGTTCAATTTTCAGTCTAATTCTCGTCAGCTTAAATTTTACCCTACTGTTTCAGTTCAGTTTAATACTCAGTTCAGTTTCAGTTCAATTCAGTCTCTGCGAACCGAACAGACCCTTAGTGGACATGAAAAGCACTCCTAGGATGACACAACTCCTGGGCCTTTCCTTAGTGTCATGGGGATCAAAGAAGCAAAATTCAGTTGCTCTCCCAACAACTAAAGTTGAGTACGTGGTTGTCGATGCATGCTTTGCCCATGTATTGTGCCTTAAGAAACAACTGGAGGACAATGGTATGTTTCTTAGCACCATTCTCATTATGAAAAGTTGTAGTGGAAGTGGGGCTTGTACGCGAGTTCTAAAGGAACTTTGAGGCCACCAAGACTAGTCTATCGGTGGGAACAACAAAGAATGGCTCTGTGTCTACGTCATTCACTGGAGACAAACATCGCAAGGATGTTAGGTGTTCCCTTTGAGGATTTCTTTGAGCTGCCAACTAGGATTGTTCCCAAGGATGTCAAGGTAGAGGCCATGCATCGAGTGTTTGGGAAGAAGTTAGCTTCATACTTCACCACTGACCTCACAATATTTCAAAAGTTGGCCCACCATATATCATCAAGGTCGTTGTGTCACACCAAGATAAGATGAGCATCATCCACATCATTGACTTGCTATTGCTTGACAAATTTCTGAATAAGGAGAATATTGATCTTCACTAGGTAATTATTCAACACATGGGAAAATGTACTTGGGAATCCCCACTCACTGCCATATATGGGGCATGTGCGCTTGATTTTGGAAAGGGAACAACTAATCAACTATACAAGGCCACGGAAAAGGTGCTTCTGTGCACTGAGCTTGATATGGCCAACATATTCAAAATGAAGTACCAAGGAGATGATAAGGGAACAACTGCCAAAGTACCCTCTAAAAAGAAGGACCTAGGGGAAGGAACGTCTAATGGAGGGTCCTTGAATCAAAAGATTTTGGAGGAGTAGAAGAAGTTGAATCACAAAGCCTATCTCTTGCTTGACTTCCTCATAGACAGAGTTGAATCCAAGGGCCCTGATCCCAAATCCTAAGTGGAACCCCCTATTGTTCCCTAGCCCGATATTTCCTAGCTTTTGTGATTTCATGTTTTCATGCTATTATTATCCATTTCTATGTTTTTTCATTACATCTTGTGATTTTTCTTGGCTAACATGGAAACGGTTCCATGCGTATCCAAATATTAATTATTTTGATGATAATTTGTGACTTTGTGTGCTATACTTGTTGAAAAATCTTTTTGATCATTTAATGATGTCAAAAGGGATGTGTGGAAAATTGTGAGATGAGCTCGAATCAAGGCATGTAACAATCTCATTATTCCATACTTTGATTTTTTAAAATGCTAATGTTGAGGGGAAATTTGTCCGCGACTTGAGGTAAGTACTGTGATGTTTATCTAAGGGGCACATTGTTGGGAACTATGAATTAACTTTGAACTGAACATGCATATTGCCATATGTTGATTGACTCTATATTAATGCTTTGTCTTATCAGTTTTATGGAGAATTTGAGATGGGTTTGTCATCATTAAAAATGAAGAAATTGTTGGGACGAGATGGTTCCCTCTAGTTTTGATGATGATAAATACCATTAAGTTTTATGGGTTGGTTGTTCCCTTGTGTTGGAACCTTGACATTCCCTTTGGTTTGGATGATGATAAACACCATTAGGTTTTATGGTTTATCTTGTTTCTATGAGTTTTAGGTTTCATGAAAGAATTAGGGAACAATGGAAATTATGCGAAGAGGAGAAAACAGAGGAGTGAAAGGAACGTTGTGACAACAAGTAACAGTTACGCTGAAACAAATTGAAGATGTGAAGCACCCGTGCTGTAAAGAGTTTATACAAGGAAGCAACGGATAAGGAACGATGCTGGAAAGCAGAGATTGCTTAGCTATTACCATGTGAAGACTACTAATTATGGAAACAAGATTTGAATATCTACTTGAAGGAAGAAGTCATATTTAGCGTGTCTTAGGAAACTTTATATATGGAAACAATGAGTTTGCAAGCTGAAACGTTTAGTTTAGAAATAAATCTTTCACTGTTACCTTATATAGCGGGTTACTAACTATTTGGTAATTTGGTAAGAGATCTTTGATAACACAATATATAAATGAGCATACCTTAGGGTAAGGTATCTCAGCTATCACACCAGAGCTTATTGCAAGTTGAGATCAGAAGATCCAAAGGCAAGATACGAACTTGAGGGCATCCTCATCATCCTCGAAAGTAAGGTTTCCTTTTTCTTCTTCTTCGATATACTCCTCCTATAATGCCAATTAGGAAAGTATAAATTAGTTCATATTTCCAAGTCAATTTAAGTAAATATTCATTAAAAAAGCACTACTTACAACTTTTCTTGCAATTTCTACGGCTTCCTTATCGTTCGGGTTAACTTCCCACTTTCCATCCTTACTTTGAACTTGATGAGCCAAAACCCACTCCTTTGATCTATATTTTCTAGCTCTAGGAACCGATGAGTTCACTGAGGAGCTACTTGATAGAGATAAAGCTGCTTCCGATGGGAGTCGTCCTTCTTTTATCCACCCGGGTCGTTTTCTAATATAACCCCCCTGGCCGGTGAGATGAGGATTCTTGTTTAATACTGCACTTGCCCTTGCTTTCTCACTACGAGCCTGTCAAAAGGCACATAGATTTATAACCAACGATTTTCGCTGACTAGAAATCTTTAATAGTAAAAAGAAATAGCATTATTACCAATGACTCCGGCTTGTAATATTCTTTAAGAAAAACTGACCAATCAGCCTCTGTAATGTGGTGGTAGATTTCCCAAGGCATCTTGTTTGTAGGATATTTCGACGGCTTTTGCTTCTTAGTTATCCATCGACGCACCAACTTGCTCTTGAAATCTCTAAATCGTTTTGCCACACAAGAATGAAAGTATTTTTCCCTTGATTTATCTACATCCTCAATGATGTGGAACATAAGCTGTGGATTTTCACAATAAGTTAGATTAATTGTTAATATAGTATATATTTAAAACAATTTAAAATGTCATTATACCTTGGTCTCCTCCCAAAACTCTTGCCTCGTCTGCTCATCTATCTTTCGGTATTCTTTCTCGTTAATATTAATTCTTTGAGCACAACTCCCAACTTGCTTTCCGTATTCTTTCGACCACTCGCCATCAGGGACATTAAACTCATTAAACTCAAGGTGCATAGGCTTTTTTACTTGAACTCCTTTTGACGGACCACGCCCTTTAGCGATCTGTGTAATCGCGCTAACACCTTGTGATTCATGATCACCTTGGGTAGGGAGAATAGCATTTCCACTTTCGTTAGACATAGTGGCTAGAATTCCTGCAACAAGCACACAAAGGGAAAACAAAGGCTGACTCGGCCCAGAACTCGGCCGAGTTCTAGGCCGAGTCAGCCTCTGTATCATGAAAACAAATGCTGAAACCTAGGTATTATCGGAAGATACCACATAACCTTAGCTGATGGGCCCCTCTTAGCCGAATTTACCCCTTTACGCTTGTAACAAGATGCACCGCACTTTGGACACTCATCCAAATTTTCATGTTCGTTTCTGTAAAGCATACAATCATTTGGGCAAGCATCTATCTTGACGGCCTCTAAGCCTAAGGGACACATCAATTTCCTGGCATAATAAGTAGAGATAGGCATCTCATTGCCTTCTGATAAAAATTCACCTAACCATTTCAATAAGGTGTTGAAACTTCCATCAGTCCAACCAGAAGCACATTTCAAGTTGTAAAGTATTGACACACCCTCTAACTTGCTAAATTTTGTACACCCGGGATACAAGGGAGTCTCTGCAGCCTTTGATACCTGTTCGAACATCTGAGGTCGTTCGTTCAAGTGATCTCTCACCCCATCCATCATCCCATTTATTTCATCATCTTCTTGGTCATCATCATCATCCATCTCATTATTCTCAGCAATATCATCATCACTATCATCAGTGTCTACCCGAACATCAAACTCATTGACACTAGAACTTGGACGATCAGGTATTTTCTCACCATGCCAAAACCAAACATGGTAATCTTGTTTGAAACCACGACGAAATAAATGATCCTCAATCTCATCAATATCATCTAACCGCCTTATATTCTTATAATCACGGCATGGACAATAGATTTTTTCGGCTTTCGTACTCCGTTGGTGTGCTAAAGCATATCTAATGAACTCCTCAACCCCACTCAAGTATTGTGTCGTAGTATGGTCACCGTACATCCAAGGACGACTCATTTCTAGTAATAAATGCAAAATAACATGCAAGGAAGATTAAATACTCATTTCTAGTAACTATCCCGCCAATGGCCTAAATAGATAATAATACGCAACCAAGCAAGAAAAAATACAAACTCAACTATCCCGCCAAGGGCCTAAATTATGAATTCTATCCCGCCAAGGGCCTAAGGAATTAGGGTAGAAGTACCTTGACCCAATATCGATCCTTCAAGGCAATGCCCTTATCAGCCTACAGAATGTCATTTCACCAATTAAATAAAGAATGTGATTCTTTTCACTTTTTCTTTATTTATATAGCTTTCCTTTTCACTTATTAAATTAATAAACCGTAAAAATGTGATCCTCTAGTATACTACATCCTCAATACATTATAATACATATATTATGAGACTTTGTTTTTTTCTTGCTTAATAATGAATACGCATCTTCTACTGTTAAGTGATTTACCATGAAAAAGTCTCATAAGACTAGTAAGAAGTATTTCAATTAGTACAACACCATCCTACATATAAAGAAACTCATATTATGGTACACAAATGACTTCCAATTAGTACATTATGTTACTAAGACTAGTAAGAAGTATTTCTTATACTAGTTTTATTCAGGATCAAAGGTGTATCTTCCAAAGTGAAGTCCAAAATCCAAAAGCTACTTTTCACTATGTAAAATAAAATCACACTAATGTCAACATTACAAATTAACACGTATAAATCTGAAATAATACCTGACTTGGCTTCGAGTGCGTTGAAGGGAGCTCGTTTTGGTGAAACCTCGAGTGCGTTGTTGATACTTGTTGAAGGGAGTATTAGAGGGAGCTCAGCGAAGGGAGATGAAGTCGGAGCTCGGGAAGACGGAGCTCGGCGAAGACGGAGGAGATCGATGAAGTCGGAAAGACGGAGGAGATCGATGAAGTAGGGAAGACGGAGGAGATCGATGAAGTCGGAGCTCGGGACGAACGAATTGAAGACGAAGAGGAGGATACGAAGAGGAAAATGAAGGCGCGCGCAAGTGTTTTTTTTTTAATTAGGGTTGAGCTTATAGAGGCGGGCCTAACACGCCCACCTCTATAAGTATTACGACTCGGCCGAGTAATGGTCTAATAGAGGCGGGCCTTACATGCCCGCCTCTATTGGACATACTTGTTGAGGCGGGCTTTAAGAGGCCCGCCTCAATTAGTTAGCATTAGAGGCGGGCCTTACCCTGGCCCGCCTCTAATACTTTAGCGGGAAATGTTTTTTCGGATACTTGTTGAGGCGTATATTAATTTGCCCGTCTCAAAAGATGTTTTTGAGGCGTATAAATTATTTATCCGCCTCAAAAACCAAAAAAAGTGATTGCCTAAGTCGTTGTTGAGGCGTTTTAAACTATGTACGCCTCTAAAAGGGAGCCTCAAAAAGTATTTTTTCCACTAGTGTCCCCACCGACAAAATTTCTAATGCCGAGATGGACGCCTTCATCCTTCAACTCCAACAGGCCAAGGCCGCCCGCGCTACACCGACAACTATCGGCGTGCCAGCATCTGTTCTGGAGGTTGCACATGCCGTCGTCCAACAAGCCGTCGATCCCTCTGCCTCTACATCGACACCAACACCAACTCCATCTCCCTCTGCTCCGTCCCCATTAAAGGCCCATGACCTCAATCCTGTGCTGGCGGTGGTCTCTATGGAGGAACAACCAAATCCATAACCCATCGAAGAAGAAGAGGTCTCTTTCCCCTCAAAGGACATAATTGAGGAGGAGGAACAGTCCCTGAAGTCTCTGGAGGAGGAACTTGGCGTAAAGACTGCTCCTTTGGCACCGCCTCCACCTCGCAAGCGAAAACTTGCCAATCTCGCTGTCCCCGCTCACGATGAGGAGGAAGTTGAGTTCTTGGAGCATCGGATGGCTCCAACGGCATAGTCGACGCCGTCGAAGTCTGGTCGTGATGAAACTGCTCCCAGACCACTGAAGGCACGGCTCCATTCCGCTGTGCAAACTGAAAAGAAGAAGGCCAAGATCGTTGGCAAGGCAAAATTGGAGCTCTCTGTCTCCACTACTACTGTTCCAGATTTTTCTGAAGGTAAAAAGATTCTTCTACCGCTTTTGATTCGAGAAAGTTTCTTTGTTGAACACAATATGGGAGAGATTATGGATCTTCTGCATTTCCAAGGATGGGAACGACTTTGTTCCAATAGGGCAACAGTGAATGAAGTGCAATTGCGTGAGTTCTACCATTACTACCATCTCTCCAAGGCTGATGCTATGTGTGGGTCTACCAAAATCAGTGGTGAAGACCTGTCCTTCACGCCCAAGGTAATCTCCTCGCTCCTCTCTGTTCCTTTGGGTGGCTTCTTTGAGGTTCCAGCGAGTGAGGTCAATGACGAAAAGCTGGCGTGTATGGAACGGTTGTTTGGTTCAACCACTAGGGAGTTACACACTGAAAGGCTGACATTGGCTCAACGAGTGGCTTTCTACATCATCTCCAGGGCCGTGGCACCTCGCCAAGAGAAGCGCAACACCATCATCCTCTGTGACTTGTTTTTGCTTGACCATTTTCTAAGAAGGGAGAAGATTGATTTCCCTCGAGTGATTTTGTGCCACATGGAACGTTGCAAAGCGAAGTCCCACTCTTTGGCTTATCCAGGTTTGGTGAAGATGTTGCTGCTCCGAGATGAATCTTATCTCGAAGAAAATGAAGTTTCTCTGGGAAGTGAATTGGATTCTGCTGATGTGGAGAAGATGAAGTCTAAGGGTGACTCGAATGGAACGGACAATGTGACTGCAAAGAAAGCCGCCATCGAAGGAACGTCTAAGGGTGGCTCGATTCAGCATCAGATTTTGCCTGAGCTTAAACAACTAAACATTACCATGAACCTGCTATTGGATCACTTTCTGAGCAAAGATGAAGATGTTGTTGAAGACCCTGAGACTTGAGTGTTCCCTGTCACTATCTAGCCCGTCTGACCCTATGTTCTTGTCTTTTAATGTTTTTATGTCTTTTGTATGATTGTTCCTTGTTTTTTGATGATAGTTGTCTAGGTTCCTTAGCTTTGTACTTCTTTCTACTTAATGAATGAAATCTTTTGATCATGATTTGCATGCGAGTCAAGACTTTGTGTTATTTCTGTGATCTTTTGACGATGCCAAAAGGGGGAAGTATGGAAAATGTGAAACCCAAGGAAGGGTTGATAACAGAAGCTAGTGCTAAGGAGAATGACGACGCTACTTGAAGGTAAATTTTGCTATGAACTTTCTGAGGGGGAACTTTGTCAATATCTTGATCGTTGTATATGTTTGACTACATGTGATTGACTTCTTACTTGACTGTTTTGAACGTGCACATTTTGAAGGAGTTTGTCATCACCAAAAGGGGGGAAATTGTTAGAACGATGATGTTCCCTCTAGTTTTGATGATGATAAACCCAATGGAATTTGATGGTTTTTAGTGTGACTATGAGTTTCAGGAATCAGATGAATTAAAGGAACGATGAAAACCATGTGAGGAATCAAAACAGAGATTGAAAGGAACAGAGAAGTCAACAATGGAACAACGCGCTGGAACAAATGAGAAATAAAGACACACAATTGTGAACAAGAAAGGAAGGGAACAACGCCAAGGAACACAGAGACGCGCGCGTTGTCGCCCTTGCAATTGCCGAATCTCATATTTATGGAAAGAGATCTTGAAGAAACAACTTGGGCCGCAAGAGATAAAGTTGTTGAAGATCTTATTGTTAGGAAAGATAAGAAAAGATTGTATAGGATTATTTTATCTTATTTTTCTTAAGTAAAACTAGGGTAAATTAGATAGAATTTCTAGACTATAAGAAAGAAAGTCGTCTACTTCATTTCAATAGGCAATTACGACATTTCCACGAAGCTTTGAGTATTCGGTGAAGAAGAAGAACTTACAAGGACGAAACTTTGGTGAGTTGAGTACTTGTTCGGGTTTTGATTGTCTTAGGTGTTGTTAGGAATGTTACAATAAGAAGTCTAGATATCTAAGAGTAAACTAGATTGAGATACGATTTGCTTGATTGTAATTCCAAGATTAATAACACAAGGAGACATTTGAAATCCTACTAGGGAAACCTAGAGGTAGAGGTTTTTCTCAGTCAACGAGTTGGTTGATTGAGTTTTCCTCTCTAAGGAACTTTGTCTGTTACTCTGTTACGATATTCCGCTGCCCAAGGAACAGTTCTATCGTTCCTTGTACAAACACACTCGATTCTACAAATAGTTCTATCAACATTTCCAAAAATCATGTTAATCACTCACGTACTAAGCATATCGATATTCGTCATCATTCACTATAAGATCATGTTGAGAAAATTTTCATAAGAATGGATCATTGCAGGACAGAAGATCAAGTTGCTAATATCTTCACCAAAGCACTAGATAGAAACGCTTTGAGCATTTGTGAATGCTCCTTCGGATGATCTCTCTAAATTGAGGAATTCTCTGTCCACTTCCCTCAGTGATTGGCTAGATTGATCAAGTTTAATTAGGGAACATCTTCTATGCAGCTTAGTAATTGATAATTCTTGTTCATATATTCTTACTATGTGCTATGTGTTACATGATATCATCAATTCTTGATCTTTTGTGCTTCAACTTTACATGACAACATCTTATTTCTTGCCAATGCAACCAATTTGATTATCTGAACCCTCACTATAAGCCAAAATGATAACTGGTTACTAAGCCATGATCCAGGTAAACGTTTCCTATGAACCTTCTTTGTTTGCCATTTTTACTGGGTTTAATTATCTGGATCATCTTTGTTCCCACCCTTATTTTTGTTTGGATATATCTTTGCATTTTTGTGTAAACCCAATTAAATATCCAAACTAGCCTTTCTATATCCACTGAAGAGCTTCAGAGTTGAATCAAAGGAGCAATGCTTAAGGGGGAACAAAGAATGGAACAATGATGATGGGAACTGTTGAATTCCTTAGGTTTTGATGGTAATAAACATTCAACTAATCTGGTAACTAAGTGTTTCAGGAACAAGACAGTTGTCACAGGGAACCATTGCAGCGAAGGATTGCAGAGGGAACAAATCGGTCTCCACATGCTTTGTTACCTCTCAAGGAACATCAACGACGAACATCAATCAAGCTGCGAATGGAAGGAAGATATCCAGCGTGAAGATTATGGAAACAATCAAGGAAGATCACGCGGTCAAGGATAGGAGATTTCGGCTGGAAGGATCTCGCCGAAGAGAAGATGTGGAGAGAGAAATCCGAATGTTTTATCTTTGGAAATCTTTCCTAAGATAAGATATTTGGAGAGAGAAGATTATTATCTTCAGCCGATTATATTATCTTTGGAATTTGATAAGCACTACTTTGTAGGGCTTAACTAAGAGTCATTAGAGGGTTTATTGATGCCATTCAGATAGATTTAGACACATTCATGTGTATGGCGTTTGGGGGCGAAGTTGGTGTTTTTGGAGGTGTTTGAGCTATTTTGGAGATCATAGGAAACACTGAGGATGAAGCCACCAGTAGAAGACGCCAAGGAGTTATGAAGTATTGGCGAGAAGGTGCTGAAGACACACTTTTGGAGGCTTTGGGAGCATTTGGAGCTGAAGAGACGAAGACACTGAAGAAATGGCTTCACGACGACCGCCGCAGAGGAGGCAGCGACCACCGCCAAAGCCCTCCCAGCTAGTTTGGCTACGGCATTGATCCGGCGACCGCCGTTTAAAGGCGGCGACCGCCGTAATTACGGCGACCGCCGCAGAGGAGGCAGCGACCGCCGCCGCTGTCAGAAGCCCACCGAGCCCGTTTTCCTTAATTGTTTTATTTGGACTATTTTAATTACGTTTTAATATTTCGTTTTATGTTAATTCTGGAGACTTTATTTCCTTTTAGTATTTAAGGGTTAGAAGGGAGCTTGGCCTCCCTTATCCTCGAACCCTAATTTCACTTTTCATTCTACGTACTTTGCTATGAAGAACTAAGCCACTCTTGCTTAGTCAGACGCTGAAGCTTTCGTTTTGATTCAGTTGTGAGATTCTCGTTCTTAATCTTTTGCATGGATTTTATCTATTCTCTTGCTTGATTGCTTATGATTGATATTGATAATTTCTAGTCTGATCAACTAGGGTTTGTTGTTATTGATCTATTGCTAGATTTAGATTGTTACTGGTTGAGCATATCTATTTCGGAGTAGCAACTGCATCGTGCTAGTATCTGGTTGTGCTAGTCTTATGCAGAAGAGAACTGATTTACATTCTAGGATAAAAGCTGGTTGTTTTATGCTAGAATTGTATCCAACTATATTCCTATCCGTAAAGCTGCTGTTAAACTGAATCTTGATAGTTTCAGGGTTGTTTAATTAGTTAGTGCTAATAGTATCTGGTTGTGCTATTAGTTATATCTGAAAAGGAATTGGAATTTCCATTGCATGAGATTTTGAATGAGTATCTAGGATCAAATTGTCATACGAATAGTGGATGTTTGTTTGACTAAGTGCTTTTCCCATCATTGAATTCATCAACTCTTAGTTTGTTTACTTTTGCATGCTTAGATTCATTAAAACATACAAAACCCCCCTTTGGTTACTTTGGATTGACATACAAATTGCATATTAAGATAGACTCTGTCTCCCTGTGGATTCGACCTTTACTTACCTAGGACTACGGTTTAAGGTTTGTTTGGATATTTTGCATAGTAGGAATTAGCACGATAAATTCTTGTTATCAGAATTCTTTCCTTAGATAATGTAAGCGGTTGAGATATTATTCTTCCAACAAAGTTAGATCTTCTTGTTACCTAGTTTAGAAGGATTTTATCTTGTTATGATTAGGGTTTAGTCGAGTTGTATTTATAGAGGTGTGGATTCATTTTCTATGTACGACGAGAGACGACGAACAGAGAGAAATTGAGAAGAAAAAGAGAGTGAAATTGTTTGTGAGTCTTTGAGGGTTGAGTTCGGATTCATCGTTGTAGGAGTGATATTCGAATCTAGCTGGGTAGTCTAGGGTTTGGAGTCCATGCTACAAGTGTAATCGAACAAGAAATCAATAAGACAAGTAGACGCTTCAAAATCCTCTCAAGCGAGAAGCTTGAAGGTAGTGGTTTTTCTTTGATTAGCTAGTTGGCTAATTAGGGTTTCCACTATACATCGTGAGTTCATCTCTTATCTTTCTTGCTGTATTATTCTGATGTACCTTCTGTGGGAACAAAGCGTTTGTTCCTTCAGACGTAACTCTAACGATCCAATAATTGGTATCAGAGCCTGGTGCTCTAGATTGTTTTCGTTAAAGACTTTGTAGGAAAGATGTTGTCATGCAATGCCCTGGTTAAAAACTTTCGAGACGGTGATGAAGATGTGGCTCTCATCACTAGAGCTATGAAGAAGATATGGTCTCGAAACAAGAGCACTCCGAGTTCCTCCGAAGGGAACAAAGACACGAAGGACGTCGTGTGTTATCAATGTCAAAACAAATGACATTTTGCCAAAAACTGCTTCAAGAAGAAGGCAGGTCGTCCTCCGATTCATGAAGGGGAGCAAACTATGGTTGCTACATGGGGTGATTCCAACTCAGATGATGAAGAATCATCTCATTCAAGGGATGTTTGTTTGATGAGCATAAAAGACCATAATGAATCAGAAGGCTGTCCTCAGGGATCTGGGGCTGAAGCAAGGAAAGACTCCTGGTACTTTGACATCGCTTGCTCAAGTCACATGACAGGGAATAAAGGATGGTTCACCTCTCTTCAGCAGGCCTCCGGAGGTTCAATAACTTTTGGAAACAAGAGTAAGAGAGAAGTCTGTGGTATCGGTAAGGTAAGGCTTTCTAGCCATATTACTGTGAACAATGTGACACTTGTAAATAATCTCAAATTTGATCTTTTTAGTGTGGCTCAACTATGTCAAAATAAGAAAAATAGGGTACTCTTTACTACTGATGATTGTCATATTGAGTGTATAAGTACAGGGAAAGTCCTACTCAAAGGAATTTGCGATAACAACGTCTATAAGGTTGACCCTGCTTTCATCCCTGAGAAGGAATTTTGTATGTCGTCCATTGCTGGGACAACAGATCTGTGGCATAAACGGTTCGGTCATGCAAGTCTTCAACTTCTTTCCAAACTTCATAGACAAGAACTGGTGAACGGTCTTCCTAAGATCGAAGCAATGAAAAATGGAGTTTGTGATGCTTGTACCAAAGGTAAACAAGTCAGGTCTTCCTTCAAGTCAAAGAAGGAGGTAAGTACTACTCGTCCATTAGAACTAATCCACATGGATCTTTGTGGGCCAATGCGCACAAGGAGCCATGGAGGGAATGCCTATGTCTTTGTTATTGTGGATGATTATTCCAGGTACACATGGACCCTCTTTCTGTCATCAAATGATGAAGTGTTCGCTGAATTTGATTCCTGGCTCAAGTCGGTTGAAAGGAGCACAGGACAATCTCTGGGGTCCATCCGCACTGATCATGGGACAGAATTTGAGAACTCTCAGTTTCTATCCCTCTGTAGGTACAAAGGCATCAATCACAACTTCTCAGCACCAAGAACTCCACAGCAAAACGGTGTTGTGGAAAGGAAGAACAGAACTCTAGAAGACATGACGCATACCCTCCTCATCTCAAGTGGTCTTCCTATAAGTTTCTGGGCCGAAGCCTTGAACGCTGCTTGCTATGTTCTGAACAGAGCAACCATTCGTCCTCTCTTGAACAAGACATCCTATGAACTTCTAAGGGGAAGAAAGCCTAATGTATCTCATCTGTGCACGTTTGGTTGCAAGTGCTTCGTGCACAACAATGGGAAGGATTCTCTTGGAAAGTTTGATCCCAGAAGTGATGAAGGGACCTTTGTAGGATATTCTCTTCACAGCAAAGCCTACAAAGTGTTCAACAAGAGAACTAGAAAGGTAGAGGAAAGCATTCATGTAGTTTTTGATGAATCTGTTATGGCTGGTAACAATGTGCAGGAACAATCAGCAAGTGTTCCCTCAAACACTGGCTCATCTGGAGATGAAAGCTTTCAGCTTGTGGAAAACAGTATCGGAAATGGAGTCCAGTCAAATCAAGATACTCATGACGATCCATCAACAACAAATGAAGGCAATCAACCATCTCATGCATCTCAGGTTCCTCAGGGGAAACAAAGCCCTAGTCCGGACTCAGTGGAATCCTCTGAGGAAAGTCCAGCTACTGAAGAAAGCAATGAAGAGGGTCATGATGTTGTAGGAAATGGTGGTGAAAGCTATAATACTAGTAACGGCGATTCCGAGGAGTTTGACATCAACAACCTACAAACCAGAAACTACCAGCAGAAGTGGGCTCATCCCATCCATCAAATCTTTACAGATTATAGAAAAGGAACTCCTCACATCACTCGCTCTTCTCTACATAATTTTTGTTCTTTCAATGCTTTTCTCTCTCTGCAAGAACCTAAAACTGTAGGAGAAGCATTGAAAGATCCCGACTGGATTAATGCCATGCAAGAAGAACTTCATCAGTTCGAAAGGAATAAGGTATGGCGGTTGGTTCCTCGACCAAGGAACAGGACCGTGATAGGAACAAAGTGGGTGTTCAGAAACAAGCTGGATGATCAAGGTCAAGTCACAAGGAACAAAGCAAGACTGGTGGTGAAAGGGTACAACCAGCAGGAAGGAATC
Organism: Rheum nobile; assembly: GCA_027886185.1. NCBI lineage: Eukaryota > Viridiplantae > Streptophyta > Magnoliopsida > Caryophyllales > Polygonaceae > Rheum > Rheum nobile. The sequence continues at coordinate 1,491,767 of WOAB01000171.1, forward strand.
GACTATGACGAGACATTTGCTCCAGTTGCCTGGTTAGAAGCCATAAGATTATTGATTGCTTACTCCTCTTTCCACGGCTTCAAACTGCAACAAATGGATGTCAAAACCGCCTTCTTGAATGGAGTTCTCAAGGAGGAGGTCTATGTGGAGCAAACACCTGGTTTTGAGGATGCCTCCCAACCTGACCATGTCTATGCTCTCGATAAAGCATTATACGGTCTCAAACAAGCTCCAAGGGCCTGGTACGAAAGGCTCTCACAGTTCCTTCTAGCTCATGGATATGTTCGTGGAAAGGTCGACAAGACTCTGTTCCTTCTAAAGGAGGGAAAACACATTATGGCTGTGCAAGTCTATGTGGATGACATTATCTTTGGCTCTACAGATGATAAACTGGTTCAAAAATTCTCAAAGCTGATGGTCAGTGAATTCGAGATGAGCATGGTAGGGGAACTCAAGTTCTTCTTGGGTCTTCATGTCTCTCAAGGGAATGAGGGAACTAAAGTACATCAGGAGAAGTACCTCAGAGAATGTGTCAAGAAGTTCGGAATGTCTGATGCAAAGCCCTTCACTACTCCTATCTCCCCAAACAATCCAATGGGAAAGGACGAACATGAACAAGGAGTTGATCCATCTCTCTATCGATGAATCATAGGTTTGCTTCTCTATCTCACTGCAAGTAGACCTGATATTATGTATAGTGTGTGTCTCTGTGCTCGCTTTCAGGCTGATCCCAAAGAGACACACCTCAAAGCAGTAAAGATGATTCTGAGATACCTGAAGGGAACAGATGATCTATGTCTGTGGTATCCAAGGGGTGGAAACTTGGATCTAGTTGGATACACAGATGCGGACTTCACAGGGAACAAAGTAGATAGAAAGTCCAAGTCTGGAATGGCTCAGTTCCTTGGGCCATGCTTGGTCTCTTGGGGATCAAAGAAGCAGAACTTAGTTGCCCTATCCACTGCAGAAGCTGAATACATAGCCGCCGCCGCTTGTTGCACTCAACTACTATGGCTCAAACAACAACTCAGCGACTATGGTATTCTTCTTGACTCTATTCCTATTCTCTGTGACAATACTAGTGCCATAAATATCTCCAAGAATCCTGTGCAACACTCACGTACCAAGCACATCGAGATAAGACATCACTTCTTACGTGACTGTGTGGAGAAAGGGTTGGTGACCATGGACTTCTGCGGCACCAAGGATCAGGTCACCGATATTTTCACCAAGACACTAAACAGGGAACCCTTCGAACAGTTCCGTATGGAACTAGGTATGATCTCTTTAAACTGATTGCGTATCTCTTATGTTCCCTCGATGATTGGCTAATTTACATGGTAAAGTGTGAAAGGTTAAATTGTCATATCTTGATCTATACTCATTCTCTTGATCATTAATTGAACAACTTGCTTAGACCTGTGCTAATACTTCACTTATGTTTAAAATTTCAGGCATGATCATCTATGCCATCATAATAATACATGAAACAGTTTTCATTTGGCCCAAAAGAGTCAACTTGATGCATTGATCCCTCATTATAAGCCCAATAGATTGTTGACTCTACAGCTTATCCTAGCCATCATGATTGATGCTTCCTATGAGCCCCTCTTATCATCCACATCTGGGAGCCTCTCATTTATGATTAAACATTATTAAAAATTCTCGTATATGTTTCTGTGTGATGTTCTTTGTACCTTCTCTGGTAACGTTACCCCCGCATCACACTCTTCTACTTTTTCGGAAAGCCGAGAATACGAATCGTCGCCTCTATGGTATGTAACTGGGATTTGACAGGTATGATGTGTAATGATGGCTTGCAACTACTTGGAATGTGTTATGTGCATTAAGGATTGGTGTGTTGGTTGCATGATGTTTAGTACGCTTGAAATTTTGTGGGCTTTCATGGATTTGGACAGAATCTTTCACAAGATTTATTTTTGGAAGATATCTTCTTGGCTGTGATCTTTGATATGAAAAAGAAGGAAAGAAGAAGATTGAGAGCATTATCCTTAGTACTTGAAAAGATATGAAAAAGGATTCTCGTGATTTCTCCCCTCCTATCTATATGGCGACTTCTGCATAGTTGCCCTATTGCTCCCTTGTGTTGTTCCAAAAAAAAAAAAAAAAACTGGAACACCACAAGGTATACAAAGAGGGGACCAATGAATCTTTCTTCTACTGGCGGATGGATACTCGTAACCTGCACAAGAAGTAGTTTGTGTTGCAAGAAGGTGTTGGCTGGGTCAATGTTGAACCTGAGGTGGAAGCTGATATGGATGAGGGAGTGCAGACTCTGAGGGGGAACAAAAAGTTGAACTTGATCTGCGAAGGATCGTGAGGAGTTTGTCTCGCGCAATATCTATGTTGGCAGAACAACAAAGGTGTCTTATGGAGTAAGTGCATGCTTAAATTGCTATTCATATTTTGCCTCCCTCTGCAGGCACCAGTGGTCTTGATTCGTCTCTCTCTGGCTAACCAATCCCTCTTTTGTTCCCAGCACATCTATCCTTTACTGCTTTGATTTTCTATGTGTGTGTGCTTCAATCTAATGCAAAAGGGGTTGTTTTGCTTATCTTGTTGTGTTCATTTTTCTCTATCTCTTTACTTATGTTTTTGATGATGCCAAAAGGGGGAAAATGACAGGTAGCTTTAGTTGAGGGGGAACTAACATGGTTTCATATGTTGCTAGACTGAGGGGGAACTATTATGCCTAAGTGTGGAAAACTTTCTCTTCACAACTGTCTTTATCTCATGTATATGTTTTATTGTCAAGGATGTTTGTCACCATCAAAAAGGGGGAATTTGTTGAATTCCTTAGGTTTTGATGGTAACAAACATTCAACTGATCTGGTAACTAAGTGTTTCAGGAACAAGACAGTTGTCACAGGGAACCATTGCAGAGAAGGATTGCAGAGGGAACAAATCGGTCTCCACATGCTTTGTTACCTCTCAAGGAACATCAACGACGAACATCAATCAAGCTGCGAATGGAAGGAAGATATCCAGCGTGAAGATTATGGAAACAATCAAGGAAGATCACGCGGTCAAGGATAGGAGATTTCAGCTGGAAGGATCTCACTGAAGAGAAGATGTGGAGAGAGAAATCCGAATGTTTTATCTTTGGAAATCTTTCCTAAGATAAGATATTTGGAGAGAGAAGATTATTATCTTCAGGCGATTATATTATCTTTGGAATTCTTTCCTTAGATAATGTAAGCGGTTGAGATATTATTCTTCCAACAAAGTTAGATCTTCTTGTTACCTAGTTTAGAAGGATTTTATCTTGTTACGATTAGGGTTTAGTCAAGTTGTATTTATAGAGGTGTGAATTCATTTTCTATGTACGACGAGAGACAACGAACAGAGAGCAATTGAGAACAAAAGGAGAGTGAAGTTGTTTGTGAGTCTTTGAGGGTTGAGTTCAGATTCATCGTTGTAGGAGTGATCTTCGAATCTAGCTGGGTAGTCTAGGGTTTGGAGTCCATGCTACAAGTGTAATCGAACAAGAAATCAATAAGACAAGTAGACGCTTCAAAATCCTCTCAAGCGAGAAGCTTGAAGGTAGTGGTTTTTCTTTGATTAGCTAGTTGGTTAATTAGGGTTTTCACTATACATCGTGAGTTCGTCTCTTATCTTTCTTGTTGTATTATTCCGCTGCACCTTCTATGGGAACAAAGCCTTTGTTCCCTCAGACGTAACTCTAACGATCCAACAGGAACAGTTTATGGAATGTTGGAGATTTGCAGATGAACGTTTCTTTAGTGAGAAGATTGCATTGAATGTTGATTTGACGGCATTACAGAGAGGAACGACTACTTTGCTGCAAAAGAGAGAAAAAAAGCCTTTACCAGAGGAGAGAGAAAAGATTTGGTTGTAGGTTTTGGATAAAGATCTATGTGAGATTTTTGGTAAGCGTATTCCCTGATTTTCCATACTTACCTTTGACCAAATATCTCACCCATCTATATATATTTATCCTTTCCTTAAACCCAAATCACCTTACTCTCTTGCTCACAATCTCTCAGATCTTAAAACTCTCCATTGCTCTTTGTCGCCACAAAACACTACTCACCCCACCTCTCCCTCTCTCAAAATGGCCACCTCTAGCTCAACCTCCGTTCCCACTGTGAACGTCGATGGCCTAGATCAAGAGCAGTTGTATGCTCTTTTCTTGACTATTTATGCCAAGATGGAAGCTCTCACTCCGTCTTCCAAGCCAACCACCACAGCTGATCCCAACGTTATGGAAATTGCCCAAGAGGCCGCTATAACACCCCCAAATAATCCTTTAAAGGTATTACCGCCAATGACCTCAGATTACACATCTGGGGTCACCCAAGGCTTAAACCATTTTTACAACAACTTTATAACAACACAAACTTTATTAAATGTCATAAGATTACCAAATATCATTCAAACCAACATCATAGTTTTACAACTGTTATCAACCAAATACAAACCAAATACAGAATGGTTTAATACAGCGGAAGTCTTTGAAAATTAATAAACACCATAAAGGGGTTTCGATCTGAGCGATCTCACGCCTAGGATCTTCAACCTTGGTGTAGGATCGTGATTGTTAGATAAAAACTTAAGGAACTCAGAATAATGATTCTCAGTTCCTTTAGCAGCGGAAGATAAACAATCAAACAAATGACAAGTTCCTTATAGTGAAAACCTTTGATTGCCAACTAGCAATCCAGGATAAAAACCACTACCTTTCTTTCGAAAGGATTTCAAAGTCTACTTCTTGATTTCTTATCTCTTTTGGTTACAGCTTATCCTAGGAACGAACACACAGTTCCTTTTCCTTACACACAGTTAGAAAATCCTAGATAACTTAACACAATCAATAATCAATCCAAGAAACAGACTTTCGCACCTAGGAACTATCACTTACAGTCACAGGAACTTAGCACTCAGCTCTTCTTCCTTGACTGGTTCCTCTTGACCTCGGTTTGCTTTGATGATCTTTGTTTTGAGGTTCACACTAGATGTTTGCTAATGAGTGTGAGTTCTTGTTTTAGTGCATGAAGATAACCCTTGGGTTAGTCTTCCTTTTATAGAGGATTCTTCGCAGCTCGATCCTCTCTTGGTTCCCACGGATTGAGCTTGCCCTAGGATTAGTGGTTCTCCTTGATCCACATTGTTCTTGGCATGTGCAAACAACCTAGGCAGCTCATAATCTCTCTTGGTTGGTCAACTACCTCAGACGAGCCTTGTGGTGTCGTTGTCAAAACGCTTTCGTCCGAGGTTGAGTAAGCTGGCCGCTTGGGAACCGTCTGTTGGACAGCGACGTCTTCATGTGCTGTCGCTTTCATCGTCTCTGTCCGAGGTAGAGGTTCTCTAGGCATCTTGTTCTTTAGCTCTTGGACCTTGGCAGACTTTTGGAAGCTTCAGACAAGTCGTTTTCGACACCTTTTGTCCGAGGTTGTGTGTTCCCAGATTTCTCGGGAATCGCAATGTCGCAAGCTCCATTTCTGGGCACACCTCGGTTCCTCTGGATTCCTTCAGCTGTCTTGTTCCTTTGGTTCCCTTGTTCTGTTTGGCATTCCTGCCTTAGGTAATTTCCTGTGGTTCCTTAAAACACATCTTTGAGATAAAACATTAGTATCATAATATTTGTCATCTTCAAAAGTAGAGAAACTGAGGAACGGAACTCTCAGGGGAACCTAAGTTCCAGAGTTCCGTTTCCTAACACTTGGAAAACACTTAAACCATCATCTGCCCTCATCATCGTATTCTGGCCTTCACGGAAAGGGGAGTTTACCTGATGTGCCGTATGAGACGGATGACACCAGCCAACCATGCAAAGGAAAATAACCGGTTGGTTAGTCTAATGAAAGACTATGCAAGGGTAAAAGTAAAGAGGTTCTAGTTAGTCGTGTTAGGTTACCCCTATCGCTTCTCGAATAATAACCAATGACGACAGTGAACCTCAACACTTCTACAGAAACATAAGAAGAGGTATGAACAAGAGAAGACTCCAAAGAAGTTGAGTCTTATGGAAACGTATGACAAGTGTTTGAGAACGTTTACAGTTTTCTCACAAGCGTTTAAAAACGACTTGATCATTTGGGTCCACGACCAACCTCACCGCACAATGCGAATCCAGATTGGAAAGAAGACTTACTCTAACCGAAGTCCGGGCGGGTTCCAAGTTGTACTTCTCGCCCGAAGGTTCATTAATTATATGCATAACCGCACTTATCTTATTTAGTTACAAAACGTATATTCACGTTAAAGCTTTTAAGGTATATCATCTCAACACGAAAGATATCTTGGGAATTAATCCCGATTGTTGGCACCAGTTATGTGCACCTACCCTGAGTAAGGGTACAGTCATGACCAAATAGTACTAGGGCAAAATCCTCCTAATACCAGTTATAAAGAAATGACTAGACCTCGCAAGGTACATAGCGTTCCTACGAATACTCGTTCTAACTACACATTTAAGTTCACACATAAATCCACACCAATACCATCATGGTAATAACATGTATAATAGCATTGTTTCTAGCATTATATACAACCTATTATAGAATCATATTTTAACACATCATTTTATGAAATCTGTTCCCAAACGAAAACAACACTTCACTCCATTTTAATTAACAATCAAGTAATTGATAACTAAATGAAATATGGAATGATAAGCAAGAGCGAAAAGCCACTTGCCTTAATCTAGACGAATTGAAGATGTCGGGTTCTGAGTATCTGGAAACTGGAATCTGAAACGGATTCCTACGACGATGTCGAGACAAAAGACGGAACCCTAAGTTAGATTCGATACGAACGAAACGAGGATACGAAACGAATAAACGATATGAATCGAAAGGAAACAAAGCCTAAGCCATGACCGTGGTTGTCCAAGCCACGATCGCACTTGCTAGGGCAAGCCGCGGTCGCGGTTTGTACTTCCGCGGTTGCGGAAATCTAGGCAAAGCCGCGGTCGCGGAAGTCATCCCCGCGGTCGCGGATCTCCCTTCCGACGACGGCTCCAACTCGGCTTCGAAGCTTACCGATGACGAAGACGACAACTTCTTGACTCGGACGAGGGCTCACTACAACCACCACCACTTTACACTTCTAAGACACTTCCGGCGACACCAAAACTCTGGCGAGGCTCCGACGAACGCGAGAATTCCGGCGAAGGCACAAAAATGAGAGAAAGAGAGGAGTTAAAGGTTGTGGATGAAGATCTCAGTGATGGGAGCCCTATTTATAGGGTAAGGGGAGTCCAACGCCGAGCAACCCAAACGCTCGAGATCCCCCACCGGCGGAGTTACGAAAACGTGCGAAATCCGAATCGGCGTGCTCCGATAAGAACGCCGAAGAAGACGAAGAGCAGAGATCCGCGGTCGCGGAAATGAAGCCGTGATCGCGGATGGCTCCTGGGCGAATCCGTGCCCGCGGAAGCATTCCGTGGTCGCGGAATTGCCGCGATCTTGTCCCTGGGTCTTCTCGCGGGTCTTTGCTCGCGGATCTTTGCTAGATCCCATTTTTAGTACTTCTAAAAATAATCCAAGGCCCAAAACACACTAAACGTATATTATTACGTTCAAGAGGGTTAATACCGAGATTACAGAGGTTACAAAAATTGCCCATTATGTCCTTCATACAAAATGACAGTTCGGGACTTTTAGGGGTTATCACATTACCTCCCCCTTAAAAAAAGTTTCGACCCCGAAAACAGCTCGGGAAAACGACTAAGCATATCAGCCTCAGTCTCCCAGGTTTCCCAAGTTACCTCCTCAGATCCAGAATTGGACCAGAGTACCCCCACTAATGGTACCACCTTGTTCCTCAAGTGCTTCTCGCGGAGCTCGAGAATACGCCCAAGTCTCTCCTCATAGGTACCATTTGCCTGAATCTCGATGTCCTCATAACTCAGCACATGAGACACATCTAGTACATACTTCCTTAGTAGAGACACGTGGAACACGTTATGCACCGGATGCGCCGACTGCGGCAATGCTAAACGGTACGCTAGAGATCCCACTCTATCCAAGATCTCAAACGGTCCCACGTAACGAGGGTTGAGCTTCCCACGCTTGCCGAACCAGAACACGCCCTTTGATATACGATATATTGTATAGCGCATCTAGTGGTTATTAGCATGATTTAGATGATATTTATAGATGTTTTGATTGTAATTCTGTAATCCGGAAGAGAAGACGAGAAGTGAAGAAATCATGAGATTTACAGAGATTTGAAGTACATTGAAGTGAAGAGTTGAAGAGCTGCACAAAAGAAGCAAGAAGAAGCAGCTGAAGAAGAAGAGTCTCTGGTGTCTTCACCGCACCCGCACCCATACTCACCGCACCCGCAGTGGACTTGCTGAAGCGAAGACAGCTGGAGCCGACCGAAGACCCACCGCACCCGCGGTGGTGCCGAGCTGGAGCTTTTTCTCGGATTTTATATCCGAGATCTTTCTTTCCTTATCTTTTATTCCGAGATCTTGTTTTATCTTATTTTCCTTTTCTTTATTTCTAAACTATTTGTTTTCCTAGTATTTAAAGGTTTTAACCTAGACTTGGTTAGGTTAACCTCGTTCCATCTTTCATAGTTTTTCTCTAAAAACCTTATGGAGAACTAAACTTCCATTGTTGCACTTGACGTTTGAAGCCTTCAATTGATTGGTTGTGAGTTTTCTACTCTTGTTCGATTTCCTATCTAGTTGTATTAATTCTCTTGCGCTTGAATTTTTATTGAATCTTATTGATTTATCTAGACTGATCACCTAGGTTTATTGATATTATCCATATAGCTAGTACTTGTCAATTCTGGGTTCGGGTTGCATATCTAGTAGCAAACACGATTTATATAAGCGGGTTGCGAGTGTTCATCGTGAGAGAGAGTTAATTGCATGCTTATAGTAACGGGTTGTTTCTATTGCATGTATCTTGTTGAATCCTTGTTTGAATGCTATTGCTTTGTTAAGTCTTGAAGGTTTTCGGATTTGATTCAGTAATAAGTACTATTAGGGCTGGTAGAACTAATAGTTACATATGATCGGGATAAGAACAACCAAAGGAAAGATAAGAACTTGAGAATAATAGAATTCAGTGATCAACCATATCTCTTGTTGTGTGGATCTTTGACAGGTGTGGCACCTTCCTCATATCATATTCAGATCCTTTGCTTTGCTTTTCTTGCTTTATTTACTTGGTTCGAAATACTACAACCCCCCCCCCCCCCCCGAGTTCCTAGTTGGTGACTTGCGAATTACAAGAACTGATAAACTGATTCCCTTGGGTTCGACCTTGACTTGCTTGCTATACTCTGTTTAGTAGGTACATTAGGATTTCTTTGATTAGACACGACGACTTTAGGCCTATCAAATTTGGCGCCGTTGCCGGGGAATCAAAATTTCTGTTTTTGTGGTTTTATTTGTTACCAACTCTGGTGTGGACCTATCTTATGGTCCATACTCGTGCTACTGACACACCTCTTGTTGATTGTGATTCAAAAATCGACAGGACATTCCATAGGAATCGCAGAGAACACTTTACACCACAAGTTGCAATGGGTGACCAAACGCTTCGGCAATTGACTGTACCTAATCTGATGCAACAACCTTTAGCTATGGCTATTCCGGCCATAGGAGAAGGCGTCAACTTTGAGTTGAAGCCGGGACTGATTCATTTGCTCCCAACATTCCATGGACAGAGCGGAGAGGACCCAATCAAGCATATGGGTAAATTCCACACTGTCTGCATGAGTATGAAACCGGCTAACGTCACTGAGGAACAAATCAAGATAAGAGCTTTCGGGTTTACCCTCAAGGATGCAGCCGATGATTGGTACTACCATCTACCCACTAGAAGCATAGATACTTGGAACAAACTGCATAAGGCTTTTCTCGAAAAGTATTTTCCTGCCAAGAAGGCAAATAGCTTGAAAAAGGCTATAAGCAACATCGAGCAAGAGACTGACGAGACCTTATATGAGTACTACGAGCGGTTCAAGAGACTTTGCTCAAGCTGTCCATTCCATGGTTACACGAATCAAGATCTAGTGCTTCATCTTTACAATGGTCTGCTGGACAATGAAAGTGTAACACCCCCAAATCTGAACCCAAATGGAAAGGTATTACCGCCAGTGACCTCGATATTCCTCACCGAAGTCACCCTAGGCTTTACCGTTTAAATACAATCATGAACACTTATGATACAAAATCATAATATTATTTACATAAAACATGAGTCCCGGGATTACATCCCAATCCCGAATAGGACAAACACAGAGTTTTAAACAAAGTACAGCGGAAGTCTTTAAACAAGGTACAACGGAAGTCTTTTAAATATATTACAAACGAGGATCTTGACCACAATGGTCATCTCCCAAAGATCTCAACCTGATTAAAAGAAATTATTAAAACAATAAAAAATCACCGTCGTCTTCATAGTCATTCTAGTCTTCTCAACTACACTCTATCTGATGTGCCGAATCGAACGGATGACACCAGCCAACCATGCAGAGAAAAATTGCGGTTGGTTAGTCTACTGAATAGACTATGCAAGGGTACAAAGCAGAAGGTTCGAAGTAGTTATGTTAGGTTTAGACTCATCGTTTCTCGAATAATAACCGATAACGACAGTCAACCTTCACACTTCTACTGAATAACAACAAGAGGTATGCACAAGAGAAGATTTTGGAAAACTGAATCTTCACAGAGATCGACCCGAAAGAAGACTCCAACGGAAATGAGTCTTAAGGAAAAAAAATGACAAGATCTGGAATATCTTAAGAATTACACACAAGCGATTGAAAAACTGACTTAGATGTTTTAGTTCACGACCAACCTCACCGCATACAGCGAATCCAGATTGGAAAGAGAACGTACTCTGATCAAAAGTCGAGACGAGCTTTCCTAGCTGCACTATTTACTTAGCTGCACTACTCGCCAAAGGTATATTAATCATGTACACTCGGGCACTTTATCTTATTTAATTCCAAAAACGAGCATTACGTTATAAGCTTTTAAATCTCCACCCGAGAGATATCGGATCTCCTCACAAGAGATATCAGACCTCCCCACAAGAGATATAGAAAGGATGAACCTTGGAAGATTTGGCACTAGCAAAGTGCGCCAACCCCGAGTAAGGGTATGGTCATGATCAAAGAGAAAGTACTGGGGAAAATCTACCAAGTACCAGTTATAAAGAAACAACTAAACCCCCACAAGGTACATAGCGTTCCTAACCACTAGTGCTAACTAAACAGTTCTAGCACAACAATAGTTCGGGATAAATCCACATAAATGCCCCCAAGGCGAACATAAATAATAGCGTTGTTCTAACAGATATACAACCTATTATAATATCATATTTTAGTTTTCCAAAACAGTTTACAAAACCATTCCAGACAAACATAATAATCATTCCAAATTAATTACTCAGATAAACTACTGATAATTAATATAAATATGGAACGATGAGCAAGAGCGAACCGCCACTTGCCTTAATCCGCAGAGTTTGAACGAAGCCTAACGACGAGTTTCCGGGCTCGACACAGGGACAAATCTGGCAACACAGATTCCTTCAAATTGACCCATAAAGAAACCCTAAGTTAGATTCGACAAAGACGAGTACGAACCGAAAGAAACCAAAAGGAACGACGTCCGAACGAAGGCTACCGAAGCCAAAGCCACAACAATGCAACAACTCAAGGGCGGCGGTCGCCGCCTGCCTTACGGTGGGTGCCGCCAGCCTCACGGCGGTAGCCGGTGTTCGTGGCGGCGGGCGCCGCTACGAACATCAGAAATTTTATGAGAACAGAAATCTTACCAATGTCGATCGATTTGGTTTCCTTTGCCTTGCTTTGGATCTAAGCTTCTAAGGGCCTCCAAAGCATCTCATTTGCAACTGGAACGACACCAAAATGAGCTCCGACGATCGGCTTCAAACTTTCCGACGAGAGCTCAGAATTCCGACCAGACAAGAGTGGGAGATTTGAGCTTCGATTGTGCTCAATTCTGATCCCAAATCACTCCTTAAATAGCCCCAACATCAAAGGGGATAAGATTGGCCAGCAAAACCACGTGGAGGGCCAAGATCGGAGCGACGCTTCGATCGCCGGCAGCTGGCGAGGCTACGCCTGCACAGGTGCGACGGTCGCCGCCTGGTCGCCGCCTTGGTCGCCGCGGTTGGATTGCTGAAGCGGCGGTCGCTGCTTTTGGGCAGCGGTCACCGTTTTCCTAGGCCACCTGGCGAGGAGGAAGGCGAGACAAAGGTGCCGATGAGTTGACTTGCGGCGGTCACCGCCACGGGGCAGCGGTCGCCGCCAAGTCAACTCTTATCCGATTAGCTTTTGGATAAGCTTGGCTTAGCCCGGGATAAAAATAATCATACACGAACGAGTATTAAGTGCCAAAGTACGTCGACTGTATATTATTTCACTGAGAAAAATATTACAGAGATTGAGAACATTACAGAATGTCTTTCTGTCTCCGAAATTAATCTGACGTACCAAACAGGCTTTCGAGAATAATCCCAGAACTCCAAAATATCCTTACAGAAATCCAGGATATCACAGAAAGAAGGATTGTTGACGCTGCATGTGGTGGCAACATTCTCAACACAACACCGGTGGCGGCCATGGAAAAGATTCAGGAGATGGCAGAGGGGGCGAGACACTTCGATAAAACTTCTACCAAAAGAGGAGTCAATGTTGTGGACTCCGGACGCTCTGAGCTAGTAAGCGATATTGCTGAATTGAAGGAAATGGTGAGGAGACTAACGCTGAAAGGAACTCCTCAACAACTCAAAGCATGTGGGATTTGTGTTGATCAATTTCACCCCACCGATGCATGTCCTCAATTGCAAGATGATCTGAATGCTGAGGTGAACGCTGTAGGAGGTTATAGACCTCCAAGACCTCGGTACGATCCCTACTCCAGCACTTATAATCCGGGAAGGAGAGACCACCCAAATTTCAGATGGAGGGATCAACCGAACCAACAACAACCTCAACTTCTACAAAGGTCACAAGGTCAACAACTCGGTACTTCTTCTTCAACTGAAGATATGCTCCAAACCTTGACTAAGTACTTTACAACTCATGTTCAAACTACGGAGTCAAGCATCATGAATCTAGAGAAGCAGATGGGACAAATGGCTAAAGCTATCACAAAGATCGATGCAAAGATTTCGGGAAATCTACCATCTCAAACAGTAATTAACCCATGGGCAAATGTTAGTATTGTGATGCTTCGAAGTGGTAAGCAATTGAACGTCGTTCCTAGTGATGAAGAGGACGACGCCGAAAAAGAGCTCTCTGAACCCACACCACCGCACCCGCGGCAGGACGCCGCACCCTGCGGTGCGTCTATAGAAGCTCTGGAGAACTTGCCGCACCCAGCGCCCACCTTGGCGCACCCAGCGGCGAAATCAACAGATGGGTCTGCAACACAACCGCACCCGCGGTGGGATGACCGCACCCGCGGTGGGACTCCAAAAGAGCAATTGAGCTCTCAGTTGACATCACCGCACCCCGCTGGAGGACCGCACCCATGGTGACGGTATCGAGAAAGTTTGAGAATTCTCAGTTGGGACGACCGCATCCGCGGTGGAACCTGATCGCACCCGCGGTGAGTTTTTTGGAAAGGTGAAAGAGCCCTACGTCGACACCTATGTTCGTCCGTACTTTCCCCCTCTCGGTTCAGAGAAGCCACCCGCCCCATTCCGAGAGGCACTTAAGGAGGGGAGAATCATCGACGACAAGGACCTCTTCGAGACTTTTAGCAAGTGCGAGGTAAACATCCCTTTACTCAAACTTGTTAAAAGTATTCCCAAATATGCTCGTTTCTTGAAGGAACTTTGCCAAATCAAGAGGACACAGGACACAGTGCAGTGATCCAGGTATGTTCTCTATCCCTTGCATCATCGGTGAGACAAAGATTGATAAAGCTATGCTAGATCTTGGTGTAGCTATTAATGTCTTACCATTGTCATTTTATGAGTCTCTTGGTCTGCCACCATTACAGGACACTAGGATAGTTATTCAATTAGCTGATGGAACCAATGTCTACCCGAAAGGGGTTGTTGATGATGTCCTTGTTATGGTAGATAAGCTGATTTTTCCCACTGATTTTTATGTGCTTGTGACGTGGCCTAAGGTCATTATGCCAAATCAAAGTAAACCTCAACTTTCAAACTAGTATAGTAAGCAAGCAAGGGTCGAAATCCCAAGAGAATCACAAGCGTCTATATTCCTGTCACAAATTGAATACCAATCGAACAATAGTAACAAAGGGGGGGGGGGGGTTGAGGTTTTAATCAAGTAGAAAATAAAACATAATAAATAGTATGCAATCAAATGTGAGAAAACACTTAGCCAGGCAATTTCCACTTAAGTTTTGGTTGGTTGATCCTAGATTACTTCCAATTCCTTCCTATGATTATTCCTGTCCCGATCTTGTGTAGATTAATAAGGAAACCATCCCTAAGAACCCTTACCAATGAATAACCCTAGCATCACTAGTGATTCAACCCAAAGGCAGCAATGAACATAAGAATTAACCAGGATACACATAACACCTCAACCAGAAGCATTCAACATGTAATTAAATCTCTACATAGATAAAATCCACCAAAGCAAATAAAACCTATGCTTGCCACTCCAGACCAGGACGTTAGCCCAACAGTTTCCTAGTCATAGCAATATGAGTAACAATCAATAAACCCAGATGTCCTGTCTAGACAAATCAATAATTATTCAATGATATTCTGCTTAAGAGAAGAGATTTAGATCAATAGGAATTAAGAAAGGGAACATAACCTCGCAACCAATAATCAAAACTTAAGCTTCCATTGCCATACTAAGCAAAAGTGCTTAGCCTTCCATAGTCTTGAGAAAACAACGATGATGTAAAAACTAAAACCTGATATGAGTGACTCCCTGAAAACCTAAAACTAAGAGAGTATATATAGGTGGGCTTAACAAATGACCTATCCCAACTGAAAATAGAAAACGAAAATAATTAAAATGAAATAAAGAAATCAGGAAAGATAGATTCGGGAAAAGTCAGAACTTCCAGCGTCGACGAATCGCGATCGCGGCCCATTTACCGCGATCACGACCTCTTGTGGTGTAATATCCCTCAATTTTTAGTAAGGATATTCGAGTAATTTTTCCCAACCTTCACTAATTAATTATTTCGCTTTCAGTGGAGTTTGGATTTTCTGAAATATCCATGATATCCGAAATAATTCCCTGAGTGGTATAAAATACATTCAATGTATTTTCAAGACTTAGAATATTTGTTTGGATACAAACAGATAATTTCCGGGGTCAAATACCCATCCCTTTTCTCGAGCCTTTCCCCGGCTTAGCTTTCTCGAGCCTTGTGTTGGTCGGAGTAGCTGCCCTCCTCTTGGGCTATATATGGAGGTGGTCTTGAAGGCTTGAAGGACAGGAAGGTCAGACCTCTCGATCTCCTTCTCGTCTCTCGTCCCTGCTCACTCCCTCCTCTGTTTCGGTCTTCCGCCGGCGAAGCGGAGCCCGATCTCCAGTTCGCCTCCCTCTCGCCTCCCGCTGAGTTGCTGCTGGTGTCGCCGCCCCATCTCCGGCACCAAGGAGCCCAGTGAAGTCGTCGAGCCGCCCCGCCGTGCTCCGCTGAACCACAGCTGTAGCCATTGGAGCCCTGTTCGCGTCCCCGGTTCGAGCTCGCAACCGCGCAACTCCTCCTTCTCCGCGCTAGGTCGTGGTTGCGGTGTAGTTGTGGTGGCTCAGACCCGGCGTTGTCTCCCTTCCAGCTCCTTCTCGTCATTGCCCCTGCTGAGCTCGTCACCCCGGTGTCGACGTAGGCCCCGGCGAGCCACTGTTGAAGGTGAAGCCTTCGTCTCCAGTGCGTGCTCCGGTGGTGTCGTGGTTCTCTTCCTCCCCGTCGGCGCCGCTCCATCCCCGGCGTCGTCCGTGTCGAAGACGAGAACCCCTCCCCCCCCCCCATGTTGATATGTTTCGTGATGGGCCGATTAGCCCATTAAGTCTCCAGTCCAAATTCAACCCAAAATTATTCGAGCGTTAGAACGTGATCTGTTGGGTCGCGTATGGACTCGTACTCTGGTAGGAATATTCTGAAGCTTCAGCATATCCTCAGAAAGGATTTTTTCGGTAGTCGTCTCGTCCAGATTCATCGCCGAATCTATTCCAGGCAAGTGGCGGTTCGCTCTTGCTCATCGTTCTATATTTACATTAATTATCAGTTGTTTATCTGAGTAATTAATTTGGAATGATTATTGTGTTCATCTGGAAACGGTTTTGTTAACTGTTTTGGAAAACTAAAGTATGATATTATAATAGGTTGTATATCTGTTAGAACAACGCTATTATATATATATATATATATATGTGAATTAATACAGATATTATTATAGGTTGTATATTGTTGAACAATGCTATTTTATCTGTAACTGGCCATGAGGGCATTGATGTGAATTATTACTGCGTTTGTAACTGTTTAGTTAGAACGAGTATTCGTAGGAACGCTACTGTGTATCCCAATGCGAGTACTAGTCGTTTCTTAATACACTGTGGTTAGGATTTAGTTCCTACCATCCTTTTCAGGGTTTGTGCACACAGTTGGTGCCGCTTGTAGGGATTTAGTTCCCAATTCCGTTATTAGGGATTTAGTTCCCGAGGGATTTAGTTCCCGAACCGACTTTAGGGATTTAGTTCCCGAGTCAACTCCGTCCATGGATTTAGTTCCCGACGGTATCTCTTTATCCCGATGGATGAGATGATTTAAAAGCCTATAACGTGATATGGGTTTTTGGAATTAAATAAGATGAAGTGCATGAGTGCACATAATTAATATCCCTTTGGCGAGTAGTGCAGCTAAGTTATAGTGCAGCTAGGAAAACTCATCTCGACTTTGATCATAGTACGTTCTCTTTCCGATCTGGATTCGCTGTAAGCGGTGAGGTTGGTTGTGAGCCGAAGCATCTCAGTCAGCTTTTAATCGCTGTTGTTTGATTCTGTAAACATTCCAGATTTGTCATATTTCCTTAAAGACTCATTTCTTTTGGAATCTCTTTTCGAGTCGATTTCTGTGAAGATTAAGTCTTCCAGAATCTTCTCTTGTGCATACCTCTTGTTGTTATTCCGTGAAAGTGTCGGGTTATATATCGTCCCTTCGGTTATTATTCGAGGGACAATGATAGTAAACGGTTACGATCACTCGAATCACTCTGCTTTTTACCCTTGCTAGTCTATTCAAGTAGACTAACCCACGAACATTGTTCTCCGCATGTGGGCTGGTGTCATCCGTTCGATTCGGCACATCAGATAGAGCGAAGATATGAGGAGACTAGATTGACTATGAAGACGACGGTTGTTTTTGGATGTTTTAATAATTGCTTTTAATCAGGTTGAGATCCTTGGACAGGTGACCATTACGATCACAACCCTTTTTGTAATATCTTTTATAAGTCTTCCGCTGTACTTTGTTTAAACTCTGTGTTTGGCCTATTCGGGATTGGGATGTAATCCCGTAACTCATGTTTCATTTGATTGATGTTTTGATTTGGATACTTTGATCATTATGTATCATTGTATGTCTTAAAATGTATTTAAACCGGTAAAGCCTTGGGTGATCTCGGTAAGGAACACTGGGGTCACTGGCGGTAATACCTTTCCAAATGGGTTAAGATTTGGGGGTGTTACAGTTGTGGTATCAGAGCCAAAGGTTTTAAACGGGTTTGGAATTTTATAAATCATTTATCCGTTTTTGAAAATGCTTTAAAAGGGCTCTAAATTTTCAAAGTGAAAAGAATTTCAAAACACCGTTCATAGTCATGTCTTCTGTACAGTCTGATATAGTAAGCTTGCTTCTATGTCTAGAAAGACTAATTCCTTCCCCGTTGCCCCGCTAGATATGGGTGTATTCTGTTCTCTTCAGAGGAACCCGGGAGAAGCCGAGGTGGTTTCGCCATCTCGAGTTAGGCTTGATTCCCAGTTCGCTCGTTGTGAGTTAAGATTGTAGAATCTAGTAACTCGGTTGGAGTTCATCAATAGAAATTACCAAGTTGATCTATTCTAAGTTGATTTTATTACAATAAGTATATCAAAATGATACTAATGTGATAAAATCCTTGGAAAATGATCGGTACTCAGATGGTGAACACAAGGAACGTTATCCGTGCTGGTGCTGGGCCGAGTAATGACCCTAGACCAACTGTAGGAAATGTTGGACAAGACGAGCAGGAGTTTGGTTCCAACAACCATCCTAGAGGCAATGGTCAAGAGCAGACCAACGCTCCAATGGCATTTGATGCTGCAACATTAGAGGCAATTCGGGGAATGGTCATGCAAGCAGTGACTGATATACTGCGACCGAGTATGCCACAGGCACAAGGTGTGCAAATTCCCCCACCGGTTCCCAGATTTGAGGAGCCAGGAAACCGTGTATTCCAGGAGAATATAGTCATGACTCAAGACAACTATGGTCGTGTTGTGAAGACCATTAATTCCATGAGGCCTGACAGCTATAACGGGAAAGGAGAACCAGTCGGGGTGATCCATTGGTTCTCCCACATGGAGCGGTTGTTCCGCAACATTGATTGTACTGAAGCTGAGAAAGTACATATAGCTTCTCTTCAGTTAAAGGAGGATGCTAGTGAGTGGTGGGAGAGTACCGACTTAGCTAATATCCCTATTTTGAACTGGGAGATGTTCAAGACAAAGATGACAGACCGTTTCTTCTCTCGTGCTATGAGGGAGGAGAAACACAAGGAGTTCCTATACCCTAAGACTGATGGATTGAAGGTGACTGAGCTGGCAACCAAATTCAATCATTTGCTACAGTATGCTGGACCTGAGATATCCAGTGAGGCACAGAAAATCTGGTATTTCCATGAGTGGATGGGCCCAGATATTAAGCCACTAATGGTGCGTTACGGATGCTCGACTTTGGAGCAGTACGTGGATGCAGCCTACAAGTTAGAGGTGACTCTGGAAGAGTCGACCAAGAAGCGTGATAGCCAGAGGCAAGGGGAGAACCAGCCTAAGGCAAGTGGGTTTAAACGTCCCGCTCCACCATCTGATTTTGCCAAATCTGGCCGAGCAAAAACGAATATGACTCAGGATGGGTCTACGCAACGTTCGGGTTAGGGCAATAGCCTGATCCAGTGCTACAACTGTGGTACCTACGGGCACAAGAGTAATGTGTGTCCGAAGGAGGAGAAAACGTGCTATGCCTGTGGAAAGGAAGGACACTTGCAGTTATTTTGTCCGCAGAGGAGACAGAAAGGGACTGAGTCACAGCAGGGATCTGTTAATCAGAACAACCAACCCAGGTTCAGTCCGGTGGAAGCCCCTAGTCCTTCAATGCAGACAACTGCGAGAAACAAGGGGAAAGCCCCGGTGGCTTCAGGAAGCCAAGGTCAACGCCTATACGTGATGCGTGAGGCGGATGGACCATATTCTCCTAATGCTTAGAGTACTTTGTATCTGCATTACACTTTTGTTAATGTGTTGTTGATGTGGGTGCTACCCAGACTTTCATTTTGGATGATTGTAAGTTAAGTTGTGTGTGCAACGAGGTTGTGAACCTTTTGTTGTAACTCTTCTTATAAATGAACCTTTGGTTTATACCAAGTTAATGTTTCGTTGCTTGGTATGGGGTAAGGTCTCGTGTTCGAGACTCACCAACAACCTCTTAGGAGATGGCTGCCTATTAATTAGGTGGAGCTACCAAGGATGGGTTGAGATGTTTGGACAGCGGCTCATGGCAACAGTGGACGCTGGTAATGGTTGGGCCTGGGCTGGGAGCCACTAGTGAGTCGTCTGTGAACCATGTAGTGGGCTGGTCCAAGATGGTGACCATTTAGTGGGAACCAATCGTCTGTCGGATTGTCGATTACCATCAAGGGTAAGAAATTCAAAGCGATTTGACCTAAATAACCATGGTCCCATACGATAAGTATTCTCGGTATGGATTGACGGAAACCTCATAAGGCAGTGATCGACTTCAGTTTTTGATATTTCTATGGTTAGAGAATTTTCCGGGTGTCTTTCCAGAAGATATTCCTAGATACCCGAATCGTGTCATGGAGTTTGCAATTGATCTCGAGCCGTGTACCACGCCGATCTCTGAGGCACCGTACCGGATGGCTCCTGTTGAGATGCAAGAGTTGAAGAAGCAACTCAAGGATCTTCTTGACAAAAGTTATATAAAGCTGAGTGCATCACCTTGATTAGGAGTGCCCTAGTTTTATGTGTCAAAAAGAAAGATGGACCGTTTCGACTTTATTTTGACTTTCGAGAGTTGAATAAAGTCACGATCAAGAGCAAGTATTTGTTGCCAAGGAGTGATGATCTGTTGGATCAACTACAGGGAGCAAAAGTTTTCTCCAAGATCGACCTGAGATCTGGTTTTCATCAGCTCAGGATTCGTGAGGATGATATTCCGAGGATTGCGTTTCGGACAAGAGATGGTCACTACTAGTTTGTAGTCATGCCATCTGGGCTTACGAATGCTCCAGGAGTTTTCATGAATCAAGTGCATCGATGTTTTCACCAGTACTTGGATAAGTTCATAGTGGTCTTCATCGATGGCATTTTGATATTTTTTTCCCGAGCAAGGAAGCTCACAGGGAACGTCTGCGGATTGCTTTATCTGTCCTTAGACCAAATCGGTTGTACGCAAAGTGGTCTAAGTGCGACTTTTGGATCTAGAAGTGGCTTTCTTAGGCCATGAGAACAAGGAGAATGGGGTTGTGGGTAATTCCCCAGAAGAGTGGATCAGTAGTTGTTTGGAAGCGGCCTCAGAGAGTGAGCGAGGTGCGCAGTTTCCTAGAGGTTGCAGGACATTATAGACGGTTCATGGAAGGATTTTTCTAAGATCTCTCCACCTATGACCAGTCTGTCCACAAGGTTCACCAGAAGTTTGTCTGGGATGACAAGTGCAAGACCAGTTTTCAAGAAGTTGAAACAGTGTCTGACTTATGCACCAGTTTTGGCATTGTCGGAAAGAATGATGGATATATGGTATAGTTAATGCTTCGAGAAATGGGTTGGGATGTGTCTTTGATGCAGAGGGGCAAGGTTATTGCATACGCATCTAGACAATTGAAAACCTATGAAGCAAACTAACCAACACATGACCTAGAACTAGCAGCAATAGTGTTTGCAATGGAAATTGAGGTTACTTGGGTGACCCAGAGGTCAGCAGAAGTTTTCCACTAGGAGATTATCCGTTTACATGGCATTCCTAAGACCATTGTATCGGATCGAGATGGTCGATTCATGTCAAGTTTATAGCAAGAACTTCACAAGGCCATGGGAACTGAATTGAGATTCAGCAGCGTTTCATCCTCAGACAGATGGTCAGTCTGAAAAGACCATCTAGACCCTAGAGGATATGCTAAGAAGCATACGTACTCGATCATCCGACTAGCTGGGAAGACAGCCTAGGTCTGATTGAGTTCACGTACGATAATAGCTGGCATGCTACGATCAAGATGGATCAGTTCGAAGCTTTGTATGGTCACAGATGCAGACCTCTGATTTGTTGGGATGATAATGCCGACAAGATTCTGCTTGGACCAGAGTTGGTCGAAAGGACAACTTCGGACATTGCTTTGATTAGACAGAGGATGTTGACCGCTCAGAGTCGGCAAAAGTTTTACGCAGATCAGAAGCGTTAAAGTGTTGAGTTCGAGGTTGGTGGCAAGGTACTTGTCACAGTATCGCCACCCAAGGATGTTTACAGGTTTGGTAAGCGTGGAAAGCTTAACCCTCGCTACATGGGACCATTCAAGATTCTGGATAGAGTAAGATCTCTAACGTACCGTTTGGCGTTGTCGCCATCGGCATACCCAGTGTATAATGTGTTCCACGTATCATTGCTAAGGATATTCGTGCTAAGATGAGTCTCGTAGGCTGAGCTATAAGGACGTCGAGATTCAAGCAAATGGTACTTAAGAGGAGATGCCAGAGCGCATTCTCGAGTGCTGTGTGAAGCAACTGCGCAACGAGATCGTTCTGTTGGGACGAATTATGTGGTCCAAGTCTGGGACAGAAGAAGTTACTTGGGAAACCTGAGAAACTGAGGCGGATATGCTTAGACGCTTTCCCGAGTTGTTTTCGGCCAAGTTTCGGGGTCGAAACTTCTTTTAAGGGGGAGGTGATGTAATATCCCTCAATTTTTAGTAAGGATATTCAGGTAATTTTTCCCAACCTTCACTAATTAATTATTTCGCTTTCAGTGGAGTTTGGATTTTCTGAAATATCCATGATATCCGAAATAATTCCCTGAGTGGTATAAAATACATTCAATGTATTTTCGAGACTTAGAATATTTGTTTGGATACAAACAGATAATTTCCGGGGTCAAATACCCATCCCTATTTTAATATTCTAAACCTTGTCTCCCCTACGCTTTTCTCGAGCCTTTCCCTGGCTTAGCTTTCTCGAGCCTTGTGTTGGTCGGAGTAGCTGCCCTCCTCTTGGCCAATATATGGAGGTGGTCTTGAAGGCTTGAAGGACAGGAAGGTCAGACCTCTCGATCTCCTTCTCGTCTCTCGTCCTTGCTCACTCCCTTCTCTGTTTCGGTCTTCCGCCGGCAAAGCGAAGCCCGATCTCCAGTTCGCCTCCCTCTCGCCTCCCGCTGAGTTGCTACTGGTGTCGCCGCCCCATCTCCGGCACCAAGGAGCCCAGTGAAGTCGTCGAGCTGCCCCGCCGTGCTCCGCTGAACCGCAGTTGTAGCCATTGGAGCCCTGTTCGCGTCCCCGGTTCGAGCTCGCAACCACGCAGCTCCTCCTCCTCCGCGCTAGGTCGTGGTTGCAGTGTAGTTGTGGTGGCTCAGACCCGGCGTCGTCTCCCTCCCAGCTCCTTCTCGTCGTCACCCCGGTGTCGACGTAGGCCCCCGCGAGCCACTGTTGAAGGTGAAGCCTTCGTCTCTAGTGCGTGCTGCGGTGGTGTCGTGGTGCTCTTCCTCCCCGTCGGCGCCGCTCCATCCCCAGCGTCGTCCGTGTCGAAGACGAGAACCCCCCCCTGTTGAATTGTTTCGTGATGGGCCGATTAGCCCATTAAGCCTCCAGTCTAAATTCAACCCAAAATTATTCGAGCGTTAGAACGTGATCTGCTGGGTCGCGTGTGGACTCGTACTCTGGTAGGAATATTCTGAAGCTTAAGCATATCCTCGGAAAGGATATTTTCGGCAGTCGTCTCGTCCAGATTCATCGCCGAATCTATTCCAGGCAAGTGGCGGTTCGCTCTTGCTCATCGTTCCATATTTACATTAATTATCAGTTGTTTATCGGAGTAATTAATTTGGAATGATTATTGTGTTCATCTGGAAACGATTTTGTTAACTGTTTTGGAAAACTAAAGTATGATATTATAATAGGTTGTATATCTGTTAGAACAACGCTATTATATATATATATATATATATATATATATATGTGAATTAATACATATATTATTATAGGTTGTATATTGTTGAACAATGCTATTTTATCTGTAACTGGCCATGAGGGCATTGATGTGAATTATTACTGCGTTTGTAACTGTTTAGTTAGAACGAGTATTCGTAGGAACGCTACTGTGTATCTCAATGCGAGTACTAGTCGTTTCTTGATAACCTGGTGGTTAGGATTTAGTTCCTACCATCCTTTTCAGGGTTTATGCACACAGCTGGTGCCGCTTGTAGGGATTTAGTTCCCAATTCCGTTATTAGGGATTTAGTTCCCGAGGGATTTAGTTATCGAACCGACTTTAGGGATTTAGTTCCCAAGTCAACTCCGTCCATGGATTTAGTTCCCGACGGTATCTCTTTATCCCGATGGATGAGATGATTTAAAAGCCTATAACGTGATGTGGGTTTTTGGAATTAAATAAGATAAAGTGCCCGAGTGCACATAATTAATATACCTTTGGCGAGTAGTGCAGCTAAGTTATAGTGCAGCTAGGAAAACTCGTCTCGACTTTGATCATAGTACGTTCTCTTTCCGATCTGGATTCGCTGTAAGCGGTGAGGTTGGTTGTGAGCCGAAGCATCTCAGTCAGCTTTTAATCGCTGTTGTTTGATTCTGTAAACATTCTAGATTTGTCATATTTCCTTAAAGACTCATTTCTTTTGGAGTCTCTTTTCGAGTCGATTTCTGTGAAGATTAAGTCTTCCAGAATCTTCTCTTGTGCATACCTCTTGTTGTTATTCCGTGAAAGTGTCGGGTTATGTATCGTCCCTTCGGTTTTTATTCCAGGGACAATGATAGTAAACGGTTACGATCACTCGAACCACTCTGCTTTTTACCCTTGCTAGTCTATTCAAGTAGACTAACCCACGAACATTGTTCTCCGCATGTGGGCTGGTGTCATCCGTTCGATTCGGCACATCAGATAGAGCGAAGATATGAGGAGACTAGATTGACTATGAAGACGACGGTTGTTTTTGGATGTTTTAATAATTGCTTTTAATCAGGTTGAGATCCTTGGACAGGTGACCATTACGATCACAACCCTTTTTGTAATATCTTTTATAAGTCTTCCGCTGTACTTTGTTTAAACTCTGTGTTTGGCCTATTCGGGATTGGGATGTAATCCCGTAACTCATGTTTCATTTGATTGATGTTTTGATTTGGATACTTTGATCATTATGTATCATTGTATGCCTTAAATTGTATTTAAACCGGTAAAGCCTTGGGTGATCTCGGTAAGGAACACTGGGGTCACTGGCGGTAATACCTTTCCAAATGGGTTAAGATTTGGGGGTGTTACCATGGAGGTTGTTCGTGAGTTTCGAACTCGAGACCTCACACTTTAACAAGAAGTCCGACGCCCTCTTGTTACCAATTGTGCTGGAGCACAATTGGTAACAAGAGGGCGTTGGACTTCTTGTTAAAGCGTGAGGTCTCGAGTTCGAAACTCACGAACAACCTCCATGGTGTGGTTTCTTGCCTTAAGGGTATGGGCCAACATGTGATGGGTTGGGGTGTATGGGTTGCAGCCCTGTAATGGGCCGGCCCAATGTGGTGTGGGTATTATAAAAAAATACACTTTGAATGAGAGGGGCTCCGACCTTATCGGGACAGCCATTTCTCTAGCCATGGGCCGCAGCCCATGTACCCCAACCAAATCCCCATGGCTGGTAGGTTGTTCGCAAGGCTCGAACTCGAGACCTCACGCTTTAACAAGCGGCCCAACATAATTGGTATCAAGGTGCTCTTCGGAGGCTTGATAAAGGGTGGAGAGGTCGCGTGTTCGACTCTCACCAACAACCTCCCAGCCATGGGGATTTGGTTGGGGTATATGGGTTGCGGCCCATGGATAGAGCAATGGCTGGCTGGTAAGGGTCGGAGCCCCTCTCCATAAAAGTGTACTTTTATGTAATACCCACACCACATTGGGCCGGCCCATCACAGGGCTGCAGCCCATACACCCCAACCCTTCCTTGTTGGCTCCAAGCCCCAAGGCCCAGCCATTTAATCAAGAGGTTGTTGGGAGCGCTCGAACACGAGACCTCTCCCCTTTATCCACTCCCCACAAGGAGTGAATACCAATTGTGCTGCAGCGCAATTGGTATTCACTCCTTGTGGGGAGTGGATAAAGGGGAGAGGTCTTGATGTGAATCAAGGATCAGGAATGATGCGGTGCAAGGGAAGGCTCGAAAGATCTTCAAGCAATCGTCAACCCAAAGCCCAGAAAAATAGGTCTTACTTCAACTGGATCGTTCTCTCTCGTCTGAGATCGGAATGAAGTGATTCCAAATCCCAGAGTTAGATCTTGAAGTCTAGTTTATTCCCTCAAAATTGTAGAACTTCTGGGTAGGGAATAAAAAGATACGCCGGTTCTACTGAGAGGCTTTCGAAAGTTCCGGGAAGGAAATCTGCGATGGTGCGAGTGGAGTTTGGGATGACTCGTAATGGTGATGGATTTGAGGATGGATGAGATGGATGATGGAGGCACCTTTGGTAGGCGTTCTTGGTGTGGGATGTTGGCTCACGAATAGTTCTTCAAGGGGAGGGAAGACTCGACGCAGACTTGGTTGAGAAATAAGTTGTTGGAGAGATATACACACTCGGGAACAAGGGAATTTGACGCAAGAATGTTAGAGCAAGGGAAGAGAGAGTTTGATAGACTTTTTGATTCAATTCAAGCGTCTCTTACAATGGAAGAAGCATAGCCTATTTATAGGCTTACAAAATTAGAGTGCAAGGCACTCTTCAAACCTCTTGCATTCCAAGCAAACAAAACATTAACTAAAACATTAACCAAAAGACTCTTCAAATTTTATACTAAATAAAACTGAAATAATAAGCATAATATCAGTTGGAATTGATGGCAAAAACGTTGAGGCTCTTGGAGTCTTTCGGCATTGAATTTAGACTAGTTACTTCCTTGGAAATGGTTGGACTGCTGCCGAAGATTGCAATATCTGGACTTATACGAACATATTTCATAGAAACAGTTGGCATAAAAGTTGTAGATCATTTTGTTAGCTTTCCAATGACTACTAATGGTCCTCCATTGGATATGTGTAGCTCCCTTTATGGCAGAAATACCGAGAAGGTGTCGAAGAGTAAGATTTCTCGGTTTCGACATCTTCAATGCTTCGTACAATTTCATCGGTACAAGTTGTTCAGCTTCTTCAAAAATGAAGGAATCCATATTCACATCATCCTCTCTACCTTTAAAAGGATTCGTCCTCGAATCCACATGAACATCAAAAGTTAGAGAAGATGAACTACCTTTCTTTTCCTCCATGGAGGCGGTTTTGACAAGTGGTTGTTTGACAATGCAATTTGCCTCATCTTCTTTCAGTTCTGATTCCTCTTCAACAACTTGCTCTTCAAAAACTTTGGCCATGAAAATTTCACACACTTCTTCCTTAGGTGATTCATCACCTTTGAGTTTTATTTTCTCTTGTGAATAATATCGACGGATCATCTCCTCGAGGTTCGTAAATTCTTCCTTGAGCGTTTTGTGAAGAAGTGAAAATTGACGATCTTGCATCTCTCGGAAGTCTCTCAAATCAGATCTTAATGATGAGAGATGCTCTCGATAAATTTGTAGAGGCTCAAACATGGTCATCGGTTGGTGGATTCTATGGTGATACATGACAAGGTTTCGAAACCTCCTTGCGTGGCTCTGATACCAAATGATGTGAATCAAGGATCAGGAATGATGCGGTGCAAGGGAAGGCTCGAAAGATCTTCAAGCAATCGTCAACCCAAAGCCCAGAAAAATAGGTCTTACTTCAACTGGATTGTTCTCTCTCGTCTGAGATCGGAATGAAGTGATTCCAAATCCCAGAGTTAGATCTTGAAGTCTAGTTTATTCCCTCAAAATTGTAGAACTTTCTGGGTAGGGAATAAAAAGATACGCCGGTTCTACTGAGAGGCTTTCGAAAGTTCCGGGAAGGAAATCTGCGATGGTGCGAGTGGAGTTTGGGATGACTCGTAATGGTGATGGATTTGAGGATGCATGAGATGGATGATGGAGGCACCTTTGGTAGGCGTTCTTGGTGTGGGATGTTGGCTCACGAATAGTTCTTCAAGGGGAGGGAAGACTCGACGCAGACTTGGTTGAGAAAGAAGTTGTTGGAGAGATATACACACTCGGCAACAAGGGAATTTGACGCAAGAATGTTAGAGCAAGGGAAGAGAGAGTTTGATAGACTTTTTGATTCAATTCAAGCGTCTCTTACAATGGAAGAAGCATAGCCTATTTATAGGCTTACAAAATTAGAGTGCAAGGCACTCTTCAAACCTCTTGCATTCCAAGCAAACAAAACATTAACTAAAACATTAACTAAAACATTAACCAAAAGACTCTTCAAATTTTATACTAAATAAAACTGAAATAATAAGCATAATATCAGTTGGAATTGATGGCAAAAACGTTGAGGCTCTTGGAGTCTTTCGGCATTGAATTTAGACTAGTTACTTCCTTGGAAATGGTTGGACTGCTGCCGAAGATTGCAATATCTGGACTTATACGAACATATTTCATAGAAACAGTTGGCATAAAAGTTGTAGATCATTTTGTTAGCTTTCCAATGACTACTAATGGTCCTCCATTGGATATGTGTAGCTCCCTTTATGGCAGAAATACCGAGAAGGTGTCGAAGAGTAAGATTTCTCGGTTTCGACATCTTCAATGCTTCGTACAATTTCATCGGTACAAGTTGTTCAGCTTCTTCAAAAATGAAGGAATCCATATTCACATCAGGTCTCGTGTTCGAGCGCTCCCAACAACCTCTTGATTAAATGGCTGGGCCTTGGGGCTTGGAGCCAACAAGGAAGGGTTGGGGTGTATGGGTTGCAGCCCTGTGATGGGCCGGCCCAATGTGGTATGGGTATTACATGTGGCTCCGCGCTCTTCACATTCCTATGCGCCTGCGGAAAACTCTCGACTTGCCCGAGGAACCGCGATCGCGGCACCCTTGCCCGCGGTCGCGGTTAATGCTCGGCCTTCACTCCTTGGCTTCGCCTCCTAACCTCTCATCTTCACTTCCTTGGCGTCTTCTTTTGGTGGCTTCCTTCCTCAGTGTCTCCTATGATATCCAAAATAGCTCATACACCTCCAAAAACACCAGACTTCGCCCCCAAATGCCATGCACACGAATGTGTCTAAATCTACCCGAATGGCACCAATAACCCTCTAACAACTCTTAGTTATGCCCTACAAAGTAACGTCTATCAGCTTGATATGGGTAGTAGTACAGGTGCACCTATGCTGTTAGGGAGACCATTCATGAAAACTGCGAATACCACAACTGATGTCAGAAGTGGGAAATTAACTATGGAATTTGATGGGGATGGAGTTGAATATAACATATATGATATGAAACATATCATTAACACATCTTTAAACTTTGTTAATGTAATGAGTCCTAACCCTTTGGATGAATTGTAACCTATAATAGAGGAGTCCATAGTTGACTTACCTATCGGTATTACTATATCTTCTAATCTGCAGGCAGTCACGGCTTTATTGGATGAGAAGAGTGAGTCTCCTACTTCTCTTTTGGGCAGTTGCCCCACCTTACTGACTTCACAGGGCAAGAATCGGTTCCCTTTTGTTGTGCAGAATGAACAGTCGGAGGTTAAACACCCCCCTGATCGATCTAAGTATGGGGGAAAGACGACTAAGAAGGTCAAGGTGAAAGAGCCGGTTAAGAAGAGGAATGGTCTAAGGTTCAAACCTTTCCATGATTGGTTTAGAAAAGAGGTGTTGAATGAGAGGGTTCCTAAGGAACCTGATGTTGTGGGTTGAGGTTGTCTGAGTCTCATGTCGAGCCAACGACATTAACTAAGGCGCTGCTTGGGAGGCAACCCAAGTTAGGTAGGTTAAATTTTCGTATTGTTTTAGTTCAATTTAATTGTCTTTTACTTTTTCTGCAGGGAAGAAGGCGGAGAGCCCAGCCGCACCGCACCCGCGGTGAGCAGCCCACCGCACCCGCGGTGGGCAGCCCTTTAGTTTCTGTTGTTCAAAAAAAAAAATCCGAAAAAACCTTAAACGGATTTTTTTTTAAAAAAAAATTCGAAAACGCAACAAAAAAGAGTTCTACCGGAGCCAGTTGTCCGGGTTTCCCATGGAGAAGGTGCGCATCATGTTGTCAAGGAGGCGACATTCGTCCCACACATTTTTTTGGCAACGATGATGGCCCTACAGTCGACAGTTGAAGAGGAGGAACACCAGGGCCCACACCACGAACACATTTGGGCCCATTTTTTTGTGTTCATTGAAGGCCGCGCAACCCCGCATTCTTTGATATACCACTATTCATCAAAGTGGTTCCCTTTTGGTTGCACGGTAGATGAAGCTAATGGAGTTGATGAAGACACCCGCTGCAACACCAGAGACCTGAGTGTTTATTGTTATACCGCCAGCAACAACGGAAGTGTCCAAGTAGCTCGGCGACATTTGTGAGTTCTTTCTTTATCTTCCCTGGTCTTCTATTCTTTTGTCTTTCATTACATTGAGGACAATGCAATGTTTAAGCATGGGGGAGAGTTTTGTATTTGCTATGTCATTGAGGAGAAAAGAAAAAGCCAAAAATTTGAATAAAAGGCTAAAATAGAAATCCTGGGATAGGTCGAAAACCTAAAAGGGCGGCCTAGCTAATAAGCAGGTGGCTTGGACCAGCATTAGGCTGGGGTAATAATTGGTCAAGAGTGACGTGAGCTTATGTGAGCACATCTATTGGAAAATGAAATGAGTGGCTTGGTGAAAACCCAGAAGGGCGCCTTGGCAAAATGAGTGAAAACAAGAAGAGTGATTTTTAGGATTCCTCATTGTTCTTGGCGTGGTGACATAAGAAGAGGTGATATAAGGAGGATTCGGGTAGGCCACTATGGAGTGATAAGGTGTTAGATGGGAGTTAGGATTAGATAGTCTTGCATCACTTGTTTTGGTTGTCTTGGAGCTTATTGTTGATGTGTTGTAACTACTAGTGTCATATTTTCTTGTACTTCCTGAGGCCTTGGAGCATGATTGATGGAGTGAGTTCAGTTTTTAGCCTACTCGGGACGAGTAAAGGTCTAAGTATGGGGGAATTTGATATGCGATATATTGTATAGCGCATCTAGTGGTTATTAGCATGATTTAGATGATGTTTAGAGATGTTTTGATTGTAATTCTGTAATCCGGAAGAGAAGACGAGAAGTGAAGAAATCATGAGATTTACAAAGATTTGAAGTACATTGAAGTGAAGAGTTGAAGAGCTGCATAAAAGAAGCAAGAAGAAGCAGCTGAAGAAGAAGAGTCTCTGGTTTCTTCACCGCACCCGCGCCCATACTCACCGCACCCGCGGTGGACTTGCTGAAGCGAAGACAGCTGGAGCCGACCGAAGACCCACCGCACCCGCGCGGTGGGATGACCGCACCCGCGGTGGTGCCGAGCTGGAGCTTTTTCTCGGATTTTATATCCGAGATCTTTCTTTCCTTATCTTTTATTCTGAGATCTTGTTTTATCTTATTTTCCTTTTCTTTATTTCTAAACTATTTGTTTTCCTAGTATTTAAAGGTTTTAACCTAGACTTGGTTAGGTTAACCTCGTTCCATCTTTCATAGTTTTTCTCTAAAAACCTTATGGAGAACTAAACTTCCATTGTTACACTTGACGTTTGAAGCCTTCAATTGATTGGTTGTGAGTTTTCTACTCTTGTTCGATTTCCTATCTAGTTGTATTAATTCTCTTGCGCTTGAATTTTTATTGAATCTTATTGATTTATCTAGACTGATCACCTAGGTTTATTGATATTATCCATATAGCTAGTACTTGTCAATTCCGGGTTCGGGTTGCATATCTAGTAGCAAACACGATTTATATAAGCGGGTTGCGAGTGTTCATCGTGAGAGAGAGTTAATTGCATGCTTATAGTAACGGGTTGTTTCTATTGCATGTATCTTGTTGAATCCTTGTTTGAATGCTATTGCTTTGTTAAGTCTTGAAGGTTTTCGGATTTGATTCAGTAATAAGTACTATTAGGGCTGGTAGAACTAATAGTTACATATGATCGGGATAAGAACAACCAAAGGAAAGATAAGAACTTGAGAATAATAGAATTCAGTGATCAACCATATCTCTTGTTGTGTGGATCTTTGTCAGGTGTGGCACCTTCCTCATATCATATTCAGATCCTTTGCTTTGCTTTTCTTGCTTTATTTACTTGGTTCGAAATACTACAACCCCCCCCCCCCCCGAGTTCCTAGTTGGTGACTTGCGAATTACAAGAACTGATAAACTGATTCCCTTGGGTTCGACCTTGACTTGCTTGCTATACTCTGTTTAGTAGGTACATTAGGATTTCTTTGATTAGACACGACGACTTTAGGCCTGTCAAATTTGGCGCCGTTGCCGGGGAATCAAAATTTCTGTTTTTGTGGTTTTATTTGTTACCAACTCTGGTGTGGACCTATCTTATGGTCCATACTCGTGCTACTGACACACCTCTTGTTGATTGTGATTCAAAAATCGACAGGACATTCCACAGGAATCGCAGAGAACACTTTACACCACAAGTTGTAATGGGTGACCAAACGCTTCGGCAATTGACTGTACCTAATCTGATGCAACAACCTTTAGCTATGGCTATTCCGGCCATAGGAGAAGGCGTCAACTTTGAGTTGAAGCCGGGGCTGATTCATTTGCTCCCAACATTCCATGGACAAAGCGGAGAGGACCCAATCAAGCATATGGGTAAATTCCACACTGTCTGCATGAGTATGAAACCGGCTAACGTCACTGAGGAACAAATCAAGATAAGAGCTTTCGGGTTCACCCTCAAGGATGCAGCCGATGATTGGTACTACCATCTACCCACTAGAAGCATAGATACTTGGAACAAACTGCATAAGGCTTTTCTCGAAAAGTATTTTCCTGCCAAGAAGGCAAATAGCTTGAAAAAGGCTATAAGCAACATCGAGCAAGAGACTGACGAGACCTTATATGAGTACTACGAGCGGTTCAAGAGACTTTGCTCAAGCTGTCCATTCCATGGTTACACGAATCAAGATCTAGTGCTTCATCTTTACAATGGTCCTGGACAATGAAAGTGTAACACCCCCAAATCTGAACCCAAATGGAAAGGTATTACCGCCAGTGACCTCGATATTCCTCACCGAAGTCACCCCAGGCTTTACCGTTTAAATACAATCATGAACACTTATGATACAAAATCATAATATTATTTACATAAAACATGAGTCCCGGGATTACATCCCAATCCCGAATAGGACAAACACAAAGTTTTAAACAAAGTACAGCGGAAGTCTTTAAACAAGGTACAACGGAAGTCTTTTAAATATATTACAAACGAGGATCTTGACCACAATGGTCATCTCCCAAAGATCTCAACCTGATTAAAAGAATTTATTAAAACAACCAAAAATCACCGTCGTCTTCATAGTCATTCTAGTCTTCTCAACTACACTCTATCTGATGTGCCGAATCGAACGGATGACACCAGCCAACCATGCAGAGAACAATTGCGGTTGGTTAGTCTACTGAATAGACTATGCAAGGGTACAAAGCAGAAGGTTCGAAGTAGTTATGTTAGGTTTAGACTCGTCGTTTCTCGAATAATAACCGATAACGACAGTCAACCTTCACACTTCTACTGAATAACAACAAGAGGTATGCACAAGAGAAGATTTTGGAAAACTGAATCTTCACAGAGATCGACCCGAAAGAAGACTCCAACGGAAATGAGTCTTAAGGAAAAAAAATGACAAGATCTGGAATATCTTAAGAATTACACACAAGCGATTGAAAAACTGACTTAGATGTTTTAGTTCACGACTAACCTCACCGCATACAGCGAATCCAGATTGGAAAGAGAACGTACTCTGATCAAAAGTCGAGATGAGCTTTCCTAGCTGCACTATTTACTTAGCTGCACTACTCGCCAAAGGTATATTAATCATGTACACTCGGGCACTGTATCTTATTTAATTCCAAAAACGAGCATTACGTTATAAGCTTTTAAATCTCCACCCGAGAGATATCGGATCTCCTCACAAGAGATATCAGACCTCCCCACAAGAGATATAGAAAGGATGAACCTTGGAAGATTTGGCACTAGCGAAGTGCGCCAACCCCGAGTAAGGGTATGGTCATGACCAAAGAGAAAGTACTGGGGAAAATCCACCAAGTACCAGTTATAAAGAAACAACTAAACCCCTACAAGGTACATAACGTTCCTAACCACTAGTGCTAACTAAACAGTTCTAGCACAACAATAGTTCGGGATAAATCCACATAAATGCCCCCAAGGCGAACATAAATAATAGCGTTGTTCTAACAGATATACAACCTATTATAATATCATCTTTTAGTTTTCCAAAACAGTTTACAAAACCATTCCAGACAAACATAATAATCATTCCAAATTAATTACTCAGATAAACTACTGATAATTAATGTAAATATGGAACGATGAGCAAGAGCGAACCGCCACTTGCCTTAATCCGCAGAGTTTGAACGAAGCCTAACGACGAGTTTCCGGGCTCGACACAGGGACAGATCTGGCAACACAGATTCCTTCAAATCGACCCATAAAGAAACCCTAAGTTAGATTCGACAAAGACGAGTACGAACCGAAAGAAATCAAAAGGAACGACGTCCGAACGAAGGCTACCGAAGCCAAAGCCACAACAATGCAACAGCTCAAGGGCGGCGGTCGCCGCCTGCCTTACGGTGGGCGCCGCCAGCCTCACGGCGGTCGCCGGTGTTCGTGGCGGTGGGCACCGCTACGAACATCGGAAATTTTATGAGAACAGAAATCTTACCAATGTCGATCGATTTGGTTTCCTTTGCCTTGCTTTGGATTCTAAGCTTCTAAGGGCCTCCAAAGCTTCTCATTTGCAACTGGAACGACACCAAAATGAGCTCCGACGATCGGCTTCAAACTTTCCGGCGAGAGCTCAGAATTCCGACCAGACAAGAGTGGGAGATTTGAGCTTCGATTGTGCTCAATTCTGATCCCAAATCACTCCTTAAATAGCCCCAACATCAAAGGGGATAAGATTGGCCAGCAAAACCACGTGGAGGGCCAAGATCGGAGCGACGCTTCGATCGCCGGCAGCTGGCGAGGCTACGCCTGCACAGGTGCGACGGTCGCCGCCTGGTCGCCGCCTTGGTCGCCGCGGTTGGATTGCTGAAGCGGCGGTCGCTGCTTTTGGGCAGCGGTCACCGTTTTCCTAGGCCACCTGGCGAGGAGGAAGGCGAGACAAAGGTGCCGATGAGTTGACTTGCGGCGGTCGCCGCCACGGGGCAGCGGTCGCCGCCAAGTCAACTCTTATCCGATTAGCTTTTGGATAAGCTTGGCTTAGCCCGGGATAAAAATAATCGTAAACGAACGAGTATTAAGTGACAAAGTACGTCAACTGTATATTATTTCACTGAGAAAAATATTACAGAGATTGAGAACATTACAGAATGTCTTTCTGTCTCCGAAATTAATCCGACGTACCAAACAGGCTTTCGAGAATAATCCCAGAACTCCAAAATATCCTTACAGAAATATAGGATATCACAGAAAGAAGGATTGTTGACGCTGCATGTGGTGGCAACATTCTCAACACAACACCGGTGGCGGCCATGGAAAAGATTCAGGAGATGGCAGAGGGGGCGAGACACTTCGATAAAACTTCTACCAAAAGAGGAGTCAATGTTGTGGACTCCGGACGCTCTGAGCTAGTAAGCGATATTGCTGAATTGAAGGACATGGTGAGGAGACTAACGCTGAAAGGAACTCCTCAACAACTCAAAGCATGTGGGATTTGTGTTGATCAATTTCACCCCACCGATGCATGTCCTCAATTGCAAGATGATCCGAATGCTGAGGTGAACGCTGTAGGAGGTTATGGACCTCCAAGACCTCGGTACGATCCCTACTCCAGCACTTATAATCTGGGAAGGAGAGACCACCCAAATTTCAGATGGAGGGATCAACCGAACCAACAACAACCTCAACTTCTACAAAGGTCACAAGGTCAACAACTCGGTACTTCTGCTTCAACTGAAGATATGCTCCAAACCTTAACTAAGTACTTTACAACTCATGTTCAAACTACGGAGTCAAGCATCATGAATCTAGAGAAGCAGATGGGACAAATGGCTGAAGCTATCACAAAGATCGATGCAAAGATTTCGGGAAATCTACCATCTCAAACAGTAATTAACCCATGGGCAAATGTTAGTGTTGTGATGCTTCGAAGTGGTAAGCAATTGAACGTCGTTCCTAGTGATGAAGAGGACGACGCCGAAAAAGAGCTCTCTGAACCCACACCACCGCACCCGCGGCAGGACGCCGCACCCCGCGGTGCGTCTACAGAAGCTCTGGAGAACTTGCCGCACCCAGCGCCCACCTTGGCGCACCCAACGGCGAAATCAACAGATGGGTCTGCAACACAACCGCACCCGCGGTGGGATGACCGCACCCGCGGTGGGATGACCGCACCCGCGGTGGGACTCCAAAAGAGCAATTGAGCTCTCAGTTGACATCACCGCACCCCGCGGTGGAGGACCGCACCCGCAGTGACGGTAACGAGAAAGTTTGAGAATTCTCAGTTGGGACGACCGCATCCGCGGTGGAACCTGATCGCACCCGCGGTGAGTTTTTTGGAAAGGTGAAAGAGCCCTACGTCGACACCTATGTTCGTCCGTACTTTCCCCCTCTCGGTTCAGAGAAGCCACCCGCCCCATTCCTAGAGGCACTTAAGGAGAGGAGAATCATCGAAGTCAAGGACCTCTTCGAGACTTTTAGCAAGTGCGAGGTAAACATCCCTTTACTCAAACTTGTTAAAAGTATTCCCAAATATGCTCGTTTCTTGAAGGAACTTTGCCAAATCAAGAGGACACAGGACACAGTGTAGTGATCCAGGTATGTTCTCTATCCCTTGCATCATCGGTGAGACAAAGATTGATAAAGCTATGCTAGATCTTGGTGTAGCTATTAATGTCTTACCATTGTCATTTTATGAGTCTCTTGGTATGCCACCATTACAGGACACTAGGATAGTTATTCAATTAGCTGATGGAACCAATGTCTACCCGAAAGGGGTTGTTGATGATGTCCTTGTTATGGTAGATAAGCTGATTTTTCCCACTGATTTTTATGTGCTTGTGACGTGGCCTAAGGTCATTATGCCAAATCAAAGTAAACCTCAACTTTCAAACTAGTATAGTAAGCAAGCAAGGGTCAAAATCCCAAGAGAATCACAAGCGTCTATATTCCTATCACAAATTGAATACCAATCGAACAATAGTAACAAAGGGGGGGGGGGGTTTGAGGTTTTAATCAAGTAGAAAATAAAACAGAATAAATAGTATGCAATCAAATGTGAGAAAACACTTAGCCAGGCAATTTCCACTTAAGTTTTGGTTGGTTGATCCTAGATTACTTCCAATTCCTTCCTATGATTATTTCTGTCCCGATCTTGTGTAGATTAATAAGGAAACCATCCCTAAGAACCCTTACCAATGAATAACCCTAGCACCACTAGTGATTCAACCCAAAGGCAGCAATGAACATAAGAATTAACCAGGATACACATAACACCTCAACCAGAAGCATTCAACATGTAATTAAATCTCTACATAGATAAAATCCACCAAAGCAAATAAAACCTATGCTTGCCACTCCAGACCAGGACGTTAGCCCAACAGTTTCCTAGTCATAACAATATGAGTAACAATCAATAAACCTAGATGGCTTGTCTAGACAAATCAATAATTATTCAATGATATTCTGCTTAAGAGAAGAGATTTAGATCAATAGGAATTAAGAAAGGGAACATAACCTCGCAACCAATAATCAAAACTTAAGCTTCCATTGCCATACTAAGCAAAAGTGCTTAGCCTTCCATAGTCTTGAGAAAACAACGATGATGTAAAAACTAAAACCTGATATGAGTGTCTCCCTGAAAACCTAAAACTAAGAGAGTATATATAGGTGGGCTTAACAAATGACCTAGCCCAACTGAAAATAGAAAACGAAAATAATTAAAATGAAATAAAGAAATCAGGAAAGATAGATTCGGGAAAAGTCAGAACTTCCAGCGTCGACGAATCGCGATCGCGGCCCATTTACCGCGATCACGGCCTCTTGTGGTGTAATATCCCTCAATTTTTAGTAAGGATATTCGGGTAATTTTTCCCAACCTTCACTAATTAATTATTTCGCTTTCAGTGGAGTTTGTATTTTCTGAAATATCCATGATATCCGAAATAATTCCCTGAGTGGTATAAAATACATTCAATGTATTTTCAAGACTTAGAATATTTGTTTGGATACAAACAGATAATTTCCGGGGTCAAATACCCATCCCCATTTTAATATTCTAAACCTTGTCTCCCCTACGCTTTTCTCGAGCCTTTCCCCGGCTTAGCTTTCTCGAGCCTTGTGTTGGTCGGAGTAGCTGCCCTCCTCTTGGGCTATATATGGAGGTGGTCTTGAAGGCTTGAAGGACAGGAAGGTCAGACCTCTCGATCTCCTTCTCGTCTCTCGTCCCTGCTCACTCCCTCCTCTGTTTCGGTCTTCCGCCGGCGAAGCGGAGCCCGATCTCCAGTTCGCCTCCCTCTCGCCTCCCGCTGAGTTGCTGCTGGTGTCGCCGCCCCATCTCCGGCACCAAGTAGCCTAATGAAGTCGTCGAGCCGCCCCGCCGTGCTCCGCTGAACCACAGCTGTAGCCATTGGAGCCCTGTTCGCGTCCCCGGTTCGAGCTCGCAACCGCGCAGCTCCTCCTTCTCCGCGCTAGGTCGTGGTTGCGGTGTAGTTGTGGTGGCTCAGACCCGGCGTTGTCTCCCTTCCAGCTCCTTCTCGTCGTCGCCCCTGCTGAGCTCGTCACCCCGGTGTCGACGTAGGCCCCGACGAGCCACTGTTGAAGGTGAAGCCTTCGTCTCCAGTGCGTGCTCCGGTGGTGTCGTGGTTCTCTTCCTCCCCGTCGGCGCCGCTCCATCCCCGGCGTCGTCCGTGTCGAAGACGAGAACCCCCCCCCCCCCCATGTTGATATGTTTCGTGATGGGCCGATTAGCCCATTAAGTCTCCAGTCCAAATTCAACCCGAAATTATTCGAGCGTTAGAACGTGATCTGCTGGGTCGCGTGTGGACTCGTACTCTGGTAGGAATATTCTAAAGCTTAAGCATATCCTCGGAAAGGATATTTTCGGTAGTCATCTCGTCCAGATTCATCGCCGAATCTATTCCAGGCAAGTGGCGGTTTGCTCTTGCTCATCGTTCCATATTTACATTAATTATCAGTTGTTTATGTGAGTAATTAATTTGGAATGATTATTGTGTTCATCTGGAAACGGTTTTGTTAACTGTTTTGGAAAACTAAAGTATGATATTATAATAGGTTGTATATCTGTTAGAACAACGCTATTATATATATATATATATATGTGAATTAATACAGATATTATTATAGGTTGTATATTGTTGAACAATGCTATTTTATCTGTAACTGGCCATGAGGGCATTGATGTGAATTATTACTGCGTTTGCAACTGTTTAGTTAGAACGAGTATTCGTAGGAACGCTACTGTGTATCTCAATGCGAGTACTAGTCGTTTCTTAATACACTGGTGGTTAGGATTTAGTTCCTACCATCCTTTTCAGGGTTTGTGCACACAGCTGGTGCCGCTTGTAGGGATTTAGTTCCCAATTCCGTTATTAGGGATTTAGTTCCCGAGGGATTTAGTTCCCGAACCGACTTTAGGGATTTAGTTCCCGAGTCAACTCCGTCCATGGATTTAGTTCCCGACGGTATCTCTTTATCCCGATGGATGAGATGATTTAAAAGCCTATAACGTGATATGGGTTTTTGGAATTAAATAAGATGAAGTGCCCGAGTGCACATAATTAATATACCTTTGGCGAGTAGTGCAGCTAAGTTATAGTGCAGCTAGGAAAACTCATCTCGACTTTGATCATAGTACGTTCTCTTTCCGATCTGGATTCGCTGTAAGCGGTGAGGTTGGTTGTGAGCCGAAGCATCTCAGTCAGCTTTTAATCGCTGTTGTTTGATTCTGTAAACATTCTAGATTTGTCATATTTCCTTAAAGACTCATTTCTTTTGGAGTCTCTTTTCGAGTCGATTTCTGTGAAGATTAAGTCTTCCAGAATCTTCTCTTGTGCATACCTCTTGTTGTTATTCCGTGAAAGTGCCGGGTTATGTATCGTCCCTTCAGTTATTATTCGAGGGACAATGATAGTAAACGGTTACGATCACTCGAATCACTCTGCTTTTTACCCTTGCTAGTCTATTCAAGTAGACTAACCCACGAACATTGTTCTCCGCATGTGGGCTGGTGTCATCCGTTCGATTCGGCACATCAGATAGAGCGAAGATATGAGGAGACTAGATTGACTATGAAGACGACGGTTGTTTTTGGATGTTTTAATAATTGCTTTTAATCAGGTTGAGATCCTTGGACAGGTGACCATTACGATCACAACCCTTTTTGTAATATCTTTTATAAGTCTTCCGCTGTACTTTGTTTAAACTCTGTGTTTGGCCTATTCGGGATTGGGATGTAATCCCGTAACTCATGTTTCATTTGATTGATGTTTTGATTTGGATACTTTGATCATTATGTATCATTGTATGTCTTAAAATGTATTTAAACCGGTAAAGCCTTGGGTGATCTCGGTAAGGAACACTGGGGTCACTGGCGGTAATACCTTTCCAAATGGGTTAAGATTTGGGGGTGTTACAGTTGTGGTATCAGAGCCAAAGGTTTTAAACGGGTTTGAGATTTTATAAATCATTTATCCATTTTTGAAAATGCTTTAAAATGGCTCTAAATTTTCAAAGTGAAAAGAATTTCAAAACACCGTTCATAGTCATGTCTTCTGTACAGTCTGATATAGTAAGCTTGCTTCTATGTCTAGAAAGACTAATTCCTTCCCCGTTTCCCCGCTAGATATGGGTGCATTCTGTTCTCTTCAGAGGAACCCGGGAGAAGCCGAGGTGGTTTCGCCATCTCGAGTTAGGCTTGATTCCCAGTTCGCTCGTTGTGAGTTAAGATTGTAGAATCTAGTAACTCGGTTGGAGTTCATCAATAGAAATTACCAAGTTGATCTATTCTAAGTTGATTTTATTACAATAAGTATATTAGAATGATACTAATGTGATAAAATCCTTGGAAAATGATCGGTACTCAGATGGTGAACACAAGGAACGTTATCCGTGCTGGTGCTGGGCCGAGTAATGACCCCAGACCAACTGTAGGAAATGTTGGACAAGACGAGCAGGAGTTTGGTTCCAACAACCATCCTAGAGGCAATGGTCAAGAGCAGACCAACACTCCAATGGCATTTGATGCTGCAACATTAGAGGCAATTCGGGGAATGGTCATGCAAGCAGTGACTGATATACTGCGACCGAGTATGCCACAGGCACAAGGTGTGCAAATTCCCCCACCGGTTCCCAGATTTGAGGAGCCAGGAAACCGTGTATTCCAGGAGAATATAGTCAGGACTCGAGACAACTATGGTCGTGCTGTGAAGACCATTAATTCCATGAGGCCTGACAGCTATAACGGGAAAGGGGAACCAGTCGGGGTGATCCATTGGTTCTCCCACATGGAGCGGTTGTTCCGCAACATTGATTGTACTGAAGCTGAGAAAGTACATATAGCTTCTCTTCAGTTAAAGGAGGATGCTAGTGAGTGGTGGGAGAGTACCGACTTAGCTAATATCCCTGTTTTGAACTGGGAGATGTTCAAGACAAAGATGACAGACCGTTTCTTCTCTCGTGCTATGAGGGAGGAGAAACACAAGGAGTTCCTATACCCTAAGACTGATGGATTGAAGGTGACTGAGCTGGCAACCAAATTCAATCATTTGCTACAGTATGCTGGACCTGAGATATCCAGTGAGGCACAGAAAATCTGGTATTTCCATGAGTAGATGGGCCCATATATTAAGCCACTGATGGTGCGTTACGGATGCTCGACTTTGGAGCAGTACGTGGATGCAGCCTACAAGTTAGAGGTGACTCTGGAAGAGTCGACCAAGAAGCGTGATAGCCAGAGGCAAGGGGAGAACCAGCCTAAGGCAAGTGGGTTTAAACGTCCCGCTCCACCATCTGATTTTGCCAAATCTGGCCGAGCAAAAACGAATATGACTCAGGATGGGTCTACGCAACATTCGGGTTAGGGCAATAGCCTGATCCAGTGCTACAACTGTGGTACCTACGGGCACAAGAGTAATGTGTGTCCGAAGGAGGAGAAAACGTGCTATGCTTGTGGAAAGGAAGGACACTTGCAGTTATTTTGTCCGCAGAGGAGACAGAAAGGGACTGAGTCACAGCAGGGATCTGTTAATCAGAACAACCAACCCAGGTTCAGTCCGGTGGAAGCCCCTAGTCCTTCAATGCAGACAACTGCGAGAAACAAGGGGAAGGCCCCGGTGGCTTCAGGAAGCCAAGGTCAACGCCTATACGTGATGCGTGAGGCGGATGGACCCTATTCTCCTAATGCTTAGAGTACTTTGTATCTGCATTACACTTTTGTTAATGTGTTGTTGATGTGGGTGCTACCCAGACTTTCATTTTGGATGATTGTAAGTTAAGTTGTGTGTGCAACGAGGTTGTGAACCTTTTGTTGTAACTCTTCTTATAAATGAACCTTTGGTTTATACCAAGTTAATGTTTCGTTGCTTGGTATGGGGTAAGGTCTCGTGTTCGAGACTCACCAATAACCTCTTAGGAGATGGCTGCCTATTAATTAGGTGGAGCTACCAAGGATGGGTTGAGATATTTGGACAGCGGCTCATGGCAACAGTGGACGCTGGTAATGGCTGGGCCTGGGCTGGGAGCCACTAGTGAGTCGTCTGTGAACCATGTAGTGGGCTGGTCCAAGATGGTGACCATTTAGTGGGAACCAATCGTCTGTCGGATTGTCGATTACCATCAAGGGTAAGAAATTCAAAGCGATTTGACCTAAATAACCATGGTCCCATACGATAAGTATTCTCGGTATGGATTGACGGAAGCGTCATAAGGCAGTGATCGACTTCAGTTTTTGATATTTCTATGGTTAGAGAATTTTCCGGGTGTCTTTCCAGAAGATATTCCTAGATACCCGAATCGTATCGTGGAGTTTGCAATTGATCTCGAGCCGTGTACCACGCCGATCTCTGAGGCACCGTACCGGATGGCTCATGTTGAGATGCAAGAGTTGAAGAAGCAACTCAAGGATCTTCTTGACAAAAGTTATATAAAGCTGAGTGCATCACCTTGATTAGGAGTGCCCTAGTTTTATGTGTCAAAAAGAAAGATGGACCGTTTCGACTTTATTTTGACTTTCGAGAGTTGAATAAAGTCACGATCAAGAGCAAGTATTTGTTGCCAAGGAGTGATGATCTGTTGGATCAACTACAGGGAGCAAAAGTTTTCTCCAAGATCGACCTGAGATCTGGTTTTCATCAGCTCAGGATTCGTGAGGATGATATTCCGAGGATTGCGTTTCGGACAAGAGATGGTCACTACTAGTTTGTAGTCATGCCATCTGGGCTTACGAATGCTCCAGGAGTTTTCATGAATCAAGTGCATCGATGTTTTCACCAGTACTTGGATAAGTTCATAGTGGTCTTCATCGATGGCATTTTGATATTTTTTTCCCGAGCAAGGAAGCTCACAGGGAACGTCTGCGGATTGCTTTATCTGTCCTTAGACCAAATCGGTTGTACGCAAAGTGGTCTAAGTGCGACTTTTGGATCTAGAAGTGGCTTTCTTAGGCCATGAGAACAAGGAGAATGGGGTTGTGGGTAATTCCCCAGAAGAGTGGATCAGTAGTTGTTTGGAAGCGGCCTCAGAGAGTGAGCGAGGTGCGCAGTTTCCTAGAGGTTGCAGGACATTATAGACGGTTCATGGAAGGATTTTTCTAAGATCTCTCCACCTATGACCAGTCTGTCCACAAGGTTCACCAGAAGTTTGTCTGGGATGACAAGTGCAAGACCAGTTTTCAAGAAGTTGAAACAGTGTCTGACTTATGCACCAGTTTTGGCGTTGTCGGAATGAATGATGGCTATATGGTCTATAGTTAATGCTTCGAGAAATGGGTTGGGATGTGTCTTTGATGCAGAGGGGCAAGGTTATTGCATACGCATCTAGACAATTGAAAACCTATGAAGCAAACTAACCAACACATGACCTAGAACTAGCAGCAATAGTGTTTGCAATGGAAATTGAGGTTACTTGGGTGACCCAGAGGTCAGCAGAAGTTTTCCACTAGGAGATTATCCGTTTACATGGCATTCCTAAGACCATTGTATTGGATCGAGATGGCCGATTCATGTCAAGTTTATAGCAAGAACTTCACAAGGCCATGGGAACTGAATTGAGATTCAGCAGCGTTTCATCCTCAAACAGATGGTCAGTCTGAAAAGACCATCTAGACCCTAGAGGATATGCTAAGAAGCATACGTACTCGATCATCCGACTAGCTGGGAAGACAGCCTAGGTCTGATTGAGTTCACGTACGATAATAGCTGG
Organism: Rheum nobile; assembly: GCA_027886185.1. Lineage (NCBI taxonomy): Eukaryota > Viridiplantae > Streptophyta > Magnoliopsida > Caryophyllales > Polygonaceae > Rheum > Rheum nobile. Next base: position 1,535,733 of record WOAB01000171.1, read on the forward strand.
CATGCTACGATCAAGATGGATCAGTTCGAAGCTTTGTATGGTCACAGATGCAGACCTCTGATTTGTTGGGATGATAATGCCGACAAGATTCTGCTTGGACCAGAGTTGGTCGAAAGGACAGCTTCGGACATTGCTTTGATTAGACAGAGGATGTTGACCGCTCAGAGTCGGCAAAAGTTTTACGCAGATCAGAAGCGTTAAAGTGTTGAGTTCGAGGTTGGTGGCAAGGTACTTGTCACAGTATCGCCACCCAAGGATGTTTACAGGTTTGGTAAGCGTGGGAAGCTTAACCCTCGCTACATGGGACCATTCAAGATTCTGGATATAGTAAGATCTCTAACGTACCGTTTGGCGTTGTCGCCATCGGCATACCCAGTGTATAATGTGTTCCACGTATCATTGCTAAGGATATTCGTGCTAAGATGAGTCTCGTAGGCTGAGCTATAAGGACGTCGAGATTCAGGCAAATGGTACTTAAGAGGAGATGCCAGAGCGCATTCTCGAGTGTTGTGTGAAGCAACTGCGCAACGAGATCGTTCTGTTGGGACGAATTCTGTGGTCCAAGTCTGGGACAAAAGAAGTTACTTGGGAAACCTGAGAAACTGAGGCGGATATGCTTAGACGCTTTCCCGAGTTGTTTTCGGCCAAGTTTCGGGGTCGAAACTTCTTTTAAGGGGGAGGTGATGTAATATCCCTCAATTTTTAGTAAGGATATTCGGGTAATTTTTCCCAACCTTCACTAATTAATTATTTTGCTTTCAGTGGAGTTTGGATTTTCTGAAATATCCATGATATCCGAAATAATTCCCTGAGTGGTATAAAATACATTCAATGTATTTTCGAGACTTAGAATATTTGTTTGGATACAAACAGATAATTTCCGGGGTCAAATACCCATCCCCATTTTAATATTCTAAACCTTGTCTCCCCTACGCTTTTCTCGAGCCTTTCCCCGGCTTAGCTTTCTCGAGCCTTGTGTTGGTCGGAGTAGCTGCCCTCCTCTTGGGCAATATATGGAGGTGGTCTTGAAGGCTTGAAGGACAGGAAGGTCAGACCTCTCGATCTCCTTCTCGTCTCTCGTCCTTGCTCACTCCCTTCTCTGTTTCGGTCTTCCGTCGGCAAAGCGAAGCCCGATCTCCAGTTCGCCTCCCTCTCGCCTCCCGCTGAGTTGCTACTGGTGTCGCCGCCCCATCTCCGGCACCAAGGAGCCCAGTGAAGTCGTTGAGCCGCCCCGCCGTGCTCCGCTGAACCGCAGCTGTAGCCATTGGAGCCATGTTCGCGTCCCCGGTTCGAGTTCGCAACCACGCAGCTCCTCCTCCTCCGCGCTAGGTCGTGGTTGCGGTGTAGTTGTGGTGGCTCAGACCCGGCGTCGTCTCCCTCCCAGCTCCTTCTCGTCGTCACCCCGGTGTCGACGTAGGCCCCGGCGAGCCACTGTTGAAGGTGAAGCCTTCGTCTCCAGTGCGTGCTGCGGTGGTGTCGTGGTGCTCTTCCTCCCCATCGGCGCCGCTCCATCCCCGGCGTCGTCCATGTCGAAGACGAGAACCCCCCCTGTTGAATTGTTTCGTGATGGGCCGATTAGCCCATTAAGCCTCCAGTCCAAATTCAACCCGAAATTATTCGAGCGTTAGAACGTGATCTGCTGGGTCGCGTGTGGACTCGTACTCTGGTAGGAATATTCTGAAGCTTAAGCATATCCTCGAAAAGGATATTTTCGGCAGTCGTCTCGTCCAGATTCATCGCCGAATCTATTCCAGGCAAGTGGCGGTTCGCTCTTGCTCATCGTTCCATATTTACATTAATTATCAGTTGTTTATCGGAGTAATTAATTTGGAATGATTATTGTGTTCATCTGGAAACGGTTTTGTTAACTGTTTTGGAAAACTAAAGTATGATATTATAATAGGTTGTATATCTGTTAGAACAACGCTATTATATATATATGTGAATTAATACAGATATTATTATAGGTTGTATATTGTTGAACAATGCTATTTTATCTATAACTGGCCATGAGGGCATTGATGTGAATTATTACTGCGTTTGTAACTGTTTAGTTAGAACGAGTATTCGTAGGAACGCTATTGTGTATCTCAATGCGAGTACTAGTCATTTCTTGATAACCTCGTGGTTAGGATTTAGTTCCTACCATCCTTTTCAGGGTTTGTGCACACAGCTGGTGCCGCTTGTAGGGATTTAGTTCCCAATTCCGTTATTAGGGATTTAGTTCCCGAGGGATTTAGTTCCCGAACCGACTTTAGGGATTTAGTTCCCGAGTCAACTCCGTCCATGGATTTAGTTCCCGACGGTATCTCTTTATCCCGATGGATGAGATTATTTAAAAGCCTATAACGTGATGTGGGTTTTTGGAATTAAATAAGATAAAGTGCCCGAGTGCACATAATTAATATACCTTTGGCGAGTAGTGCAACTAAGTTATAGTGCAGCTAGGAAAACTCGTCTCGACTTTGATCATAGTACGTTCTCTTTCCGATCTGGATTCGCTGTAAGCGATGAGGTTGGTTGTGAGCCGAAGCATCTCAGTCAGCTTTTAATCGCGGTTGTTTGATTCTGTAAACATTCTAGATTTGTCATATTTCCTTAAAGACTCATTTCTTTTGGAGTCTCTTTTCGAGTCGATTTCTGTGAAGATTAAGTCTTCCAGAATCTTCTCTTATGCATACCTCTTGTTGTTATTCCGTGAAAGTGTCGGGTTATGTATCGTCCCTTCGGTTATTATTCGAGGGACAATGATAGTAAACGGTTACGATCACTCGAACCACTCTGCTTTTTACCCTTGCTAGTCTATTCAAGTAGACTAACCCACGGACATTGTTCTCCGCATGTGGGCTGGTGTCATCCGTTCGATTCGGCACATCAGATAGAGCGAAGATATGAGGAGACTAGATTGACTATGAAGACGACTGTTGTTTTTGGATGTTTTAATAATTGTTTTTAATCAGGTTGAGATCCTTGGGCAGGTGACCATTACGATCACAACCTTTTTTGTAATATCTTTTATAAGTATTCCGTTGTACTTTGTTTAAACTCTGTGTTTGGCCTATTCGGGATTGGGATGTAATCCCGTAACTCATGTTTCATTTGATTGATGTTTTGATTTGGATACTTTGATCATTATGTATCATTGTATGCCTTAAATTGTATTTAAACCGGTAAAGCCTTGGGTGATCTCGGTAAGGAACACTGGGGTCACTGGCGGTAATACCTTTCCAAATGGGTTAAGATTTGGGGGTGTTACCATGGAGGTTGTTCGTGAGTTTCGAACTCGAGACCTCACGCTTTAACAAGAAGTCTGACGCCCTCTTGTTACCAATTGTGCTGGAGCGCAATTGGTAACAAGAGGGCGTTGGACTTCTTGTTAAAGCATGAGGTCTCGAGTTCGAAACTCACGAACAACCTCCATGGTGTGGTTTCCTGCCTTAAGGGTATGGGCCAACATGTGATGGGTTGGGGTGTATGGGTTGCAGCCCTGTAATGGGCCGGCCCAATGTGGTGTGGGTATTACAAAAAAGTACACTTTGAATGAGAGGGGCTCCGACCTTATCGGGACAGCCATTTCTCTAGCCATGGGCCGCAACCCATGTACCCCAACCAAATCCCCATGGCTGGTAGGTTGTTCGCAAGGCTCGAACTCGAGACCTCACGCTTTAACAAGCGGCCCAACATAATTGGTATCAAGGTGCTCTTCGGAGGCTTGATAAAGGGTGGAGAGGTCGCGTGTTCGACTCTCACCAACAACCTCCCAGCCATGGGGATTTGGTTGGGGTACATGGGCTGCGGCCCATGGATAGAGCAATGGCTGGCTGGTAAGGGTCGGAGCCCCTCTCCATAAAAGTGTACTTTTATGTAATACCCACACCACATTAGGCCGGCCCATCACAGGGCTGCAGCCCATACACCCTAACCCTTCCTTGTTGGCTCCAAGCCCCAAGGCCCAGCCATTTAATCAAGAGGTTGTTGGGAGCGCTCGAATACGAGACCTCTCCCCTTTATCCACTCCCCACAAGGAGTGAATACCAATTGCGCTGCAGCACAATTGGTATTCACTCCTTGGCTTGATTAAATGGCTGGGCCTTGGGGCTTGGAGCCAACAAGGAAGGGTTAGGGTGTATGGGCTGCAGCCCTGTGATGGGCCGGCCCAATGTGGTGTGGGTATTACATGTGGCTCCGTGCTCTTCACATTCCTATGCGCCTGCAGAAAACTCTCGACTTGCCCGAGGAACCGCGATCGCGGCACCCTTGCCCGCGGTCGCGGTTAATGCTCGGCCTTCACTCCTTGGCTTCGCCTCCTAACCTCTCATCTTCACTTCCTTGGCGTCTTCTTTTGGTGGCTTCCTTCCTCAGTGTCTCCTATGATATCCAAAATAGCTCATACACCTCCAAAAACACCAGACTTCGCCCCCAAACGCCATGCACAAGAATGTGTCTAAATCTACCCGAATGGCACCAATAACCCTCTAATAACTCTTAGTTACGCCCTACAAAGTAACGTCTATCAGCTTGATATGGGTAGTAGTACAGGTGCACCTATGCTGTTAGGGAGACCATTCATGAAAACTGCGAATACCACAACTGAAGTCAGAAGTGGGAAATTAACTATGGAATTTGATGGGGATGGAGTTGAATATAACATATATGATATGAAACCTATCATTAACACCTCTTTAAACTTTGTTAATGTAATGAGTCCTAACCCTTTGGATGAATTGTAACCTATAATAGAGGAGTCCATAGTTGACTTACCTATCGGTATTACTATATCTTCTAATCTGCAGGCAGTCACGGCTTTATTGGATGAGAAGGGTGAGTCTCCTACTTCTCTTTTGGGCAGTTGCCCCACCTTACTGACTTCACAGGGCAAGAATCGGTTCCCTTTTGTTGTGCAGAATGAACAGTCGGAGGTTAAACACTCCCCTGATCGATCTAAGTATGGGGGAAAGACGACTAAGAAGGTCAAGGTGAAAGAGCCGGTTAAGAAGAGGAATGGTCTAAGGTTCAAACCTTTCCATGATTGGTTTAGAAAAGAGGTGTTGAATGAGAGGGTTCCTAAGGAACCTGATGATGTGGGTTGAGGTTGTCTGAGTCTCATGTCGAGCCAACGACATTAACTAAGGCGCTGCTTGGGAGGCAACCCAAGTTAGGTAGGTTAAATTTTCGTATTGTTTTAGTTCAATTTAATTGTCTTTTACTTTTTCTGCAGGGAAGAAGGCGGAGAGCCCAGCCGCACCGCACCCGCGGTGAGCAGCCCACCGCACCCGCGGTGGGCAGCCCTTTAGTTTCTGTTGTTCAAAAAAAAAAATCCGAAAAAACCTTAAGCGGATTTTTTTTTTAAAAAAAAAAAATCGAAAACGCAACAAAAAAGAGTTCTACCGGAGCCAGTTGTCTGGGTTTCCCATGGAGAAGGTGCGCATCATGTTGTCAAGGAGGCGACATTCGTCCCACACATTTTTTTGGCAACGATGATGGCCCTACAGTCGACAGTTGAAGAGGAGGAACACCAGGGCCCACACCACGAACACATCTGGGCCCATTTTTTTTGTGTTCATTGAAGGCCGCGCAACCCCGCATTCTTTGATATACCACTATTCATCAAAGTGGTTTCCTTTTGGTTGCACGGTAGATGAAGCTAATGGAGTTGATGAAGACACTCGCCGCAACACCAGAGACCTGAGCGTTTATTGTTATACCGCCAGCAACAACGGAAGTGTCCAAGTAGCTCGGCGACATTTGTGAGTTCTTTCTTTATATTCCCTGGTCTTCTATTCTTTTGTCTTTCATTACATTGAGGACAATGCAATGTTTAAGCATGGGGGAGAGTTTTGTATTTGCTATGTCATTGAGGAGAAAAGAAAAAGCCAAAAATTTGAATAAAAGGCTAAAATAGAAATCCTGGGATATGTCGAAAACCTGAAAGGGCGGCCTAGCTAATAAGCAGGTGGCTTGGACCAGCATTAGGCTGGGGTAATAATTGGTCAAGAGTGACGTGAGCTTATGTGAGCACATCTATTGGAAAATGAAATGAGTGGCTTGGTGAAAACCCGGAAGGGCGCCTTGGCAAAATGAGTGAAAACAAGAAGAGTGATTTTTAGGATTCCTCATTGTTCTTGGCGTGGTGACATAAGAAGAGGTGATATAAGGAGGATTCGGGTAGGCCACTATGGAGTGATAAGGTGTTAGATGGGAGTTAGGATTAGATAGTCTTGCATCACTTGTTTTGGTTGTCTTGGAGCTTATTGTTGATGTGTTGTAACTACTAGTGTCATATTTTCTTGTACTTCCTGAGGCCTTGGAGCATGATTGATGGAGTGAGTTCAGTTTTTAGCCTACTCGGGACGAGTAAAGGTCTAAGTATGGGGGAATTTGATATGCGATATATTGTATAGCGCATCTAGTGGTTATTAGCATGATTTAGATGATGTTTAGAGATGTTTTGATTGTAATTCTGTAATCCGAAAGAGAAGACGAGAAGTGAAGAAATCATGAGATTTACAGAGATTTGAAGTACATTGAAGTGAAGAGTTGAAGAGCTACACAAAAGAAGCAAGAAGAAGCAGCTGAAGAAGAAGAGTCTCTGGTTTCTTCACCGCACCCGCGCCCATACTCACCGCACCCGCGGTGGACTTGCTGAAGCGAAGACAGCTGGAGCCGACCGAAGACCCACCGCACCCGCGCGGTGGGATGACCGCACCCGCGGTGGTGCCGAGCTGGAGCTTTTTCTCGGATTTTATATCCGAGATCTTTCTTTCCTTATCTTTTATTCTGAGATCTTGTTTTATCTTATTTTCCTTTTCTTTATTTCTAAACTATTTGTTTTCCTAGTATTTAAAGGTTTTAACCTAGACTTGGTTAGGTTAACCTCGTTCCATCTTTCATAGTTTTTCTCTAAAAACCTTATGGAGAACTAAACTTTCATTGTTGCACTTGACGTTTGAAGCCTTCAATTGATTGGTTGTGAGTTTTCTACTCTTGTTCGATTTCCTATCTAGTTGTATTAATTCTTTTGCGCTTGATTTTTTATTGAATCTTATTGATTTATCTAGACTGATCACCCAGGTTTATTGATATTATACATATAGCTAGTACTTGTCAATTCCAGGTTCGGGTTGCATATCTAGTAGCAAACACGATTTATATAAGCGGGTTGCGAGTGTTCATCGTGAGAGAGAGTTAATTGCATGCTTATAGTAACGGGTTGTTTCTATTGCATGTATCTTGTTGAATCCTTGTTTGAATGCTATTGCTTTGTTGAGTCTTGAAGGTTTTCGGATTTGATTCAGTAATAAGTACTATTAGGGCTGGTAGAACTAATAGTTACATATGATCGGGATAAGAACAACCAAAGGAAAGATAAGAACTTGAGAATAATAGAATTCAATGATCAACCATATCTCTTGTTGTGTGGATCTTTGTCAGGTGTGGCACTTTCCTCATATCATATTCACATCCTTTGCTTTGCTTTTCTTGCTTTATTTACTTGGTTCGAAATACTACAACCCCCCCTAGCCCCCCCCCCCCCCCCCCCCCTAGTTCCTAGTTGGTGACTTGTGAATTACAAGAACTGATAAACTGATTCCCTTGGGTTTGACCTTGACTTGCTTGCTATACTCTGTTTAGTAGGTACATTAGGATTTATTTGATTAGGCACGATGACTTTAGGCCTGTCACCCTTGGATGCCGACACCCTGACAAACACCTTGTCACCAACCTCAAACTCGACATTCCTGCACTTCAGATTTGCGTAAGACTTCTGTCGACTCTGAGCTGTCAGCATCCTCTGTCTGATCAAAGCAATGTCCGAGGTAGTCCTTTCGACTAACTCCGGTCCAAGCAGAATCTTGTCAGCATTCTCATCCTAACAAATCGGAGATCTGCACTTCCGACCGTACAAAGCCTTGAATGGAGCCATCTTGATGGTAGAATGCCAGCTATTGTTGTACGTGAATTCAATCAGACTTAAGTTGTTCTCCCAACTGGTCGGACGATCTAGTACACAAGCTCTCAGCATATCCTCCAGTGTCTGGATGGTCCTCTCAGACTGTCCATCCGTCTAAGGATGAAACGCATTACTAAACCTCAACTCAGTTCCCATGGCCTTGTGGAGTTCCTTCTAGAATCTCGACATGAATCGGCCATCACGATCCGATACAATGGTTTTTGGCGTACCATGCAAACGGACAATCTCGTGTAGGAAAACTTCTGATAGCCTCTGGGTTCCCCAAGTTTACTTGATGGCCACGAAATGAGCACTCTTCGTTAGCCTGTCAATGATCACCCATATGGCATCCTTCTGACTCTGAGTCTTCGGCAACCCCGTGACGAAGTCCATAGCAATATCCTCCCACTTCCATTCTGGCACTAGGAGAGGTTGCAATTGACCACCTGGTCTGCGGTGTTCTATCTTGACCTTCTGACAAGTCAAGCATTTTGCAACAAATTCTGCTACGTTCCACTTCATGTTGGGCCACCAGAATTTCTTTCTGAGGTCTTTATACATCTTACTAGATCCTGGATGTACAGAATAAGCTGACGAATGGGCCTCCTTCATTATGAATTGGCGAAGGTAGTCTACGTCAGGCACACAGATCCGGTCCTGAAACCAGAGTGATCCATCATCTTGAATCACGAATCCGGGAGCTTTCCCATCCATCACTTCACTGCTTAACTTCACCAAGATCACATCATCAATCTGCTTCTCCTTGATCTGATCTAGTAGCATAGCCTGAATCTCCAACATACTCAGGCATCCTCAATGTTGATCGTACACGACATCAATCTCGCACAATCCTTGGTGCAGTTTGGTCTGATCAGTGAGCAGAGCAACTATGGTCTCGTGCGGCGTCTTCCGGCTCAATGCATCGACTACCTCATTAGCCTTGCCCGGATGATACAGCAACTCGATGTCGTAGTCCTTGAGTAGCTCCAACCAGCAACGTTGTCTCATATTCAACTCCTTCTGAGTGAACACATACTTGAGACTCTTGTGGTCGAAAAAGACTTGGCACCTAACACCATAGAGATAGTGCCTCCAAATCTTCAACGCGAATACCACAGCCGCTAACTCCAGATCATGCGTTGGATAGTTTGCTTCATAGGTCTTTAACTGTCGAGATGCGTATCCAATAACCTTTCCCTTTTGCATCAATACACATCCTAACCCATGCTTTGAAGCGTCACTATAGACCACATAACCATCAGTTCCTTCCGATAGCGCCAAAACTGGTGCGAACGTTAGGCACTCTTTCAACTTGTGAAAGCTTGCCTCGCACTTGTCGTCCCATATGAACTTCTTATGGACCTTGCGGAGCAACCCGGTCATGGGTAGAGCGATCTTTGAAAATCCCTCCATGAACCGTCTGTAGTAACCTGCAAGTCCCAAGAAACTGCGCACCTCCTTCACGTTCTGAGGTCGCTTCCAGTTGGCTACCGCTTCAATCTTCTGAGGGTCGATTATAACCCCATCCTCATTGATCACATGGCCTAAAAAAGCCACTTCTTTGATCCAGAAGTCACATTTAGACAACTTTGCATACAGCTGATTTTGTCTAAGGATTGACAAGGTGATTCGAAGATGCTCCTCATGAGCCTCCTCGCTCGGGGAATAGATCAGAATATCGTCGATGAATACCACCACGAACTTGTCCAAATATTGGTGGAAACATCTATGCATCAGATCCATGAAGACTGTCGGAGCATTAGTAAGCCCAAATGGCATGACTACGAACTCGTAGTGCCCATACCTCGTCCGGAATGCAGTCCTAGGAATATCTTCCTCACGAATCCTGGACTGATGGTAACCAGATCTCAGATCGATCTTGGAAATGACTTTTGCTCCCTGCAGTTGATCCAACAGATCGTCTATCCTAGGCAACGGATACTTATTCTTGATAGTGACCTTGTTCAACTCTCGATAGTCGATACAAAGTCTGAACGATCCATCTATCTTCTTGACAAACAAGACAGAAGCGCCCCAAGGCAATGCACTCGGCCTTATATATCCTTTCTCAAGAAGGTCCTCGAGTTGTTTCTTCAACTCTTGCATCTCTGCTAGAGCCATCCGATAAGGTGCTTTAGAAATCGGCGCGGTTCCAGGCTCGAGATCAATAGTGAACTCCACGTCACGATTTGGGGGTAAACCAGAAATCTCATCAGGAAAGACATTCGGATACTCGCATATAACAGGAATATCATGAACTAAAGTCTCATCCTTCTTGGGCTTATCCAGATAGCACAGGTACCCGACACAACCTTGTTGAAGTAGCTTACATGCAGCCATCACATTGATGAGCTTTCCGTTATTAGCGTCATTATGACCCTTGAACTTGCATACAAACTGGCCCCCAGATGAAACTGTCACTGTCCTTGAGCTAAAATCGATTACCGCCCCATGACGCGTCAGCCAGTCCATCCCGAGAATAATGTCGTATGGAGCCATGGCTATACAGATCAAGTCCTCTTTGAACTTCTGACCTTGAATGGTAATCGGAAATTCCGACAAACGCTTGGTCCCTACTAACTGTTCACTATTTGGAAGATTCACCACAAAAGGCTCGCAAGTCTCATTGCACACTAAGCCTAGCTTACTCACACAGTTCTCCGAAATAAAAGAATGAGTGGCACCCGAATCAAACAATATGCACACAGATGTAGAATGGAGGTATAGAGTACCTTGAGCAATTGGAGCATTTGGTTCGTCAGCCACACGCATCTCATATAGCCGCTGACCCTGACCTCCAAAAGCAGTTGGGGCTTTCCCCTTATTCTGAGCAGTCGTTTGAGTTGAAGGACTAGGAGTCTCTACAAGTCTGAATCGGGCCGGTTGTTATGACTAACTGACCCTTGTTGTGACTTAGCTCCCTTCTGCCTCTTTTGAGGACAAAACGTATGCAAGTGCCCCTCCTTACCGCACGCAAAACACGTCCTCTTGTCCTTCGGACATTCGTTGCTCTTATGCCCCGGCGTTCCACAGTTATAGAACTGGATCGGGTTCTTGCCTTGGCCCGAGTGTTGAGTAGGGCCTGACTGTGTTGCCTCCGTTCTAGCCCGGCCAGACTTGGAAAAATTCGACGGTGGCGCGGGTCGTTTAAACCCACTAGCCTGAGGCTGGCTCTACATCGGTCTCTGGCGATTGCGCTTCTTCGCCGACTCCTCCAGAGTCACTTCAAGCTTGTAAGCGGCGTCCATGTACTACTCCAGACTAGAGCAGTTGTGGCGCACCATCAATGGCTTGATGTCTGGGTTCATCCACTCGTGGAAATGCCAGATCTTTTGCTCCTCACTGGACACTTCCGGCCTAGCATATTGCAATAGGTGATTAAACTTAGCTGCAAGCTCAGTCACCTTCAACCCATCCGTTTTCGGGTAAAGGAACTCCTTATGCTTCTCCTCCCTCATAGCACGAGAAAAGAAATGGTCGGTCATTTTCGTCTTAAACATACCCCAGTTCAACCCGGGATGATCAGCTAAACCGATGCTCTCCCACCATTCGCTAGCTACCTCCTTAAGTTGAAGGGAAGCAATGTGCACTTTCTCAGCTTTCGTGCAATCGACGTTTCGGAACAACCTTTCCATGTGCGAGAACCAATACGCCACTTTGACTGGTTCTCCATTACCGTCATAGCTGTCAGGCCTCATTGAGCTAATGGTCTTCAAAGCTCGACCATAGTTTCCTCTGTTCCTGATGACATCAACCTGAGGTACATGAACCGCTGGCTCCTCAAATTCAGGAATAACCTGAGGAACCGGAACACCCTGTGCTTGTGGTGCAACTGGCCGAATTATCTCGGTGATCGCTTGCATAACGATCCCCTGAATGGCCTCTCTGGCCACAACGTCGAATACCACTTGAGGATTTGCCGGAACTTGGCCACTGCCTATGGGGTTATTGTGAGAGACACACTCGCTCTCATCCCCCTGATTCGCGGTGCTTCTCAGATTCCTCCTGGGGTTGTTACTTGGCCTAGCACCAGCATGAATTGTGTTTCTTGTGTTCACCATCTGTTTACCAATCAATTTCCCAAGTATGTCACCATATTAAAAACACACTTTTTAACACGCACAACACATGAAATTGATTCGTAATAAATCAAATTGGTAAACTTAATTGATGAAATGAACTGAACCAAGTTGATAAGTTTACAAAAGCCCTCCTAAACGAAAAGACAAAATTGCTAGGAGGCTAAGGCTCTAACAAAACAACTAGAGAAAGAAAAACAAATCACTAAGACATGCTATTGTCCTCCCTCACGGTGCCATGAAGAGTTTCCTATACCCATCAGACCTTTGACATCTTCTCTTTGGAAGTGGACCGTTCTCGGGTTCCGGTGTCGGTCTCCTCGACCTACTAGGACCTGGAGCACACGGCTTCTCCCTAGGCATCGGAACACTTGGCCCCTCTCCGGCCACAAGAACATTCGGCCCTTCCCTGGGAACGGGAACACTCGGCCCCTCCCCAGGTACTGGCGGGTAGCAAAACTCCTCAAGGAACCCTAGCTGAAAATCCGCCCTATTCACAACGTAGTGTGGGTTGAGTAACAGCTTGGCCTGCATTCCGCTCTCGGACCTTTGGCGATTTCTTGCCGCTGAAGTCAGCCAACTGCCTGGTTGCTTCGTCGAAATCTGATCGCCGATGACCTCTCCGGCGGGTGTGACAACGAGATTTGGTAAGAAGCATGGACGGGGAGGCGCAATGAAGGCTAATCCAGGTTCGAAATCCCTGTCTCATGGCCCTAATCTCTTCGATAAGACCTCATTGCCGAGTTTAGAAATTCCGGTGGTGACTGTGAATCCGGTTGATCCTGTTGCTTCTCTGACTAATTCAAAGCTTCAGAAGGATAATCTGAATGTATATGTGACTGATCTGTCTAATTCCGTGGACCTAGGGCTTGATGGAGTACAAAAATCCTCTGTTGATCTGGGGAAAGTGCTAGATCTTGAGCCTAGGAATTCTGATCATGTGAATAATGAGACTGCATGGAACAGAAAGCGATCTCTTGCTCATAAGCTTGACAAAATTGAGATTGTGGATAAGGATACCTATGTCTTCTCTGATGAGGAAGTGGAAAAGGAGGTTGATCTTTGGAAATTTACTCTGCTTGGAGATTTCAGATGAAGAGGAATGGCATCTGGATTTTCAGATTTAAGTGTGGTGAGCACTTGGACTGGGTTAAGAGGAATGGACCATGGCTAGTGGATGGAATAAAGCCTCTAGCATTGAAGCACTGGTACCCTGGGCTAGATGTTGCTTGGTGTAGCTTTGAAGAGGTTCCAGCTTGGATCCAAATTAGAGATTTGGACCCTATCTTCTTCTCTCGACACATGTTGAGTGTCATTGGAAGCATTATTGGACAGCCTGTGTGTATGGATGAATTCACTGCAGAGGTAGAAAGTTTTCTTATGCTCGGCTCTTGATCATTGTAAATGTGCAGGATATTCAGAGAGAGGCAGTGATCTTAAAGGGCCCTAATGGCAAGGTGTATAAGTATAAAATCTGGTTTGAATGGGTGCCTTGGTGCTGTGCTAAATGTAATGTTTTTGGGCATGATGATAGTGTTTGTTGGCACCAAAAGAATAAGACTAATACCAATAAGATTGACAAGAAGCAAGGGGTGGCTCAAGGGGCCAGAATATGGGTGCAAAAAGGTGACAAAGTGCTGGATAATGGCCAAGACAATACAGCTACTTTGAAAGCTGGATCTAATACTGCCACTGTTGAGATTGGAAGTGTGCAGAGTCCACAGAGGATGGAAACTGACAAAGGAAGCCCTAGCAAGGACTTAGTGAAACAAGGGGGTGGTGTTGATGTTACTCACAAGGTTTCACAGGCCCTAGTTCATAAAGGCAAAGCTAAGAATAAGCAACATACTTCTGGACCTGCCTTAATAAGTATTCATTTCAGTTTATCACCTCTTACTGAAGGAATTGGGAGTGGTAGCAGCTCCAAAACTATTCCTCATGGCTGAAGTGTTCATTGGTGCTTGGAATACTAGGGGATGCTGCTCTCCCCCTAGAATAAAAATGATAAGAGAGCTTGTAAGGAAGAATAGGTTGTGTGTTATAGCTCTCCTGTAGACTAAAATTCCAAAGAATAAAGAACTGGATGTGGCTAGCAGAATGATGTTTAAATGGCCTTTTGTGACTAATAGTTCTCCCACTGAGAGAGGGAGAATTTGGTTGTCCTGGGACACTGTTGTAGTACATGTATCTGTGCTCTACTCTTCTAGGCAGTTGATTCATTGCCTTGTGGTCAGTAAGGATGGACAGATTTCTCTCTCAACTTCTTTTGTCTATGCTTCTAATGCTTTTGCTGGTAGAATGGAACTCTGGAAAGAATTGGAAAGCATTGCTTTGACTGTTAAGGGGCCTTGGACAATTGTTGGTGATTTTAATTGCATACTTTGTCCTGCTGAGAAGCTCTCCTATAGACACAGTGTGAGGGTTAGTAGTGAACTTGCTGATGTGCTGGATAAGTTGGAGATGCAGAATCATGTTTTTTCTGGTGCAAAATACACCTGGAGCAACCAACAGGAGGGTGTTGACAGGGTTGCTTGCAAGCTAGACAGAATGCTTGTCAACAAGGATTGGGACAATTCCTTTCCTGCATCAAGGGTCTTCTTTTATGATCCTAATATTTCTGACCATTCTCCTTGTGTGGTGCAGCTGAATCCTACTCAAGGGTTTAAGAGAATTCCCTTCAAATTTAGGAATTATTGGACTAAAGAAGATGATTATGTGGAGCTGGTGAAGAATGCTTAGCAAGGCACAATTCAAGGAACAGCTCAGTTTGTGTTGGCAGAAAAACTGAAAAGAGTGAAGGCTGATTTGAAGAGCTGGCAAAAAGGAAGATTTAGGAAGTTGGAGGTCATGGTTGAGGAATGTGTTGAGAAGCTGAAAGTTTCTCATGATTCTCTTCAAAATGATTTTTCATGCCTTATTAAACAGCAAGTTGTCTCTAACGCTAAGTGTGAGCTCAATCTTAGACTGGAACAGTTGTAAAGTTACACTGCTCAGAGAGCAAAAATTGACTGGATTAAATTAGGTGAAGAAACCTCTTCCATGTTCTATAATGGTATTAAATCCAGGAAAGCTAGATGTACTATTTTTACCTTGAAAGATAGTATTAGCAGGGCTCTTGATAGGCAAGAAGATGTTGAGAAGGAAATACTGGATTTTTATATAGGATTATTTGGTACTGTTGGTCCATATGTTGCTCTTAATTTTGACAGATATGGGGGTGCCAAGATCAGAAATGAATGCCATGGAAGTTTGTGTGAACAGCCTAGTCAACAAAGTGTCAGAGATGTTGTTTTTTATTTTGGTAACCTCAAATCTCCAGGGCCAGATGGGTTTGGGAGTTGGTTCTATAAGAAGGGCTGGGAAGTCATTCGTAAGGATGTTTTGGCAGCTATCTTTGAATTCTTCAGAAGAGGTAGGCTTTTAAGGCAAACAAATGCTACCTTTGTTTGCCTTATTCCTAAAGTTGATCAACCTTTTTCCATTAAAGAGTTTAGGCCCATCTCCTGCTGTAATACCATGCTGAAGATTATCTCTAAGATTCTGGTGCAGAAACTTAGGCCTTTACTTGATGAGATAATCTCCATTAATCAGGGTGCCTTTGTACCGGGAGATCAATTACTCACAATATGATGGTGGCTCAGGATCTGGTGAAGGGGTATGACAACACTAGGATCTCCCCTAGATGCTTAATCCAGATAGATTTGCATAAAGCTTATGATTGTGTGTCATGGGATTACTTAGAGGAAAGCCTGATTTTTCTCAACTTCCCTAGGCAGCTCATCATGTGGATAATGGAGTGTGTTAGAACTCCTTGTTTTTTCTGTGATCATCAATGGTGAGGCAAGAGGTTTCTTTGAAGGGAAGAGAAGGCTTAGGCAGGGAGATCCTCTCTCTCCTTTCCTTTTTGTCATTGTTATGGAATTATTTGCTAGAAAGATGAAAAAGATGAGTGATGATAAGGATTTCAGATTCCATCCCAAGTGCAAGCAGTTGCAGTTGACCAATATTGCCTTTGCAAATGATCTCCTAATCTTTTGCAAGCCTACTACTCCATCCCTCAAGTTGATTAAGCAGTGTTTGACTGAGTTTGGTCAGGAATTGGATTAATTGCCAATGCAGACAAGACAAAAGTCTTTTATGGTGGACTGAGTGATGACAGGAAGACAGCTTGTTCTCTTGTTTTAGGATTCAGCCAAGGAGCTTTCCCTGTGAGATACCTTGGGACTCCTCTTCATTCTAGAAAGTTGAAGGTGAGTGAACTTACTCCTTTGCTTAATAGAATTAGGAGTGTGATTCAAGATAGGAGTGCTAGGAAGTTGTCTTATGCAGGTAGGGCTCAAGTTATAAGAGTTGTCATAGAGGGTGTTGTTTCTTTTTGGATGCAAGTGATCTTTATTCCTAAGAAAGCCCTTAAGAAGATTGAAGCCCTTTGTAGAGCTTATCTTTGGTCAGGAGAAGTGGAGAGCAAAAGATGTTTGGTTGCTTGGGTGGCAGTGTGCAGGCCTATCAAGGAGGGTGGCTTGAACTTTAAAGAGCTGCTCTCTTGGAATAATACCCTCATGTTTAGACTGCTTTATGACTTGCATAAAGGAAAAGAGAACCTTTGGACTTTGTGGGCTAGGAAACATCTCACCAAGGGGCAATCTGTATGGCTGGTGGATGCTCTTCCTTGTAGTTCTGTTGTCTGGAAACAACTTCTTATGGTTAGAGATGAAGTTCTGGTGCAGAGGAATGGTCAAGCTATTGATGAGCAGTTTCTGTCCAAATGCAATGGGAGAATGGATAGTCAACACCTCTATGAATTGCTGAGGACCCCATCTCTTGAGCTTCCCTGGTGTACTGTCTTATAGGATGGCATTCAGCCTCGAATATGGAGTTTCATGTGTTGGTTGGCTACCTTTGGAAGACTTCCTACTGCAAGCAAGCTTCACAAGTGGGGTGTGCTTCCTTCTGCCACTTGTGTCCTTTGCCATGCTGCTGATGAAGATGAGGAACATTTATGGTTCGGTTGTCCTGTTACTAGTAAGGTTGCTCACCTTGTTCTGCAGTGGCAAGGGATAAGTACTAGGAAGAGAAGGCTGACAGATTGGTGGACTTGGTTTGCTCAATGTGAAAAGAGAAGTAATAATATCTACAGAAGTAAGATGTGGTCTGTCATGGAGATTGTCTACCACTCCTGGAGGATGAGGAATGAGATCATCTTTAGAGCTGGCAAGGTCTCTCCTGAGCAATGTGTAGCTAGCATTATGGAGGAATGTAAGTTCAGAATTCTTCAAAAATTGAAGCTTACAGGAAGAAGAGGGGGAGCCATGAGGAGAAGAATCATGATTTGATCTTCTTAGCATGGTTTAGTTTTGCTTGTATCTTGCCTTTTGTTTTAGGCTTGTTAGGCTTGCTTTGTTTTGTTTCTGATTTTTGATGTGTTTGGATTGTTGTTGTTTTGGTTTGTTGTTGTTTTGTTGTTGGTTTGCTTCTTCATGCATTGGTGTGTGTAAATAGGACGTTGGGCCTTCTTCCCAACTATCAATACAATTTATCATTTGGCTAAAAAATAGCTTGGCCTGTCTGATGTTCTCCTGGAGCTCGTGGACGTCATCCAGCATACGGGAGAGACCGAGCTCAGTCTCGAAAGTCCTCTCCTCCATATCGTACAAGGCTTCTGTCCACTCCTCCATGCGCTCTACTAGCACTCGGGGCCTAGGCTTGGCCTGATGGGTCGGAACCTCCCTCGGAGCATCCATCTATTCCCACGGCCTTGCCCGTATACGAGAACGCTCAGTCATCTCCTCCACCTGGCGACGGGCCTCAGAGGAAACCATCTCACTCTAGTTGTGCGCATGATGAGATGCCGGACTCATCACCAGCTCTCTAGGCACGTGAGTAGGATGCGGGCCTACTGGCGCATCCAAAGGCTCATACTCCACCCTGTCATTACTGGGCACGCCAAGTGCCTCCCATGCAGTAGGGTACAACGGCGTGTACTCCTGGAATGGTGGATTCTCCGGATTGGGAAAGATGAACTGCATCCCCGGATCTTCACTATCGTCAAGCAGGTACTCCAGACCATCTAACTCATAGTAGTACCCCTCGAGGTCTTCCTCGGGGTCCTCTCCTAGATCCTCCTCGGAATCCTCTTCTGGATCTTCTTCCGGATCCATCTCCTCGTCCTCCTCTGGATCCTCCTCCGGGTCTTCTTCCGGATCCTCCACCCGATCGGCTATCAGCACTAGCGAATCCATGAGGACGGTCTTCTCCTCCTCAGGTAGGCTACTCGGCTCCCCAACTTGTGTACAGCTCGGAGGGACGGGTGAAACAGGCTTGGCCTGAGGTGGCGAAGCTATCCCGGTGCCCTTTTTACCCCTAAACTGAGACACGAACGAGCCCATACCCTATGAGGCGACGAGAAGGGATCAGTCTTTCTAAATATAGAAGCAACTTTCTATATCAGACCGGAAAAGAAGGCACGACTTGAATGGCAGAGATTTCAAAATATCACATTTTACTCAAAGTATGTTTTTGTTCAAAAATTTTGACTTTTGAAACTAACCATCAAATTTTCTTAATACGAACGGGAACGGTTTAAAACTTTTGTTTTAGGTAAAACGATTTGAAAACCCAAACCCGTCTAAAACTTTTGGCTTTGATACCAAATTTGTAACACCCCCAAATAATCCCTTGAAAGTATTACCATCAGTGACCTCAGATTACACATCTGGGGTCACCCAAGGCTTAAACCATTTTACAACAACTTTATAACAACGCAAACTTTATTAAATGTCATAACTCAGCATATGAGACACATCTGGTACGTACTTCCTTAGCAGAGTTACATGAGGAACAACCTTAGGAGACAGCGCCATCACCACCAAAGGAGAAGTCTTCAGTGTAATCTAGGGACTTGAGGTTTCCACCCCCACTGACCAAGAGTTCAACTCTCCTCCTAAGGAGAAAGACATTGAAGAAGATGAGGCTATGGCCGAAGTGGAAGCCGAGTTGGAGGCTCACCCACTTGAATTTGTTGCACCGATTAGAAAGTGCAAGCACACCATTGGCTCCAAAGACAGTGAAGAGGAGCAAGATGTGATGATTACTGGGGAACAACGAGTGTCCACTGAGTTCTCTACTCCAACCAAGTCCGATGCTAGCGAGACCACTCCTGGCACCTTGAAGACAAGGTTGCGCTTGGCGAAGAAAGTTGAGATGATGAAGTTGAAGCTCAAGGAATAGTCCCATATTCCTGACTTTACTGATTGGAAGAAGATCCTCCCGCAACTACATATCCCAGAGAACTTCCTCACTGAGAATGGTTTCGCGGAAGTCCTGGACATGCTCAGGTTTCAAGGCTAGGAACGTCTCTTCGCCAACCGCGTTTTGGTCAATCAAGATCAGGTTTGCGAATTCTATCACTTCTTTCAACTCAACATTTTTTTAACGATGGTGGGAACATCATCAGTATCTGGGTAGGAACTGATGGGTATTGTGACACTGATGGGTATTGTGACATTCCTTATGACAAGATCACGGGTGCTCATTAGAGGCCAAGGAAGCAAGTGCAAAACGCCTTTTCAAGTCCAAGCCAAGTGCTACTCATGTCTCTACTCTGACTTTGCCTCAGCGAATAGTACATCAAATCATTATGAAAGTTGTCGTTCCTAGGAAAGAAAAGAGGAATGCCATCATTGTCATCGACTTGCTCTTGTTGGATAGATTTTGGCACAGAGAGGAATGCCATCACTGCCACCAAAACGATTCTGCAAAGGCTCATTCTCTCACCTACCCCAGTCTGATCAAGCTCATATTGCAGAAATAAGGAGTTTATAGGGCTAAAGGTGAAGCTCCCATGACCTTTGAGTTGATGGTGAACATTCAGAAGATGAAGTACCAAGGAGATAATAAGGGAACACTGCCCACGTCCGAGATCATCAAGAAAGAAGCTGGTGAAGGAACATCAAGGGGTAGCTCAGTACAAAGCCAAATGTTGACTGAAATGCGTGAAATCAAGGGTATACTATTGCTGCTTCTCGAGTACTTCTTCAACAAGGATAAAGAACAGAAGGAGGATTATGATTCTTGAGTGGACCCCTTTCCTTTCCTAGCCTGATATTCCTATCTTTTATTGACTTATCTATGTTGTCTTTTTATTTTGTTGTTTGCTCTATGATCTTTTGTGGTTGTTTGCCAAGTTTTTCTATGATGATTATAATCATCTCCCTGCAATAATGTTGAACTTTGATTTTGATATTGTTTTGCTGCACTAGTTATGTTGTTCCACTAGTTACTTTTGATCTTTTGATGATGTCAAAAGGGGGAAGTGTGGAAAATTGTGCGATGAACTCACTGAAGAGATGTAGCAATTTACTGTTCCTAATTCTTTATGATTTTTGAACGATGCCAGTGCTGAGGGAGAACGATGATGCAACTTGAAGGTATGAACTATAGTTATTCATTTGATATAAAATTTTGCTTAATACTTGATCTTAGGGTTTGTTAGGTTAGAGAGTTTATAAAGAGTTTTTTTGTTTATAAGTAGTTGATAAATAGGGTGGGTATAAAAAAATATGTTTGGTAAAAAGGTGGTTTTTATTGATATGTGTGTAGTTTATTAGAAAAGTGTGAGTAATGGAAAACAAATAAAATAATTTCATTACACGTTTACCGAAATGTATAAAAATAGGTTTTTGAAATAAAGTATTTATAAATAATAAACATTACATGCCAAACAAAGCCTTAGATGCATAATGATTAATATTGATTTGATTATTACTACCTGTTTTGATCAAACAATTTTGAATGGGTTTGTCATCACCAAAAAAAAAGGGGAAATTGTTGGAACCATGACGTCCCATCTGGTTTTGAATATGATAAACACCATTAGGTTTTATTGTTTCTATGAGTTTCAGGTTTAATGAAAGAATTAGGAAACAATGGAAACCACGTGAAGAAGAGAACTAGAGGAGTGAAAGGAACGTTCAAGCAACAATAGAACAGTGACACTGAACAAATTGAAGATGTGAAACGCGTGCTGTGAAGGAAAAATACCAAAGGGAATAACTGGATAAGGAACGATGCGGTGACGTAGAGATTGCTTAGCTGGAACCTTGGAAGACTACTAATATTGGAAACAAGATTTAATGAATTCCTTGAAGGAAGAAGATGTATTTAGCATGTCTTAGGATATTTTTTATATGGAAACAATGAGTTGTCAAGCTGAATTGTTTACTTTAGGTAGAATTCTTTCACTGTTACCTTGTATAGCGATTTCCTAGCTATCTGGTTATTTAGTAAGAGATCTTCCCTAACACTATATATAGATGAGTACACCTTAGGGTAAAGTATCTTAGCACACACAACCGAAGTCTACAAAGAGCTTACTTCAAGTTGAGATCGAGATCCAAAGGCAAGGTACGGGCTTAGTACTTGCTTAGGGTTTCTTGTGTTCTTGTTTATTATTTAAGTTGATTACACTTTAAAACTAGAAGCATATGATCTGTGTGAGAATAGGTGGAGAAAAGACTTGTAAGATTGTACAACTGATCAATAATACAAGTATATGTTTGAAATCCTCTTAGGGTAACACCTCGAGGTAGAGGTTTTTCTCAAGTCAACTACTTGGTTGATTAAGTTTTTTTTATAAAGAAACTGTCGTATTGTTACCATCTGAAATTCTATTTTCATTGCCTAGGAAACAGTTTTACCGTTTCATGTCTAACACACATCGATTCAACAAAGTCATTTTCAAGACGTTTGTAAAGAGCCATGAACAAAGTACAACTTGAGAGGAAGACGATTGCGTCATGTCAACTTCAATCAGCATACATGATTTCTCTTTGATGTCCAAGATGTCTTTAACGGTGTATGCGTACAAATGTGAAAGAGGTAGAAGATATGAGAGAATGTATTTAGAAAGTAGCCATGAATGTTGTTCGTGAAAACATAAGAGTATATGCAAATAAAAAAACGACTTTACATATGAACGAGATACGGTGTGTAAAAGTTGGTTTACAAGTATTTGGTAATTTCTATTTATAATAGATAATATCCTAGAGATATTCAAAATACTAGTTTAATTCTCTTGTCCTGCACGAATTGGTTTATCACGGAATTTGTATATCGGATTATTATTTAGATGCTTAAAAAAGTGAATTATATCTTCAAAGTATTTATGGAAGAAAATTGTGTGATTTATTTGATCCCTTCATAATCTATGTAAGGAAAAAAAATTGATTTGATTCACTCCATTTTCAGATTAATCTTCATAAGATCACCAACCAATATGTATAGTATATTAGGAAATGATCAAATATTTGTTATATATTTTCATATTTTAAAAGGTAAAATTATATTTTCAAAATATTTATTGAAAAAAATATATCAAAATAATTGGGGAGCGTGTGCAAATCCGACTAATATAGGTAGTAATTTTATTTTATTTTATTTTATTAGTTTTTTAACATATCTGCCGAAAAAATATGAGGGCGATACATGGCAAATTGAATACAGAGGCGCCACGTGACAGCGTAAATTTCGGGCTTATTTTGCGGACGCCATATAACACAGTCAATATTCCGCTTTAGTAATTATATAGTAGATTCCTCAAGTTATTGTTGAAGTCGTGGAGACGCTGGAGGCAATTAAAATATTAGCAGCAGTCCGAAATACATCTTACTTACATGTTTATTCACAAAGCCCTTAATCTTTTTTTTTAAGAGCCTTTAATCTTCTTAAACAAAAATCAATCTATATATTGTAATTGGTGAGATAATAAGCGAACATTTTATACAGGTGTGAGTACTGATGAGTTGTAATAAGCTATAAATAAACGATGATTAAATCAAAAGATAAAGGTATAATAGGGAAAAGATATTGTAAGTACTCTCGATCTGTAATTATATATTAAAACTCTCTCATTTAGAGTAACTAGAATGTTTTTAGAAAAAAAATTATTGAGGTGTTATTTTTTTAATTTTTTTATATTAAATAATTAACAAAATCTATATATATATCTATAGTAAAGCAATTTATTTTCGAACCACCAGAACGATTCTGGATCCACATTACTCATGTGTCAAATTGTGGATATCAACAAAGTTTAATGTTAACCAACCAAGTATCTGAATTTGAAATCAATGCATATTACATTATTTGTGTTTTATTTACCTAACTATCAAATTTGATTTTAACCAACCAAACTTCTCAAATTAATGTACACTTATTTATTTGTTATTAAAATAACATAAATCATAGTTTCACTATTTTTTTTAGCAAATCTTATTTCTAAGAATATGGCAAATCTTATCATAGCTTCACTCTTCTATCCCATATAAATCGTAATATTAGCTACATTACTACTCCAATGACAATTTTTACACCATAAAATAATTAAGAATATGTTAAATAAAAAAACAATTATTCTAACCTATGCCTTAGGCATAGGTTAAGCACTTTATTTTAGAAGGATTTTGTTAGGTGTAATTATATTAAGGAATTTAATATTTTATAAAAGGATTTAAGCATTTCTTTTTAGCGTATAGTTTTTAAAATGAGAATACTTAACCTGTGCTCTTAGGAAATAGTTTAGAAAAACCAATATAAAATTATTAACATTAATTATTTAATGTATATTTTACTTTTCCCAAACATTTTCAATTTTTAAAACTTATTTATTTTTCTTTAAATATAAATACATATATCCAATTTTTTTGATGTTTACAGTAATCATTGCCTATGAGTTATTCTTTTTTACCACAATTGATAGTTATGATTATATGAAGAATAGAGGTTAAAAAATTAGCTAATACAATAATATTTTCTTTTGAAAAACATACAATACGCTCTCTTTTTTAGTAACATGAGAGAACTTCAAGAATTAATCATATATTTATTAGACTTTTACTTTTTCAATATAATATTTATTATTGTACACCTAAGGATTAATTTTCGTGATCTTTATATTCTCCTGATTTTCTTAACGTTTGTATTATGAGAATATTTTACAATACGATATATCAAGAGGCTTTGAATATGATTCATATATAAAATCGTTGAGTGAATCTAAAATCTTATGTATCCACTCTACAAAAGCAAATTAAACATATTTTTAGTAATTTTCAGCAATAAGTAGATATTTACGATCCTTTAATGAATTTTATGATTTTGGAAATTATGAGATTACATGTTATATAATGCACAAGATTAACCCATTTATACATTTTCAATATCTTCATCCAAATTTCAAAATGGCTTATGTTTACTGCTCTTTATTTATTATGAGCTACACACATGTTTTGACACTCCAGATTTGTAACCCTTTTATAAGGATGAAAGTAGTACCCATGTAAACAAGAGCTCTTCCTTTTCAAGGTTCAAGTGAAGACAAATGAGTCTAAAGTTAAGCGTGTTAGGGCAAAAGTAGTACCAGGATGGGTGACTTCCTAGGTAGTCCCCGGGTAACCGGGTTGGCATTAGATGGCGCTTCTAAGACTTTGGGTCTTACAAATGTTATCAAAGCCGACTCTCAGTTACGAGTGAACTTGGGCTGGATGACGGTCACTCGACCTAGAAGGCGGTCTTTGGGCCTTGACGGGGACGTCAAGGGTTTACGTGAGGGTGATTGTAACACCCCATATTTGTAATCCTTTATAAAGATTAGAGTGCTACCCATGTCAACAAGATCTTTTCTTTCCATTGTTCAAGTGAGGACAAATAACTCTGAAGTTAAGCGGACTAGGAAAGGAGTAGTACCATGATGGGTGACCTCATGAGAAGTCTTCGGGTTGGCATAAGATGATGCTTCTAAGGCCTCGGGCCTTAAACATCTCAATTTATGATTTCTATATCAATCATTGAGAAAAATATAAACTACCCAATCTTAAAAATAATAAAAAAGTAAATGTTTTTTATACTATAATGATTTACAATTTCAACATATCACTTTTAAAGCTAGAATTTTGTTATAAGTAAACATATTTATGTTTAACTAATATTGCGACTTATAATTTTTGATATTAAAAAGTTGACATAATTTGAATATTTTATGTTAATATAATATAGTATATTGAAAATACACGATAAATGACAGTGGAATACATACACGACTTCATCAAAAATATATCGTTCATAACTATGATTACATGATAAAAATATAAAGGATAAATGCACGTGAATAGATATGAATAAAATATATTATATTTATACAAGTTATATAATTAACAATAAAATGTTGAACATATTGCTATAAATAACAAATTAATGTTATTTCAATCTTCCATTTATATAATTCTCAAATAATATCAATAAGATAATTATTTTATTCAAACTACTTAAATATAACATAATTCAATTCAGTCATGAATAATTATTGATGATTTCATAAATTTATGTTCACCCATACAGGATACGGGTACTTCACTAGTTAAGTACTTTAAAAATTACTAATTTACATACCAATTAGACTCATATTTACCAAAAATAGTACATGTTCCTTTCCAGTGAGAATTTTAACAGCTAATGATGAGATGATAGTCTGAATATAGAGGGTTGTCATTCTGTTATTAAATGAACCCTATTGTTTGCCTTGTATAAAAAAATGATAGTCAGAATATGTAGAATGGATTATTAAGTAATGACATGTCATTTTAATAAAAAAAGTAAAAAGATGAAAAGAAAAATGTAAAAATAATATGTTTAAAAAAAATCAAAATAACGTAATATTATAAAACAAAATAATAATGTTTATATATAGTGTTTACCACTACAAGCTTCCAAAATCAAAAAATAAATATATATATCTTTTTTCGTGAGATGGATACGAGAGAAGAACCCTAACTGGAGAACATGGAAAAACAAGAAACAAACTTCGCATATTTTCAAAATTAATTATGTCCTTAAAAAAAAACTGGCTCTTTTTTATTTATCTGTAGTGTGCGACAACCACTGTTTGTTTAACGTCGCCGCTGCACTTTATACCTGGATTCGTAAACTGGATTAATTGAGTATGGTTATGAAGAGAATGAGACGCCCATTCATACTCATTTGTCCAAGTTTCAACTGGATCAGGTCTTTTGCATGTCGATCTGTTATATTTATGGGGGCGTGTCAGAACATAAACTCCATTGCACACCGAAAATGTTGCATGATGCTAGACCAAGGATTAGTTCCTGGATCAAGGCCCACAAAGGAGTCTTTAGGCTAGCGGCCCAACTCTCTAGAAGCTGGAGCCCAAATCAATTGACCAGAACAAACCACCACAATACGATCGGATGCCACCAATGGTCAAACAATTAGAGAATTAATTCCAGAAGAGAAGATCTAGCAAATGGCGAGATTATGGGATCCATTATTTAATGGAGAAATAATCATGTGATTACGGGAAAAAATGATTGTTACGTGATTCCTTATATATAATCTGGCGCATAACTTCACGCGACACGGATGAACGATCTATAGAGAATACTAGCGATTAAGCTTTGAAATATAGTTCTTACTACTGGAATTGTACACGATCCATATCACCCAGACCATCGGTGGAGATAAGTTGTAACTTGTTCTTATCATTCCATTTTATTATTACTTTAGCTATCTTGTCATCGTTTAATTTCCTATCGGATTGCCTTGCTTCGACTAGTTGTCCCTCAATTTAGCAAATTGAGATCTATTGATCTTATTTGCCCAAAATAATTTGGTGCCCATCGTGGGACAACTAGCCTATTAGTAAATTGATCTTCAGAACCCTGTTACGATGGCCAAGATTACCAACCCGCACCTTGTCATTGAAAACCAAACCGAAAAACAGACCCAGATCAATGATATGGACCAAGATAGCAGCCAAAACACTACCAACAATACCACAACCGGCCAAACTAGCCAAGTCTTAAAGCGTATGAGCACGATGGAAACCTTTAGGAATGAGCTCGACCAACAACGAATGAACACTGAGGCCCTCAACCACCAAAGAACCTAGTCTGACGTGGAGGTTTCATGACTAATCTGTGAGAATGAAAATTTGAAATCGCATGTATAATCAGTTGCATCTGTTCCAGGAAATACCAGATGCCCATTGAACACTTAAGGTATTCGAGTGCGACTCAACTTGGACAGCGAAACGATGACGCCACCAGTTCCACCAACCCAAGGCAACAATGTTCCTGCGAACGACGATATCTTTCTAAGTCCGCAATATAATTTTGTTATGACTAACATCACAATCCTTCCACAGCTCAATGCCACTGAGTCGTATCATGGAAGAACTCCTTGAGCAGATGATTCAAGAGCAACTTAAGGCTCTGGACGATAGGATCGCTCGAATACCTAGCGTCCCACATCCAATTGAGAAGGAAGCCGTCGATGGCTACGAAGACTCAGCGTTGGTAGATTCCATTGCGCGGATCGAAATCCCTAAGAAGTTCCACGGCCCCCAATATGCCTAATTACGACGCGATTGGGGACCCAGACGATCATATATCTATCTATAAGCAAAAGCTCATGACTAGTTCGATTCCGAGAGGGAATGCGAGGTTGTCATGTGCAAAAGTTTTGGCACGACACTCATGGGATCAACACTAACTTGGTTTATGCATTTGCCTCAGGGATCAATCGCATCCTTCGCGGAATTGGTCAACTCCTTTAAGATCCAGTTTCCCAGAAGCAAACAACTTGAGAAGCAATCCAACGATCTCTACAGGATCGTACAAAGGTATGGGGAACTCTTACGTGATTATCTTAGCAAGTACAATCGAGAAAAGGTCGCAATTCCAAATTGCGATGTTGCAACATCAATCGAGGCCTTTCGACGATGATTAATCAGAGGAAGCGAACTCTACAGGGAACTTACAAAGTACCCTTGTAGATGATTCAAAGACGTCCAAGCTAAGACGATGGCTCAAGTGCGCCTCGAGGAAGATGAAGACCCAGGAAAGGTCGACAAAAGCTCATATCGTGTCAATAGGAGATCCGGTTCCGATAATCGACGAGACATGAGACATTAACCATATCCGAGGAACCGAAGTGATAACCCTCAGGTAAACAACTCACATGACAGGAACCAAGAAACCATCCGTCCCTCAAAGGTTCACTCCTACAAATTCAACATATCCATATCGAAACTCGTTAAGATTTTTGACAAATACAGAAAGGTAGTCATGGTGTGAATTCCATGGTGATCATGGCCACGGAATGGACAAGTGCATAACATTGTGGAAAGAAGTTGCACGCTTGCTAGCACAAGGACTCATGCGTGATGTGATATCGGATAAGGCAAAATCGACGCTTGAATGGAGAGATCAGGTAACTGTGATACCCTGTAATTCTGTAAGGTTATTTTGGGAATTTCGAGAATTTTCCCGAGTACCCGTTATGTACGTCGGATTTAATTCAGAGAGTTTAGGACATTTTGTAATGTCCTCTGTATCTGTAACATTTTTCTCAGTGAAATAATATACAGACGACGTGATTTGGATTTTAATACTCGTTCGCGTACGATAATTTTTATCCCGGGTTAATACTCGTTTGGCTTTGGTGGTCGTCGTCGAGGCGTTGTTTCTTTCGATTTCTTTTGTCGTTTTTAGATTCGTACTGTGTTTATGTCGGATCTAACTTAGGGTTTCTCTTGTGGGTCGACTCGGAGGTTGTTGTGCTGTCGGAGCTATACCCGTGTCGAGCCCGGAATTTCGTCGTCGTTAGGCTTGTTCCAACTCTGTGGATTAAGGCAAGTGGCGGTTCGCTCTTGCTTAATCATTCCATGTTTCATTAATTATCAATTATTTAATTGTTAATTAAATTGGAGTGAACTGTTGTTTTGTTTGGGAACTAATTTCATAAATAAACGTGATTAAAGTAATGTTGTGATAGGTTATATCTGTTAGAACAACGCTATTATATGTGATAATTACCGTGATGGTATTGTTGTGGATTTAATCTTAATGCTAGAATAGCATGTGGGTTAATAGGAAAACTAGTCCAGGTAAGGATTAGCCGTTTCTATTATCTCTATGTTTAAGTTGATTGCCTGGATGGCTTTAATGTGAATAATTGTTGTGTTAGACTGTTTAGTTAACACGAGTGTTCGTAGGAACGCTAATCCAAGTAAGGGTTAGTCGTTTATTTATAACTTAATGTTCGTAGGAACGCTAATCCATGTAAGGATTTGTCGTTTCTTTAAATCGTAATACTCCTCGGGTTGATTTCCGGATAATAATTTAAGGGTCATGACCTATGCTTCTTATCCAACATTAAGGATCTGAAGTATTTTAAGCGCCTTGCAAGCGCCATTGGATGAGCATAATTGCAGTCCTGTGTATTAAGCACTTAGCTAGTGCAATTGGGGTGGACGTAGCTGTCACCCTGTAAATTAAAGTGTAAGCACTGTGGCAGTGTAATCTGGGTGAACGTAAGATCACCCTGTGTAATAATAACTCCGTTGTTCTCGGAATAATATTAAGCCTCGTGTGTGCGTGTGTGTGTTTGTGTGTTGTGTTAATTTGGGTCGACATGATTGTCACCCTGAGATTTAAGCTTTGTGCCGCTCTTAATAACATTAACGTGTTTCAGTAAAGTGTGGTTGGTAATTAAATAAGATATGTGCCCGAGTGCACATGATTAATAAACCTTCGGCGAGTAGTGCAGCTAAGTGATAGTGTAGCTAGGAAAACTCGTCTCGACTTTGATCATAGTACGTTCTCTTTTCAATCTGGATTCGTTGTATGCGATGAGGTTGGTTGTGAACTGAAGCATCTCAGTAAACTTTTAAATCATTTGTGTGTGTAACTTTAATGTTCCCTAGCAGTTGTCATAATTTCCTATAAGGCTCATTTCAGTTGGAGTCTTCTCTTCAGTTCATATCTTAATTGTTAAATCATTCCGTGAAAGTGCCGATTTATATATCGTTCCTTCGGTTTTTATTCAAGGGACAATGATAGTAAACGGTCACGATCACTCAAACCACTCTGCTTTGTACCCTTGCTAGTCTATTCAGTAGACTAACCCATGAACTTCGTTCTCTGCATGTGGGCTGGTGTCATCCGTTCGATTCGGCACATCAGGAGTTGATTCCCGGAGTTTAAGTAACCTATTGAAGGATAAGAAGCTTGCAGACGAAGATTTAAAGTCAGTATTTAAGTTGTTAAGTGTTTTAAGTTTGTTAAGTGTTACCTTGATGTATCTTCATAATTTAAGCCATGTTATAAGTTGGCTATTTAAAGTCTTTCGATGTTTAATCTTTCAATTAATATGTAATTGTGTATGTATTTAAGCATGTCTGTTCTAGAAAAGCCTGGGGTGACTTTGGACGGTAAAGTCTTAGGTCACTGGTATGTAATATCTCCGGGGTAAATTGAGGGTGTTACAGATTTGGTATCAGAGCAATGGTTTTAAAATTGTTGGCCTATTGTTGGGTTTGAGAATTTTCAAAAATTAATTTTGAAAACTATTTTCAAACCTATTTGATATTGAAGAGAAAATTTGAGAATTTCAAAATTGTAAGTAACGTGGTGATTTAATTTAAATGATTTCGCGTTGTGAATTTCGAAAGCCATTTATAATTGGTTTATAAAAAGTGTTGTGTTATAAGCAATTAAATTAAAGTTTAAAGGTATAAAGTTGAAAGTGAGGTTGTTGATAAGTGATTTCAAACTTCTGCAAGCTTCAAGTGTTACTTATTCCTTAGATCCCTTCTTAGGAATATTGTCTCTTCTTGGGATTGATGTCATTTAAAGGTTGACATTTCTCCCCGGTTTCCAGTCTTTAGTGAGCAGAAGAAGGTTGTTCTTGCAGTATCAGTGAAGGATAGTCAGACTAATATAAAGTTATTAGTTGGACCTCTATAATCTTTATCATAACGTATTTGACTATAGTGTCATAATTAAGTTGGAATAAGTTCTA
This sequence comes from Rheum nobile, assembly GCA_027886185.1. Classification (NCBI taxonomy): domain Eukaryota; kingdom Viridiplantae; phylum Streptophyta; class Magnoliopsida; order Caryophyllales; family Polygonaceae; genus Rheum; species Rheum nobile. The sequence continues at coordinate 1,566,636 of WOAB01000171.1, forward strand.
AAGTAACGTTATGATTCACCAGCAGATGGTGAACACAAGGAACGCTACTCGAGCTGGTGCGGGGACTAATCAGGACCCTAGAGATGCCGCTCAAGACGAGCAGGAGTCTGTAGCCCGTAATCATCCCAGGGGCAATGACCAAGATCAGCCCAACGCTCTATTGATGTTTGATGCTGCAGCAGTAGAGGCAATTCGGGGAATTGTCATGCAAGCAATCGCATATGTTATGCGACCAGTCGCACCACGAGCTCAAGGTGGTCCAGTTCCTCAGGTTATTCCTGAAGTTGAGGAGTCAGTGGAGCAAGTACCTCAGATCAATGTTGCCAGGAATAGGGGGACTTACGGTCAGGCATTAAAAGCCGTGAGTTCAATGAGGCCCGATAGCTATGACGATACTGGAGAACCAGTCAGGGTGACCTATTGGTTCTCACATATGGAACGGTTGCTCCGGAACGTTAATTGCACTGAGGGTGAGAAAGTGCACATCTCCTCCCTTCAACTCAAGGATGTGGCTAGCGAATGGTGGGAGAGCACCGGTCTGGCTGACCATCCCGAGCTTAATTGGAGCATGTTCAAAACCAAGATGACTGATCGTTTCTTCTCTCGTGCTATGAGGGAGGAGAAGCATAAGGAATTTCTGTACCCGCAGACTGAAGGGTTAAAGGTGACTGAGCTCGCAGCTAAGTTTAATCACTTGTTACATTACGCTGGACCTGAGGTGTCAACCGAGGAGCAAAATATCTGGTACTTACATGGATGGATGAATCCAGAGATCAAGCCTCTAATGTTGCGTCATGGTTATGCTACATTAGAGCAATATGTGGATGCAGCCTACAAGACATAAGTCACATTGGAGGAGTTTGCCCTTAAGCGGGAAAAGCAAGTTAAGGAAAAGGGTGGGCAACAGGATCGCCAGGTTGGTTCATTCAAACGACATGCATCGCCTACCAAGTTTGAGAAGTCTGGTCGTGCTAAGACCGAGACAACTCAGTCTGACTCTGCCAGAGGCTCAGGTTAGAGCAGCGGAGTAATTCAGTGCCACAACTGTGGTGAAGTCGGGCATAAAAATTTTAATTGCCAAATGGACAAGAGAGTATGTCATAATTGTGGGAGAGAAGGCCATATAAAAGCTTACTGCAGACTGAAGGGTCAGGGACCAATGCAGTCTTATCAGGCGTCAAATGTTGGCGGTGGACAGAACCCAAGGCCAGAGGCATCTGCTCCTAAGCAGTCTATGGCTCGTAATAAAGGCAAAGCGCCTATGGGGTCTTCAGGCCAAGGGCAACGACTCTTTGTAATGAGCCAAGCCGACGAAGAAGAACCCTAATCCATTAAGTTGTAATCGTGTTAAGTCTTTCTTTAAGATTAAGGAGTAATGACGTGTGTCGGTAATCTCCGTAGCATTGTGATCTGCCTGTGCAACTTTTGACAGTTAATGTAATGTTTAATGTTAATGAAGTGTTTCCTTGTTTTGGAAATTTCAGAATGCGTTATTGTTACGAATTAGTTGTTCATACAAAACCCCGTAAGTGTCGAGAACAGCTTATGCCAAGTAAGGATAAAGACTGTCGGACTTATGGTGGTGGAGTATTGTGGGCAACGTAGATGTTCGTCCCCTATAAGGTTAATCGGAGGGTCGACTCTACTGTTTAAATCTAAATCCATTCCTAAGATTCTTCTTCATACATAGAGTATGTCATCTATAAGGTTGGGTGCAACTCTTTGAGGAAGATTAAGTTATGGAGTTATTGTGTTAAGAGAAACGGTTGCAGTCTAAAGATGGGATATGTTGATGATCCCGAGGTATTAAAAGATTCAGTAAGGAGAATTGTCTACGCATCTAAGGAGTATTGTGGTAAGCGTTATCTCGTACATTGAGTTCTCCCAAGATTTCTTAAGGATAAGGAGGAACTTGTGGAGTTTTGTTCGGAGAAATTAGGAGCTATCTCTCATGCGTGAGTTTGTGCCATAAGCATTGAGGCGGATGAATCATTTTCAGTATGATGTCCTAAGAAATTATGAGTAATATCTCATGTGATCCATTTCAAGGACGGAGTGATTAAGGATATTGGATCCAGGTAGTAAGGTTTGTGCTGAGGCAGTATCCTCATTGGCTTAATGCAAGTTTCGGGGTCGAAACTTCTTTTAAGGGGGAGGTGATGTGATACCCCGTAATTCTGTAAGGTTATTTTGGGAATTTCGAGAATTTTCCCGAGTACCCGTTATGTACGTCGGATTTAATTCAGAGAGTTTAGGACATTCTGTAATGTCCTCTGTATCTGTAATATTTTTCTCAGTGAAATAATATACAGACGACGTGCTTTGGATTTTAATACTCGTTCGCGTACGATAATTTTTATCCCGGGTTAATATCGTTTTCGTCTAAGAACTGAGGAGGCGGCAAAGCCAAGGGCGGCGCCCGCCGTACAATGGCGGCGCCCGCCGTCGCAAGGCTCGAGGAGCAGGTTGGGTCTTCTCCTAGCTGGGGACGCCAGGCATATGGTGGCGCCCGCCGCATTTATGACGGCGCCCGCCATCGTTGTCCGGAGGTCTTTGCCCGATGGTCGCCGGCGAGCCTCTGGCAGCGCCGAAGTAGGCCTGTGGCGTCTCGTCCTAGGGCCATCATGGTGTCTCCTTTACTTGGCTATTTAAGGAGAGGCTTGGAGGTCGGATTGGAGCTCATTCCACAGCCCAAGCTCTCCCGAAATTGTGCCTCGCCGGAGTTCTTGCCTCGCCGGATTCTGGAGCTTTCTCCAGTGTCGTTTGGTGGTGTTCCAGTGTGCCTTTTGTGAAGCTTTTGGTAGCCCTTGGTGGTTAGAACCAAAGCAAGTCGAAGGAGGCCGAGTCGCTCGTGTTTTGGGTGAGTTTTCTCACCGTTTCTGTCGTCGGAGTTCTTCATGGCGATCGCCGTGATGAACTGCGGCGACCGCCGCCAGAGCCCAGAATGCCTTTTTGGCTTTGGTGGTCGTCGTCGAGGCGTTGTTTCTTTCGATTTCTTTTGTCATTTTTAGATTCGTACTGTGTTTATGTCGGATCTAACTTAGGGTTTCTCTTGTGGGTCAACTCGGAGGTTGTTGTGCTGTCGGAGCTATACCCGTGTCGAGCACGGAATTCCGTCGTCGTTAGGCTTGTTCCAACTCTGTGGATTAAGGCAAGTGGCGGTTCGCTCTTGCTTAATCATTCCATGTTTCATTAATTATCAATTATTTAATTGTTAATTAAATTGGAGTGAACTGTTGTTTTGTTTGGGAACTAATTTCATAAATAAACGTGATTAAAGTAATGTTATGATAGGTTGTATATCTACTAGAACAACGCTATTATATGTGATAATTACCGTGATGGTATTGTTGTGAATTTAATCTTAATGCTAGAATAGCATGTGAGTTAATAGGAAAACTAGTCCAGGTAAGGATTAGCCGTTTCTATTATCTCTATGTTTAAGTTGATTGCCTGGATGGCTTTAATGTGAATAATTGTTGTGTTAGACTGTTTAGTTAACACGAGTGTTCGTAGGAACGCTAATCCAAGTAAGGGTTAGTCGTTTATTTATAACTTAATGTTCGTAGGAACGCTAATCCATGTAAGGATTTGTCGTTTCTTTAAATCGTAATACTCCTCGGGTTAATTTCCGGATAATAATTTAAGGGTCATGACCTATGCTTCTTATCCACCGTTAAGGATCTGAAGTGTTTTAAGCGCCTTGCAAGCGCCATTGGATGAGCATAATTACAGTCCTGTGTATTAAGCACTTAGCTAGTGCAATTGGGGTAGACGTAACTGTCATCCTATAAATTAAAGTGTAAGCACTGTGGCAGTGTAATCTGGGTGAACGTAAGATCACCATGTGTAATAATAACTCCGTTGTTCTCGGGATAATATTAAGCCTCGTGTGTGCGTGTGTGTGTTTGTGTGTTGTGTTAATTTGGGTCGACATGATTGTCACCCTGAGATTTAAGCTTTGTGCCGCTCTTAATAACATTAACGTGTTTCAGTAAAGTATGGTTGGTAATTAAATAAGATATGTGCCCGAGTGCACATGATTAATAAACCTTCGGCGAGTAGTGCAGCTAAGTGATAGTGCAGCTAGGAAAACTCGTCTCAACTTTGATCATAGTACGTTCTCTTTTCAATCTGGATTCGCTGTATGCGATGAGGTTGGTTGTGAACTGAAGCATCTCAGTCAACTTTTAAATCATTTGTTTGTGTAACTTTAATGTTCCCTAGCAGTTGTCATAATTTCCTATAAGGCTCATTTCAGTTGGAGTCTTCTCTTCAGTGCATATCTTAATTGTTAAATCATTCCGTGAAAGTGTCGGGTTATATATCGTTCCTTCGGTTTTTATTCAAGGGACAATGATAGTAAACGGTCATGATCACTCGAACCACTCTGCTTTGTACCCTTGCTAGTCTATTCAGTAGACTAACCCACGAACTTCGTTCTCTGCATGTGGGCTGGTGTCATCCGTTCGATTCGGCACATCAGGAGTTGATTCCCGGAGTTGAAGTAACCTATTGAAGGATAAGAAGCTTACAGACGAAGATTTAAAGTCAGTATTTAAGTTGTTAAGTGTTTTAAGTTTGTTAAGTGTTACCTTGATGTATCTTCATAATTTAAGCCATGTTATAAGTTGGCTATTTAAAGTCTTCTGTTGTTTAATCTTTCAATTAATATGTAATTGTGTATGTATTTAAGCATGTCTGTTCTGGAAAAGCCTGGGGTGACTTTGGACGGTAAAGTCTTAGGTCACTGGCATGTAATATCTCCGGTGTAAATTGGGGGTGTTACAGTAACTACGGACAAACCCCCTTCTCATGTACATGCAAAAATCATTAACACTATTGCAGGAGGATCGGACATACGTGGATACATGTATTCCACTGCTAACCATCATGCCAAAGAGAGCAATGGAGATCGACCCATGATATTGACAAAGTGAGAAGCTGACAATGGGCATATCTCGACCATCACCTTTGACGACTGAGAGGCCGATGAACTCGGTCTACATCATGACGGCTTGGTCATCTCCTTAACTATTAGAAACTGTTTAACTCACAAAATACTAATCGATACTGGCAGCTCCACAAACTTAATAACACCAGACGCCTTAGTAAACATGGGGCTCAGCGAGGACGACCTCCTCAAAACGGCGACTCCACAAGCTGGGTTCAATGGAGAAGTCAAGTATGCTTTAGGCGAAATAGTGTTACCAATATACGCTGGAGGAATCAACCTACAGGTAAAAATTTTAGTGCTCGATTGCCCGTCCCCATATAATTTCATCCTTGGAAAACCGTGGATACATGCCATGAAAGTTGTATCGTCCACTTATCATCAGTCAATTAAATTCCCGAAAAAGTGGTGTAACACCCCCAATTTATACCGGAGATATTACATGCCAGTGACCTCAGACTTTACCGTCCAAAGTCACCCCAGGCTTTTCCAGAACAATTAAGCTTAAATACATAACATAATTACATAATAATGGAAAGATTAAACAACAGAAGACTTTAAATTACACAGCGGAAGACTTTAAAGAGCCAACTTATAACATGGCTAAATTATGAAGATACATTGAAGTAACACTTTAACAATCTTAAAACACTTAACAGCTTAAAACACTGACTTTTAAATCTCCGTCTGCAAGCTTCTTATCCTTCAATAGGTTACTTAAACTCCGGGAATCAACTCCTGATGTGCCGAAACGGACGGACGGCACCAACCATAACGATGCAGATAACAAAAATACAGCGGGTTAGTCTACTGAATAGACTAGCAAGGGCACAAAGCAGAGTGGTTCGAGTGATCGTGACCATTTACTATCATTATCCCTCGAATAATAACCGAAGGAACGATATATAACCCGACACTTTCACGGAATGATTTAACAATTAAGATATGCACTGAAGAGAAGACTCCAACCTGAAATGAGCCTTATAGGAAATTATGACAACCGAGGGAACATTAAAGTTACACACACTAATGATTTAAAAGTTGACTGAGATGCTTCGGTTCACAACCAACCTCATCGCATACAGCGAATCCAAATTGGAAAGAGAACGTACTACATTCAAGTCGAGACGAGCTTTCCTAGCTGTACTATTACTTAGCTGCACTACTCGCCATGGGTTTATTAATCATGTGCACTCGGGCACATACCTTATTTAATTACAAAACACACATTACTGAAACACGTTAATGTTATTAAGAGCGACAACAAGGCTTAAATCTTAAGGCGACCATTACGTCAACCCAAATTAAAACACACACGCGGGACTTAACATTATTATGTCGAGTAACAACGGCGTTATTATTACACCGGGTGACCTTACGTTCACCCTGATTGCACTATTATAATGCTTACACTTATTAATTATGTGCTTAACTGCACTTATCTTATTAAATTACAACACACACACACACACACACACACTATTGTTGAGGCTTTTAATATTATTCCGAGAACACGGAAGTTATTATTACACCGGGTGACCTTACGTTCACCCTGATTGCACTGCCACAGTGCTTACACTTTAATTTACAGGGTGACAGTTACGTCCACCCCAATTGCACTAGCTAAGTGCTTAATACACAGGACTGCAATTATGCTCATCCAATGGCGCTTGCAAGGCGCTTAAACACTTCAAATCCTTAACGGTGGATAAGAAGCATAGGTCATGACCCTTAAATTATTCGGAATTAATCCGAGGAATATTATGATTTAAAGAAACGACAAATCCTTACTTGGATTAGCGTTCCTACGAACATTAAGTTATTAAGAAACGACTAATCCTTATTTGGACTAGCGTTCCCACAACACACACGAGATTAAGCATTAAAGATTAACATTAAACCACCCGATACCATCACGGTAATTATCACATAAAATAGCGTCATACTAACAGATATACAACCTATTATAACATTATTTTAATCACGTTTACTTATGAAATTAATTCCCAAACCGAACAACAGTTCACATTAACTCAATTAACAATTAAACGATTAATGATTAACGAAACAAGGACTGATTAAGCAAGAGCGAACCGCCACTTGCCTTAGTCCGCAGATCTGGAACAGAGCAGAGACAACGGGATTCCGGGCTCGACACAGGTATAGCTTCGGCAGCACAACGACCTTCGAGTCGACCCATAAGGAAACCCTAAGTTAGATCCGACATAAACTAGTATGAATCTAAGGAAAGACGAAAGAAATCGAAAGGAACGACGACCACCAAGACCAAGCCAACAAAGGGGCTTCTGGCCACTGGCGGCGGTCGCCGTGTTCATCACGGCGGGCGCCGTGATGAACGGCGGTCGCCGTGAAGAACCTCCGACAACCGAATGGCGAGAAGACTCACCAAAACGATGCGCGTTTCGACCCCTTTTTGCCTTGCTTGGGTTCTGACCTCCAAGGGCAACCAAAAGGCTTACAAAGGGCTTCTGGAAACACCACCAAATGACACCGGCGAGCACCTCAGAACTCCGGCGAGGCACAAAAATTTTGACGAGGCAAAGTTTGGGAGAGTTTGGCTGTGGAATCCCTCAAATCCGACCTCCAAACCCCTCCTTAAATAGCCAAAACCCTGGGAGACACAATGATGGCCTAACTGGAGACGTGGCGGGGCTAGTTCGGCGTCGTCAGACGTTCGCCGACGACCTTCGGGCAAGGACCTCCGGACAACATCTACGGCGGGCGCCGTCATAACTGCGGTGGGCGCCGCCATCAATGCGGCGGGCGCCGCCATCAATGCGGCGGGCGCCGCCATAGGCCTGGCATCCCCAGCTAGGAGAAGACCAGCCGGCCACCTTGAGCCTTGCGATGGCGGGCGCCGCCAATCTCACGGCGGGCGCCGCCCCTGGCTCGGCCGCTTCCTTTGCTTCTCGGACGAAATAACGTTAACCCGGGATAAAATTTATCGTACGCGAATGAGTAATTAACATCCCAAGTACGTCATCTGTATTTTATTTCACTGAGAAAAATATTACAGATACAGAGCACATTACAGAATGTCTCCAACTTTCTGAATTCAATCTGACGTACTAAACTAGTGTTCGAGAAAATTCCAAAAATTCCAAAAATAATCCTTACAGAATTACGGGGTATCACATCACCTCCCCCTTAAAATAAGTTTCGACCCTGGAACTTGCATTAAGCCAATGAGGATACTGCCTCAACACCAATCTTACCACCTGGATCCAACATCCTTAATCACTTCATCCTTGAAATGGATCACAAGAGATATTACTCTTAATTCCTTAGGATATCATTCTGAAAATGATTCATCCGTCTCAAAGCTTATGGCACAAACTCACGCATGAGAGATAGCTCCTGATCTCTCTGAACAAAACTCTACCAGCTCATTCCATTTCCTTAAGAAATCTCGGAAGAACTCAGCGTATGAGATAACGCTTACCACAGTACTCCTTAGATGCGTAGACAACTCTCTTTACGGAATCTTTAATACATCGGGATCATCAACATATCCCATCCTTACTGCAACCTTTCCTCTCAACATGACCGCTCCATAACTTAATCTTCCTCAAAGAGTTGCACCTAGCCTTGTAGATGACATACTCTATGTATGAAGAAGAATCTTAGGAGTGGATTTAGATTTAAATAGCAGAGTCGACCCTGTGATTAACCATATAGGGGACGAGCATCCACTTTGTCCACAATACTTCACCACTATAAGTCCGACAGTCTTTATCCTTACTCGGCATAAGCTGTTCTCGACACTTACGGGGTTTCATATGAACAACTAATTCGCAATGATAACACATTCTGAAATTTTTCAAAACAGGGAAACACTTCATTAACATCCAAACATTACATTAATTGACAAAAGTCGATCAGGTAGATCTTAATACCACGGAGATTACCGACACACGTCGTTACTCCTTAATCTTAAAGAAAGTCTTAACACAAATACAACTTAATGGATCAGAGTTCTTCTCCATTGGTTTGGCTCATTACAAAGAGTCGTTGCCCTTGGCCTGAAGACCCCATAGGCGCTTTGCCTTTATTACGAGCCATGGACTGCTCAGGAGTAGATACCACTGGCCTTGGGTTCTGCCCACCTCCAACATTTGACGCCTGATAAGACTGCATTGGTCCCTGACCCTTCAGTCTGCAGTATGCTTTTATGTGGCCTTCCCTTCCACAATTATGACACATCCTCTTGTCCTTTTGGCAAACAAAACTTTTATGCCCCACTTCACCACAATTGTGGCACTGAATTGCTCTGCCGCTCCAACCTGAGCCTCTGGCAGAGTCTGACTGAGTTGTCTCGGTCTTAGCGCGACTTGACTTCTCAAACTTGGTAGGCGATGCCGGTCGTTTGAATGAACCAACCTGGCGATCCTGTTGCCCACCATTTCCCTTAACTTGCTTCTCCCGCTTAAGGGCAGACTCCTCCAATGTGACTTCCGTCTTGTAGGCTGCATCCACATATTGCTCTAACTTAGTACAGCCATGACGCAACATTAGAGGCTTGATCTCTGGATTCATCCATCCATGGAAGTACCAGATCTTTTGCTTTCTGGTTGACACCTCAGGTCCAGCGTACTGCATCAAGTGATTGAACTTAGCTGCGAGCTCAGTCACCTTTAACCCATCAGTCTGCGGGTACAGAAATTCCTTATTCTTCTCCTCCCTCATAGCTCGGGAAAAGAAACGATCGATCATCTTGGTTTTGAACATGCTCCAATTCAGCTCGGGATGGTCAGCCAGACCGGTGCTTTCCCACCATTCGCTAGCCACATCCTTGAGTTGAAGAGAGGCGATGTGCACTTTTCCAGCCTCAGTGCAATTAATGTTCCGGAGCAACCGTTCCATATGTGAGAACCAATATGTCACCCTGACTGGTTCTCCAGTACCGTCATAGCTGTCAGGCCTCTTTGAACTCACGGCTTTTAACGCCTGCCCGTAAGTTCCTCTGTCCCTAACAACATTGACCTGAGGTACTTGCTCCACTGACTCCTCGACTTCAGGAGTAGCTTGAGGAACTGGACCACCTTGTGCTTGTGGTGCAACTGGTCGCATAACATTTGTGATTGCCTGCATGACAATTCCTCGAATTGCCTCCACTGCTTCAGCATCAAATAACATAGGAGCGTTGGCCTGAGCTTGGCCATTGCCTCCTTGGTTATTGTTAGAAGCAGCCTTACGCTCTTCCCCTTGATTAGCGGCGCTCCTCAGAATCAACCTTGGTTCAGCACCAGCATGGGCTGTGTTCCTTGTGTTCACCATCTTCTGGTGAATCATAACGTTACTTTATAACTTATCCAACTTAATTTTGACACTATAGTCAAATACGTCATGATACGGATTATAGAGGTCCAAACTAATAACTTTATATTAGTCTGACTATCCATCACTGTTAACTGCAAGAACGACCTTCTTCTGCTTACTAAAGACTGAGAACCTGGGAGAAATGTCAACCTTTAAATGACATCAATCCCGAGAATAGACAATATTCCTAAGAATGGATCTAAGGAATAAGTAACACTTGAAGCTTGCAGAAGTTTGAAACCACTTATTAACAACCTCACTTTCAAACTTCAACCCTTTAAACTTTAAGTTAATCGCTTATAACACAACACTTTTATAAACCAATTATAAATAGCTTTCGAACTTCGAAACGCTAAATCACTTAAATTAAATCACCGAGTTACATATAACTCTTAACATTGAAATTCTCAAAATTTCTTTTTAAGTACTAACCAGGCTTGAAAATAGTTTCAAAATAAACTTTCGAAAATTCTCAAACCTAACAATAGGCCAAGAATTTTAAAACCATTGCTCTGAACCATAACTGTAACACCCCCAATTTATACCGGAGATATTACATGCCAGTGACCTCAGACTTTACCGTCCAAAGTCACCCCAGGCTTTTCCAGAATAATTAAGCTTAAATACATAACATAATTACATAATAATGGAAAGATTAAACAACAGAAGACTTTAAATTACATAGCCGAAGACTTTAAAGAGCCAACTTATAACATGGCTAAATTATGAAGATACATTGAAGTAACACTTTAACAATCTTAAAACACTTAACAGCTTAAAACACTGACTTTTAAATCTCCGTTTGCAAGCTTCTTATCCTTCAATAGGTTACTTAAACTCCGGGAATCAACTCCTGATGTGCCAAAACGGACGGACGGCACCAACCATGACGATGCAGATAACAAAAATACAGCGGGTTAGTCTACTGAATAGACTAGCAAGGGCACAAAGCAGAGTGGTTCGAGTGATCGTGACCGTTTACTATCATTATCCCTCGAATAATAACCGAAGGAACGATATATAGCCCGACACTTTCACGGAATGATTTAACAATTAAGATATGCATTGAAGAGAAGACTCCAACCTGAAATGAGCCTTATAGGAAATTATGACAACCGAGGGAACATTAAAGTTACACACACCAATGATTTAAAAGTTGACTGAGATGCTTCGGTTCACAACCAACCTCATCGCATACATCGAATCCAGATTGGAAAGAGAACGTAATACATTCAAGTCGAGACGAGCTTTCCTAGCTGCACTATTACTTAGCTGCACTACTCGCCATGGGTTTATTAATCATGTGCACTCAGGCACATACATTATTTAATTACAAAATACACATTACTGAAACACGTTAATGTTATTAAGAGCGACAACAAGGCTTAAATCTTAAGGCGACCATTACGTCAACCCAAATTAAAACACACACGCGGGACTTAACATTATTATGCCGAGTAACAACGGCGTTATTATTACACAGGGTGACCTTACGTTCACCCTGATTGCACTATTACAGTGCTTACACTTATTAATTATGTGCTTAACTGCACTTATCTTATTAAATTACAACACACACACACTACTGTTGAGGCTTTTAATATTATTCTGAGAACACAGAAGTTATTATTACACCGGGTGACCTTACGTTCACCCTGATTGCACTGCCACAGTGCTTACACTTTAATTTACAGGGTGACAGTTACGTCCACCCCAATTGCACTAGCTAAGTGCTTAATACACAGGACTGCAATTATGCTCATCCAATGGCGCTTGCAAGGCGCTTAAACACTTCAAATCCTTAACGGTGGATAAGAAGCATAGGTCATGACCCTTAAATTATTCGGAATTAATCCGAGGAATATTATGATTTAAAGAAACGACAAATTCTTACTTGGATTAGCGTTCCTACGAACATTAAGTTATTAAGAAACGACTAATCCTTATTTGGACTAGCGTTCCCACAACACACACGAGATTAAGCATTAAAGATTAACATTAAACCACCCGATACCATCACGGTAATTATCACATATAATAGCGTCGTACTAACAGATATACAACCTATTATAACATTATTTTAATCACGTTTACTTATGAAATTAATTCACAAACCGAACAACAGTTCACATTAACTCAATTAACAATTAAACGATTAATGATTAACGAAACAAGGACTGATTAAGCAAGAGCGAACCGCCACTTGCCTTAGTCCGCAGATCTGGAACAGAGCAGAGACAACGGGATTCCGGGCTCGACACAGGTATAGCTCCGACATCACAATGACCTTCGAGTCGACCCATAAGGAAACCCTAAGTTAGATCCGACATAAACTAGTACGAATCTAAGGAAAGACGAAAGAAATCGAAAGGAACGACGACCACCAAGACCAAGCCAACAAAGGGGCTTCTGGCCACTGGCGGCGGTCGCCGTGTTCATCACGGCGGGCGCCGTGATGAACGGCGGTCGCCGTGAAGAACCTCCGACAACCCAATGGCGAGAAGACTCACCAAAACGATGCGCGTTTTGACCCCTTTTTGCCTTGCTTGGGTTCTGACCTCCAAGGGCAACCAAAAGGCATAAAAAGGGCTTCTGGAAACACCACCAAATGACACCGGCGAGCACCTCAGAACTCCGGCGAGGCACAAAAATTCCGGCGAGGCAAAGTTTGGGAGAGTTTGGCTGTGGAATCCCTCAAATCCGACCTCCAAACCCCTCCTTAAATAGCCAAAACCCTGGGAGACACAATGATGACCTAACTGGAGGTGTGGCGGGGCTAGTTCGGCGTCGTCAGACGTTCGCCGGTGACCTTTGGGCAAGGACCTCCGGACAACATCTACGGCGGGCGCCGTCATAACTGCGGCGGGCGCCGCCATCAATGCGGGGGGAGCCGCCATAGGCCTGGCGTCCCCGGCTAGGAGAAGACCAGCCGGCCACCTTGAGCCTTGCGACGGCGGGCGCCGCCAATCTCACGGCGGGCGCCGCCCCTGGCTCGGCCGCTTCCTTTGCTTCTCGGACGAAATAACGTTAACCCGGGATAAAATTTATCGTACGCGAACGAGTAATTAACATCCCAAGTACGTCGTCTGTATTTTATTTCACTGAGAAAAATATTACAGATACAGAGCACATTACAGAATGTCTCCAACTTTCTGAATTAAATCTGACGTACTAAACGGGTGTTCGGGAAAATTCCAAAAATTCCCAAAATAATCCTTACAGAATTATGGGGTATCACATCAGCGCAATTGGTAACAAGTGGGCGTAGGCCGCTTGTTAAAGCCTGAGGTCTCGAGTTCGAGCCTTGCGAACAACCTCCCAGCCATGGGGATTTGGTTGGGGTACATGGGCTGCGGCCCATGGATAGAGAAATGGCTGGCCCGATAAGGTCGGAGCCCCTCTCATTCAAACTGTACTTTTTTGTAACATCCCAGGCCAAGCTACCCCAGCCACCAAACCGCCCAGCCACCCAACGGTGTCGACGCTGGTACTGGTGCCGCCTAGTTGTCCAAGGGCATGCAGCCCACACACCCAACCCTTCCCCATTTAAATGGGTAGGTTGTTGCCCACGGGGATCGAACCCGGGACCTTTAGATACAAGGGCAATGCCTTACCAGTTGTATCACCAATTGTGCTGCAGTGCAATTGGTGATACAAGTGGTAAGGCATTGCCCTTGTATCTAAAGGTCCCGGGTTCGATCCCCGTGGGCAACAACCTACCCATTTAAATGGGGGAAGGGTTGGGTGTGTGGGCTGCATGCCCTTGGACAACCAGGCGGCACCAGTACCGGCGCCGGCACCGTTGGGTGGTTGGGCGGCTTGGTGGCTGGGGTAGCTTGGCCTGGGATGTTACAAGTGGGGGGTACAAGAGATCAAAGGCGATCAACGATCTGCCAAGGAATGTTACATCACATCGATGAAAGCATTAGTGGGGACATGACAAGCATAGCAATTACAGAACAACGAAGGGTCTACACAATACATTGAGCCTGAAGCGGAATCTTTAATAGAGATCGCGTTAGACCCCTCAAAACCGACATAGGTAGTGAAGATTGGATTGGATCTAAGTGACGAAAACAGATCACGTTTGGTTGAATTCTTACGACAAAATATCGACTGCTTCACGTGGTCACATAAAGATATGGTCGGAATAAGCCCGAACATGATCACCTACAAACGAAACATCGATCCGTCATTCATACATGTAAAACAGAAAAGACGCAAATTCACGCCTGAACGAAACAAGTTTGTCGACGATGAAGTCAGGAATCTCCTCGAAGTAGGTAAAATCAAAGAAGTTAAATACCCAGAGTGGCTTGCTAACGTTGTTGTGGTGCCGAAAAAGGAACGACAAATTGAGAGTCTGCATCGACTTCACATATCTAAATAAAGCGTGCCCAAAGGATTTCTTTCCCTTGCCCCACATAGACATGATGGTGGATGCGACAGTAGAACACAAAATTCTCACATTCATGGACTCATTCAGCGGATACAATCAGATCCTAATGGATCCAAACGATCAGGAAAAAACCGCATTAATCACAAGCCAAGGTACATACTGCAACAAATAGGAATAGAAGCTACCAGAGATTGGTAATAAAATGTTCAAAAATCAGATTGGGGACACCATGGAGGTGTACATCAACAACATGCTAGTCAAGTCAAAGATCGCCTCATACCACATCAAACATCTAGAAGATGCATTTGCGGTGCTTAGAGAATACAACATGAAGCTCAACCCGACCAAATGCTCCTTCGGAGTATCATCACGAAAATTCCTAGGATACATGGTAACACAAAGAGGAAAATAAGCTAGTCCCGACCAAGTCAAAGCAATTATGGATCAGAAATTGCCTCAATGCGCTAAAGATGTGCAACGACATGTGCAACGACTAAGCGGTCGGGTAGCGGCTCTTAACAAGTTCATCTCTAAATCATTTGATGAATGCAAATTGTTTTACGACGTCCTCAAAAAGAACAAAAGCTTTGATTGGACAGGAGATCATGAAAAAGCATTCCAGGACCTGAAGGCATATCTAGCCAATCCTTTATTGTTGTCCAAGCCAAAAGATGATGAATCATTGCCATTATATTTAGCAATGTCTGACGCAATGATAAGTGTCGTCCTGATCAGAGAAGAAGAAGGTAACCAGCTTCCGGTATATTACGTAAGTAAATCTTTGCTTCTCGCTCAGACATGTTATTCGTCACTCGAGAAACTTGTGCTCGCTTTAGTTATAGCTTCAAATAAGTTACGACCATATTTTGAATCACACATTATTATCATACACACTAACTATCCTATGAAGACAGTCATGAGGAAGCTGAAATTACAGGTCGAATGGCAAAATGGGCGATACATTTGAGTGGATACGACATCCAATACGATCCAAGAACTTTCATAAAGTCTCAAGCTTTGGCCGACTTTGTGGCCGACTTCAGTCCGGCACTAGAACAGGAAGCCGCCAAAGAAGCATTACAATTGTCCAGTACTCAAGACGATGGATCTTGGGAATTACACACAGACGGAGCATCGAATGCAAGAGGAGTAGGACTCAACGTCATACAAAAGTCACCACAAGGGGACAAGATTGCACAAGCGGTTCGCAACGAATGGTAAGCCACAAATAACGAAGCAGAGTACGAAGCCCTCATTTTTGGGCTCACGCTATCACAAGATCTGTCAATACAAAACATTGAGGTGATATGCGACTCACTCCGGATTGTTAACCAAGTACAAGGACTATACGCAGCCAAAGACGTCACGATGATGGCTTATCTACAAATCATGAAGGACCTAGCGGTAGAATTCAAGAGCTTTAGCATTAAACAAGTCCCTCATGACTCCAATGCCCAAGCAGACGCTCTAACAAATCTAGGATCGGCCATCAACCCAAACGACTTCCCTACAATCCCATTTGTTCATATCACGACCCCCGCAGTCACCAAACTCCAAAAACACCCTGTAAATGCCGACCCTTGCTACAAGCACGGAAAATCTATCCCTGTAAAGAGGTAGTGTCGGCAGAACTGGGAAACCACACTGAAGATGACATCATCTCAAACAAAGATGACTAGACACGTCCATATATCATATGACTCAAAGAAGGCATTCTTCCAGCCGACAAAATGGAAGCCAAGCAACTTAAGGTACACTCCCTATCTTTCCACTTGATAGAAGGTGAACTATTCAAAATATCTGTCACAAGCCCACTACTGTGATGCTTGGAAGAAAACCAAATACAACTCATCCTACAATCTCTACACGACGGCGAATGTGGCAATCATACAGGAGGACGTAGCTTGTCTAGCAAAGCACTAAGAAAAGGCTATTATTGGCCAACAATGAATTACGACACAACACAATACGTCAAGAGATGCGACGCTTGTCAGCGACACGCTCTCATTCCTCATCAACCGTCAAAGTTGCTATACCCGACATTATCTCCCTGGCCGTTTATGCGATGGGGCATGTATATCGTCGGAAAACTGCCACAATCATCGGGACAACGAGTGTTCTTTCTGGCCATGACAAACTATTTTTTAAAACAAGATCAAGTTGTCACATATTCTCAACACCGTCGATGAACTCCGGAAACAAACAATGATAAGGATGGTGAGATACCAACAGAATTACGAGCAGTTATAACAATAACGTCACGATCAAAGTATTCAAAATTGGAGATTGGGTACGAAGATAAGTGTTCGCAAATACCAAAGATCCGGCCGATGGCAAGCTAGCCTCACAATGGGAAGGACCCTATCTGATCAAGGAGATAGTCGAACAAGGAGTGTACCGATTAGAAACACACGACGGACTACCAATCCTGATGAGCTGGAACGCCACACACTTAAAACTTTATCATTTCTGAAACCTTATCTTTCTTACAACTTGCATTATTATTTGATTTACTTTCACATAACTCATACTAACTTATGCATCAGAGGGTCGTTAGGGTAGCCCCCCAATGGACAATTCCTCATGATCTTGTGTATTTCTTGTATACAAAAGACAGGTTAAACTTGGTACCAAGACACTATGGCAGATCCGATACACATTACATAAAAGCGCTAACATTACACGATCAATACAAGGAGATAAGAAACAAAACTAATTCATCACCATAAAATATCGGACCTTCAAGTTGCGTATCTATTATTCTTATAAACAAAATCCTCTCCAACATACATTACAAGTTGTACAACTGACAAATATACGAACATATCCACATGTCTGAATGACCAAACGCCATGAAATCAGCACGCGACGCTCCGCACCAATTAAGGCTACCTGTAACAAAAAACAAACAAAAAACAATACAAGATATGCAAGCACGTAATTCAAACAACATATAATACGCGACCCGTGATGGTCATGTGGGCTGGTGTCATCCATTCGATTCGGCACATCAGGAGTTAATTCCCAGAGTTTAAGTAACCTATTGAAGGATAAGAAGCTTGCAGACGAAGATTTAAAGTCAGTATTTAAGTTGTTAAGTGTTTTAAGTTTGTTAAGTGTTACCTCGAGCTGGTGCGGGGACTAATCAGGACCCCAGAGATGCCGCTCAAGACGAGCAGGAGTCTGTAGCCCGTAATCATCCCAGGGACAATGACCAAGATCAGCCCAACGCTCTATTGATATTTTATGCTGCAGCAGTAGAGGCAATTCGGGGAATTGTCATGCAAGTAATCGCATATGTTATGCGACCAGTCGCACCACGAGCTCAAGGTGGTCCAGTTCCTCAGGTTATTCCTGAAGTTGAGGAGTCAGTGGAGCAAGTACCTCAGATCAATGTTGCTAGGAACAGGGGGACTTACGGTCAGGCATTAAAAGCCGTGAGTTCAATGAGGTCCGACAGCTATGACGATACTGGAGAACCAGTCAGGGTGACCTATTGGTTCTCACATATGGAACGGTTGCTCCGGAACGTTAATTGCACTGAGGCTGAGAAAGTGCACATCGCATCCCTTCAACTCAAGGATGTGGCTAGCGAATGGTGGGAGAGCACCGGTCTGGCTGACCATCCCGAGCTTAATTGGAGCATGTTCAAAACCAAGATGACTGATCGTTTCTTCTCTCGTGCTATGAGGGAGGAGAAGCATAAGGAATTTCTGTACCCGCAGACTGAAGGGTTAAAGGTGACTGAGCTCGCAGCTAAGTTTAATCACTTGTTACAGTACGTTGGACCTGAGGTGTCAACCGAGGAGCAAAATATCTGGTACTTACATGGATGGATGAATCCAGAGATCAAGCCTCTAATGTTGCGTCATGGTTGTGCTACGTTAGAGCAATATGTGGATGCAGCCTACAAGACATAAGTCACATTGGAGGAGTCTGCTCTTAAGCGGGAAAAGCAAGTTAAGGGAAAGGGTGGGCAACAGGATCGCCAGGTTGGTTCATTCAAACGACCGGCATCGCCTACCAAGTTTGAGAAGTCTGGTCGTGCTAAGACCGAGACAACTCAGTCTGACTCTGCCAGAGGCTCAGGTTGGAGCAGCGGAGTAATTCAGTGTCACAACTGTGGTGAAGTCGGGCATAAAAATTTTAATTGCCAAAAGGACAAGAGAGTATGTCATAATTGTGGGAGAGAAGGCCATATAAAAGCTTACTGCAGACTGAAGGGTCAGGGACCAATGCAGTCTTATCAGGCGTCAAATGTTGGCGGTGGACAAAACCCAAGGCCAGAGGCATCTGCTCCTGAGCAGTCTATGGCTCGTAATAAAGGCAAAGCGCTTATGGGGTCTTCAGGCCAAGGGCAACAACTCTTTGTAATGAGCCAAGCCGACGAAGAAGAACCCTAATCCATTAAGTTGTAATCATGTTAAGTCTTTCTTTAAGATTAAGGAGTAACGACGTATGTCGGTAATCTCCGTGGCATTGTGATCTGCCTGTGCAACTTTTGACAGTTAATGTAATGTTTAATGTTAATGAAGTGTTTCCTTGTTTTGGAAATTTCAGAATGTGTTATTGTTACGAATTAGTTGTTCATACAAAACCCCGTAAGTGTCGAGAATAGCTTATGCCAAGTAAGGATAAAGACTGTCGGACTTATGGTGGTGGAGTATTGTGGGCAACGTAGATGTTCGTCCCCTATAAGGTTAATCGGAGGGTCGACTCTACTGTTTAAATCTAAATCCATTCCTAAGATTCTTCTTCATACATAGAGTATGTCATCTATAAGGTTGGGTGCAACTCTTTGAGGAAGATTAAGTTATGGAGTTATTGTGTTAAGAGAAACGATTGCAGTCTAAAGATGGGATATGTTGATGATCCCGAGGTATTAAAAGATTCAGTAAGGAGAATTGTCTACGCATCTAAGGAGTATTGTGGTAAGCGTTATCTCATACATTGAGTTCTCCCAAGATTTCTTAAGGATAAGGAAGAACTTGTGGAGTTTTGTTCGGAGAAATTAGGAGCTATCTCTCATGCGTGAGTTTGTGCCATAAGCATTGAGGCGGATGAATCATTTTCAGTATGATGTCCTAAGAAATTATGAGTAATATCTCATGTGATCCATTTCAAGGACGGAGTGATTAAGGATATTGGATCCAGGTAGTAAGGTTTGTGCTGAGGCAGTATCCTCATTGGCTTAATGCAAGTTTCGGGGTCAAAACTTCTTTTAAGGGGGAGGTGATGTGATACCCCGTAATTCTGTAAGGTTATTTTGGAAATTTCGAGAATTTTCCCGAGTACCCGTTATGTACGTCGGATTTAATTCAGAGAGTTTAGGACATTCTGTAATGTCCTATGTATCTGTAATATTTTTCTCAATGAAATAATATACAGATGACGTGCTTTGGATTTTAATACTCGTTCGCGTACGATAATTTTTATCCCGGGTTAATATCGTTTTCATCTAAGAGCTGAGGAGGCGGCAAAGCCAAGGGCGGCGCCCGTCGTACAGTGGCGGCGCCCGCCGTTGCAAGGCTCGAGGAGCAGGTTGGGTCTTCTCCTAGCTGGGGACGCCAGGCCTATGGTGGCGCCCGCCGCATTTATGACGGCGCCCGCCGTCGTTGTCCGGAGGTCTTTGCCCGATGGTCGCCGGCGAGCCTCTGGCAGCGCCGAAGTAGGCCTGTGGCGTCTCGTCCTAGGGCGATCATGGTGTCTCCTTTGCTTGGCTATTTAAGGAGAGGCTTGGAGGTCGGATTGGAGCTCATTCCACAGCCCAAGCTCTCCCGAAATTGTGCCTCGCCGGAGTTCTTGCCTCGCCGGATTCTGGAGCTTTTGCCAGTGTCGTTTGGTGGTGTTCCAGTGTGCCTTTTGTGAAGCTTTTGGTAGCCCTTGGTGGTTAGAACCAAAGCAAGTCGAAGGAGGCCGAGTCGCTCATGTTTTGGGTGAGTTTTCTCACCGTTTCTGTCGTCGGAGTTCTTCACGGCGACCGCCGTGATGAACTGCGGCGACCGCCGCCAGAGCCCAGAATGCCTCTTTGGCTTTTGGCTTTGGTGGTCATCGTCGAGGCATTGTTTCTTTCGATTTCTTTTGTCGTTTTTAGATTCGTACTGTGTTTATGTCGGATCTAACTTAGGGTTTCTCTTGTGGGTCGACTCGGAGGTTGTTGTGCTGTCGGAGCTATACCCGTGTCGAGCCCGGAATTCCGTCGTCGTTAGGCTTGTTCCAACTCTGTGGATTAAGGCAAGTGGCGGTTCGCTCTTGCTTAATCATTCCATGTTTCATTAATTATCAATTATTTAATTGTTAATTAAATTGGAGTGAACTTTTGTTTTGTTTGGGAACTAATTTCATAAATAAACGTGATTAAAGTAATGTTATGATAGGTTGTATATCTGTTAGAACAACGCTATTATATGTGATAATTACCGTGATGGTATTGTTGTGAATTTAATCTTAATGCTAGAATAGCATGTGGGTTAATAGGAAAACTAGTCCAGGTAAGGATTAGCCGTTTCTATTATCTCTATGTTTAAGTTGATTGCCTGGATGGCTTTAATGTGAATAATTGTTGTGTTAGACTGTTTAGTTAACACGAGTGTTCGTAGGAACGCTAATCCAAGTAAGGGTTAGTCGTTTATTTATAACTTAATGTTCGTAGGAACGCTAATCCATGTAAGGATTTGTCGTTTCTTTAAATCGTAATACTCCTCGGGTTAATTTCCGGATAATAATTTAAGGGTCATGACCTATGCTTCTTATCCACCGTTAAGGATCTGAAGTGTTTTAAGCGCCTTGCAAGCGCCATTGGATGAGCATAATTGCAGTCCTGTGTATTAAGCACTTAGTTAGTGCAATTGGGGTGGACGTAACTGTCACCCTGTAAATTAAAGTGTAAGCACTGTGGCAGTGTAATCTGGGTGAACGTAAGATCACCCTGTGTAATAATAACTCCGTTGTTCTCGGGATAATATTAAGCCTCGTGTGTGCGTGTGTGTGTTTGTGTGTTGTGTTAATTTGGGTCGACATGATTGTCACCCTGAGATTTAAGCTTTGTGCCGCTCTTAATAACATTAACGTGTTTCAGTAAAGTGTGGTTGGTAATTAAATAAGATATGTGCCTGAGTGCACATGATTAATAAACCTTCGGCGAGTAGTGCAGCTAAGTGATAGTGCAGCTAGGAAAACTCGTCTCAACTTTGATCATAGTACGTTCTCTTTTCAATCTGGATTCGCTGTATGCGATGAGGTTGGTTGTGAACTGAAGCATCTCAGTCAACTTTTAAATCATTTGTGTGTGTAACTTTAATGTTCCCTAGCAGTTGTCATAATTTCCTATAAGGCTCATTTCAGTTGGAGTCTTCTCTTCAGTGCATATCTTAATTGTTAAATCATTCCGTGAAAGTGTCGGGTTATATATCGTTCCTTCGGTTTTTATTCAAGGGACAATGATAGTAAACGGTCATGATCACTCGAACCACTCTGCTTTGTACCCTTGCTAGTCTATTCAGTAGACTAACCCACGAACTTCGTTCTCTGCATGTGGGCTGGTGTCATCCGTTCGATTCGGCACATCAGGAGTTGATTCCCGGAGTTTAAGTAACCTATTGAAGGATAAGAAGCTTACAGACGAAGATTTAAAGTCAGTATTTAAGTTGTTAAGTGTTTTAAGTTTGTTAAGTGTTACCTTGATGTATCTTCATAATTTAAGCCATGTTATAAGTTGGCTATTTAAAGTCTTCTGCTGTTTAATCTTTCAATTAATATGTAATTGTGTATGTATTTAAGCATGTCTGTTCTGGAAAAGCCTGGGGTGACTTTGGACGGTAAAGTCTTAGGTCACTGGCATGTAATATCTCCGGTGTAAATTTGGGGTGTTACAGTAACTACGGACAAACCCCCTTCTCATGTACATGCAAAAATCATTAACACTATTGCAGGAGGATCGGACATACGTGGATACATGTATTCCACTGCTAACCATCATGCCAAAGAGAGCAATGGAGATCGACCCATGATATTGACAAAGTGAGAAGCTGACAATGGGCATATCTCGACCATCACCTTTGACGACTGAGAGGCCGATGAACTCGGTCTACATCACGACGGCTTGGTCATCTCCTTAACTATTAGAAACTGTTTAACTCACAAAATACTAATCGATACTGGCAGCTCCACAAACTTAATAACACCAGACGCCTTAGTAAACATGGGGCTCAGCGAGGACGACCTCCTCAAAACGGCGACTCCACAAGCTGGGTTCAATGGAGAAGTCAAGTATGCTTTAGGCGAAATAGTGTTACCAATGTACGCTGGAGGAATCAACCTACAGGTAAAAATTTTAGTGCTCGATTGCCCGTCCCCATATAATTTCATCCTTGGAAAACCGTGGATACATGCCATGAAAGTTGTATCGTCCACTTATCATCAGTCAATTAAATTCCCGAAAAAGTGGTGTAACACCCCCAATTTATACCGGAGATATTACATGCCAGTGACCTCAGACTTTACCGTCCAAAGTCACCCCAGGCTTTTCCAGAACAATTAAGCTTAAATACATAACATAATTACATAATAATGGAAAGATTAAACAACAGAAGACTTTAAATTACACAGCGGAAGACTTTAAAGAGCCAACTTATAACATGGCTAAATTATGAAGATACATTGAAGTAACACTTTAACAATCTTAAAACACTTAACAGCTTAAAACACTGACTTTTAAATCTCCGTCTGCAAGCTTCTTATCCTTCAATAGGTTACTTAAACTCCGGGAATCAACTCCTGATGTGCCGAAAAGGACGGACGGCACCAACCATGACGATGCAGATAACAAAAATACAGCGGGTTAGTCTACTGAATAGACTAGCAAGGGCACAAAGCAGAGTGGTTCGAGTGATCGTGACCGTTTACTATCATTATCCCTCTAATAATAACCGAAGGAACGATATATAACCCGCCACTTTCACGGAATGATTTAACAATTAAGATATGCACTGAAGAGAAGACTCCAACCTGAAATGAGCCTTATAGGAAATTATGACAACCGAGGGAACATTAAAGTTACACACACCAATGATTTAAAAGTTGACTGAGATGCTTCGGTTCACAACCAACCTCATCGCATACAGCGAATCCAAATTGGAAAGAGAACGTACTACATTCAAGTCGAGACGAGCTTTCCTAGCTGCACTATTACTTAGCTGCACTACTCGCCATGGGTTTATTAATCATGTGCACTCGGGCACATACCTTATTTAATTACAAAACATACATTACTGAAACACGTTAATGTTATTAAGAGCGACAACAAGGCTTAAATCTTAAGGCGACCATTACGTCAACCCAAATTAAAACACACACAACACACACGCGGGACTTAACATTATTATGCCGAGTAACAACGGCGTTATTATTACACCGGGTGACCTTACGTTCACCCTGATTGCACTATTACAGTGCTTACACTTATTAATTATGTGCTTAACTGCACTTATCTTATTAAATTACAACACACACACACACTATTGTTGAGGCTTTTAATATTATTCCGAGAACACGGAAGTTATTATTACACCGGGTGACCTTACGTTCACCCTGATTGCACTGCCACAGTGCTTACACTTTAATTTACAGGGTGACAGTTACGTCCACCCCAATTGCACTAGCTAAGTGCTTAATACACAGGACTGCAATTATGCTCATCCAATGGCGCTTGCAAGGCGCTTAAACACTTCAAATCCTTAACGGTGGATAAGAAGCATACATGACCCTTAAATTATTCGGAATTAATCCGAGGAATATTATGATTTAAAGAAACGACAAATCCTTACTTGGATTAGCGTTCCTACGAACATTAAGTTATTAAGAAACGACTAATCCTTATTTGGACTAGCGTTCCCACAACACACACGAGATTAAGCATTAAAGATTAACATTAAACCACCTGATACCATCACGGTAATTATCACATATAATAGCGTCATACTAACAGATATACAACCTATTATAACATTATTTTAATCACGTTTACTTATGAAATTAATTCCCAAATCGAACAACAGTTCATATTAACTCAATTAACAATTAAAAGATTAATGATTAACGAAACAAGGACTGATTAAGCAAGAGCGAACCGCCACTTGCCTTAGTCCGCAGATCTGGAACAGAGCAGAGACAACGGGATTCCGGGCTCGACACAGGTATAGCTCCGACAGCACAACGACCTTCGAGTCGACCCATAAGGAAACCCTAAGTTAGATCCGACATAAACTAGTACGAATCTAAGGAAAGACGAAAGAAATCGAAAGGAACGACGACCACCAAGACCAAGCCAACAAAGGGGCTTCTGGCCACTGGCGGCGGTCGCCGTGTTCATCACGGCGGGCGCCGTGATGAACGGCGGTCGCCATGAAGAACCTCCGACAACCGAATTGCGAGAAGACTCACCAAAATGATGCGCGTTTCGACCCCTTTTTGCCTTGCTTGGGTTCTGACCTCCAAGGGCAACCAAAAGGCTTAAAAAGGGCTTCTGGAAACACCACCAAATGACACCGGCGAGCACCTCAGAACTCCGGCGAGGCAAAGTTTGGGAGAGTTTGGCTGTGGAATCCCTCAAATCCGACCTCCAAACCCCTCCTTAAATAGCCAAAACCCTGGGAGACACAATGATGGCCTAACTGGAGGCGTGGCGGGGCTAGTTCGGCGTCGTCAGACGTTCGCCGGCGACCTTCGGGCAAGGACCTCCGGACAACATCTACGGCGGGCGCCGTCATAACTGCGGCGGGCGCCGCCATCAATGGGGCGGGCGCTGCCATCAATGCGGCGGGCGCCGCCATCAATGCGGCGGGCACCGCCATAGGCCTGGCGTCCCCAGCTAGGAGAAGACCAGCCGGCCACCTTGAGCCTTGCGACGGCGGGCGTCGCCCCTGGCTCGGCCGCTTCCTTTGTTTCTCGAACGAAATAACGTTAACCCGGGATAAAATTTATCGTACGCGAACGAGTAATTAACATCCCAAGTACGTCGTCTGTATTTTATTTCACTGAGAAAAATATTACAGATACAGAGCATATTACAGAATGTCTCTAACTTTCTGAATTAAATATGACGTACTAAACGGGTGTTCGGGAAAATTCCAAAAATTCCAAAAATAATCCTTACAAAATTACGAGGTATCACATCACCTCCCCCTTAAAATAAGTTTCGACCCCGGAACTTGCATTAAGCCAATGAGGATACTGCCTCAACACCAATCTTACCACCTGGATCCAACATCCTTAATCACTTCATCCTTGAAATGGATCACAAGAGATATTACTCTTAATTCCTTAGGATATCATTCTGAAAATGATTCATCCGTCTCAAAGCTTATGGCACAAACTCACGCATGAGAGATAGCTCCTGATCTCTCTGAACAAAACTCTACAAGCTCATTCCATTTCCTTAAGAAATCTCGGAAGAACTCAGCGTATGAGATAACGCTTACCACAGTACTCCTTAGATGCGTAGACAATTCTCTTTACGGAATCTTTAATACATCGGGATCATCAACATATCCCATCCTTACTGCAACCTTTCCTCTCAACATGACCGCTCCATAACTTAATCTTCCTCAAAGAGTTACACCTAGCCTTATAGATGACATACTCTATGTATGAAGAAGAATCTTAGGAGTGGATTTAGATTTAAATAGCAGAGTCGACCCTGTGATTAACCATATAGGGGACGAGCATCCACTTTGTCCACAATACTTCACCACTATAAGTCCGACAGTCTTTATCCTTACTCGGCATAAGCTGTTCTCGACACTTACGGGGTTTCGTATGAACAACTAATTCGCAATGATAACACATTATGAAATTTTCCAAAACACGGAAACACTTCATTAACATCCAAACATTACATTAATTGACAAAAGTCGATCAGGCAGATCTTAATACCACGGAGATTACCGACACACGTCGTTACTCCTTAATCTTAAAGAAAGTCTTAACACAAATACAACTTAATGGATCAGAGTTCTTCTCCATTGGTTTGGCTCATTACAAAGAATCGTTGCCCTTGGCCTGAAGACCCCATAGGCGCTTTGCCTTTATTACGAGCCATGGACTGCTCAGGAGTAGATACCACTGGCCTTGGGTTCTGCCCACCTCCAACATTTGACGCCTGATAAGACTGCATTGGTCCCTGACCCTTCAGTCTGCAGTATGCTTTTATGTGGCCTTCCCTTCCACAATTATGACACATCCTCTTGTCCTTTTGGCAAACAAAACTTTTATGCCCCACTTCACCACAATTGTGGCACTGAATTGCTCCGCCTCTCCAACCTGAGCCTCTGGCAGAGTCTGACTGAGTTGTCTCGGTCTTAGCGCGACCTGACTTCTCAAACTTGGTAGGCGATGTCGGTCGTTTGAATGAACCAACCTAGCGATCCTGTTGCCCACCATTTCCCTTAACTTGCTTCTCCCGCTTAAGGGCAGACTCCTCCAATGTGACTTCCGTCTTGTAGGCTGCATCCACATATTGCTCTAACGTAGTACAG
This sequence comes from Rheum nobile, assembly GCA_027886185.1. Lineage (NCBI taxonomy): Eukaryota > Viridiplantae > Streptophyta > Magnoliopsida > Caryophyllales > Polygonaceae > Rheum > Rheum nobile. Next base: position 1,593,862 of record WOAB01000171.1, read on the forward strand.
CCATGATGCAACATTAGAGGCTTGATCTCTGGATTCATCCATCCATGGAAGTACCAGATCTTTTTCTCTCCGGTTGACACCTCAGGTCCAGCGTACTACATCAAGTGATTGAACTTAGCTGCGAGCTCAGTCACCTTTAACCCATCAGTCTGCGGGTACAGAAATTCCTTATTCTTCTCCTCCCTCATAGCTCGGGAAAAGAAACGATCGATCATCTTGGTTTTGAACATGCTCCAATTCAGCTCGGGATGGTCAGCCAGACCGGTACTTTCCCACCATTCGCTAGCCACATCCTTGAGTTGAAGAGAGGCGATGTACACTTTTCCAGCCTCAGTGCAATTAATGTTCCGGAGCAACCGTTCCATATGTGAGAACCAATATGTCACCCTGACTGGTTCTCCAGTACCGTCATAGCTGTCAGGCCTCATTGAACTCACGGCTTTTAACGCCTGCCCGTAAGTTCCTCTGTCCCTAACAACATTGACCCGAGGTACTTGCTCCATTGACTCCTCGACTTCAGGAGTAGCTTGAGGAACTGGACCACCTTGTGCTTGTGGTGCAACTGGTCGCATAACATCTGTGATTGCCTGCATGACAATTCCTCGAATTGCCTCCACTGCTGCAGCATCAAATAACATAGGAGCGTTGGCCTGAGCTTGGCCATTGCCTCCTTGGTTATTGTTAGAAGCAGCCTCACGCTCTTCCCCTTGATTAGCGGCGCTCCTCAGAATCAACCTTGGTTCAGCACCAGCATGGGCTGTGTTCCTTGTGTTCACCATCTTCTGGTGAATCATAACGTTACTTTATAACTTATCCAACTTAATTTTGACACTATAGTCAAATACGTCATGATACGGATTATAGAGGTCCAAACTAATAACTTTATATTAGTCTGACTATCCATCACTGTTAACTGCAAGAACGACCTTCTTCTGCTTACTAAAGACTGAGAACCTGGGAGAAATGTCAACCTTTAAATGACATCAATCCCGAGAATAGACAATATTCCTAAGAATGGATTTAAGGAATAAGTAACACTTGAAGCTTGCAGAAGTTTGAAACCACTTATTAACAAACTCACTTTCAAACTTCAACCCTTTAAACTTTAAGTTAATCGCTTATAACACAACACTTTTATAAACCAATTATAAATAGCTTTCGAACTTCGAAACGCTAAATCACTTAAATTAAATCACCGAGTTACATATAACTCTTAACATTGAAATTCTCAAAATTTCTTTTTAAGTACTAACCAGGCTTGAAAATAGTTTCAAAATAAATTTTCGAAAATTCTCAAACCTAACAATAGGCCAAGAATTTTAAAACCATTGCTCTGATACCATAACTGTAACACCCCCAATTTATACCGGAGATATTACATGCCAGTGACCTCAGACTTTACCGTCCAAAGTCACCCCAGGCTTTTCCAGAACAATTAAGCTTAAATACATAACATAATTACATAATAATGGAAAGATTAAACAACAGAAGACTTTAAATTACATAGCCGAAGACTTTAAAGAGCCAACTTATAACATGGATAAATTATGAAGATACATTGAAGTAACACTTTAACAATCTTAAAACACTTAACAACTTAAAACACTGACTTTTAAATCTCCGTTTGCAAGCTTCGTATCCTTCAATAGGTTACTTAAACTCCGGGAATCAACTCCTGATGTGCCAAAACGGACGGACGGCACCAACCATGACGATGCAGATAACAAAAATACAGCGGGTTAGTCTACTGAATAGACTAGCAAGGGCACAAAGCAGAGTGGTTCGAGTGATCGTGACCGTTTACTATCATTATCCCTCGAATAATAACCGAAGGAACGATATATAACCCGACACTTTCACGGAATGATTTAACAATTAAGATATGCATTGAAGAGAAGACTCCAACCTGAAATGAGCCTTATAGGAAATTATGACAATCGAGGGAACATTAAAGTTACACACACCAATGATTTAAAAGTTGACTGAGATGCTTCGATTCACAACCAACCTCATCGCATACATCGAATCCAGATTGGAAAGAGAACGTACTACATTCAAGTCGAGACGAGCTTTCCTAGTTGCATTATTACTTAGCTGCACTACTCGCCATGGGTTTATTAATCATGTGCACTCAGGCACATACCTTATTTAATTACAAAACACACATTACTAAAACACGTTAACGTTATTAAGAGCGACAACAAGGCTTAAATCTTAAGGCGACCATTACGTCAACCCAAATTAAAACACACACAACACACACGCGGGACTTAACATTATTATGCCGAGTAACAACGGCGTTATTATTACACCAGGTGACCTTACGTTCACCCTAATTGCACTATTACAGTGCTTACACTTATTAATTATGTGCTTAACTGCACTTATCTTATTAAATTATAACACACACACACACTACTATTGAGGCTTTTAATATTATTCCGAGAACACGGAAGTTATTATTACACCGGGTGACCTTACGTTCACCCTGATTGCACTGCCACAGTGCTTACACTTTAATTTACAGGGTGACAGTTACGTCCACCCCAATTGCACTAGCTAAGTGCTTAATACACAGGACTGCAATTATGCTCATCCAATGGCGCTTGCAAGGCGCTTAAACACTTCAAATCCTTAACGGTGGATAAGAAGCATAGGTCATGACCCTTAAATTATTCGGAATTAATCCGAGGAATATTATGATTTAAAGAAACGACAAATCCTTACTTAGATTAGCGTTCCTACGAACATTAAGTTATTAAGAAACGACTAATCCTTATTTGGACTAGCGTTCCCACAACACACACGAGATTAAGCATTAAAGATTAACATTAAACCACCCGATACCATCACGGTAATTATCACATATAATAGCGTCGTACTAACAGATATACAACCTATTATAACATTATTTTAATCACATTTACTTATGAAATTAATTCCCAAACCGAACAACAGTTCACATTAACTCAATTAACAATTAAACGATTAATGATTAACGAAACAAGGACTGATTAAGCAAGAGCGAACCGCCACTTGCCTTAGTCCGCAGATCTGGAACAGAGCAGAGACAACGGGATTCCGGGCTCGACACAAGTATAGCTCCGACAGCACAATGACCTTCGAGTCGACCCATAAGGAAACCCTAAGTTAGATCTGACATAAACTAGTACGAATCTAAGGAAAGACGAAAGAAATCGAAAGGAACGACGACCACCAAGACCAAGCCAACAAAGGGGCTTCTGGCCACTGGCGGCGGTCGCCGTGTTCATCACGGCGGGCGCCGTGATGAACGGCGGTCGCCGTGAAGAACCTCCGACAACCGAATGGCGAGAAGACTCACCAAAACGATGCGCGTTTCGACCCCTTTTTGCCTTGCTTGGGTTCTGACCTCCAAGGGCAACCAAAAGGCTTAAAAAGGGCTTCTGAAAACACCACCAAATGACACCGGCGAGCACCTCAAAACTCCGGCGAGGCACAAAAATTCTGGCGAGGCAAAGTTTGGGAGAGTTTGGTTGTGGAATCCCTCAAATCCGACCTCCAAACCCCTCCTTAAATAGCCAAAGCCCTGGGAGACACAATGATGGCCTAACTAGAGGCGTGGCGGGGCTAGTTCGGCGTCGTCAGACGTTCGCCGGTGACCTTCGGGCAAGGACCTCCGGACAACATCTACGGCGGGCGCCGTCATAACTGCGGCGGGCGCCGCCATCAATGCGGGGGGTGCCGCCATAGGCCTGGCGTCCCCAACTAGGAGAAGACCAGCCGGCCACCTTGAGCCTTGCGACGGCGGGCGCCGCCAATCTCACGGCGGGCGCCGCCCCTGGCTCGGCCGCTTCCTTTGCTTCTCGGACGAAATAACGTTAACCCGGGATAAAATTTATCGTACGCGAACGAGTAATTAACATCCCAAGTATGTCGTCTGTATTTTATTTCACTGAGAAAAATATTACAGATACAGAGCACATTACAGAATGTCTCCAACTTTCTGAATTAAATCTGACGTACTAAACGGGTGTTCGGGAAAATTCCAAAAATTACCAAAATAATCCTTACAGAATTACGGGGTATCACATCAGCGCAGTTGGTAACAAGTGGGCGTAAGGCCGCTTGTTAAATCCTGAGGTCTCGAGTTCGAGCCTTGCGAACAACCTCCCAGCCATGGGGATTTGGTTGGGGTACATGGGCTGCGGCCCATGGATAGAGAAATGGCTGGCCCGATAAGGTCGGAGCCCCTCTCATTCAAACTGTACTTTTTTGTAACATCCCAAGCCAAGCTACCCCAGCCACCAAGCCGCCCAGCCACCCAACGGTGCCGGCGCCGGTACTGGTGCCGCTTGGTTGTCCAAGGGCATGCAGCCCACACACCCAACCCTTCCCCATTTAAATGGGTAGGTTGTTGCCCACGGGGATCGAACCCGGGACCTTTAGATACAAGGGCAATGCCTTACCACTTGTATCACCAATTGTGCTGCAGTACAATTGGTGATACAAGTAGTAAGGCATTGCCCTTGTATCTAAAGGTCCCGGGTTCGATCCCCGTGGGCAACAACCTACCCATTTAAATGGGGGAAGGGTTGGGTGTGTGGGCTACATGCCCTTGGACAACCAAGCGGCACCAGTATCGACGCCGGCACCGTTGGGTGGCTGGGCGGCTTGGTGGCTGGGGTAGCTTGGCCTGGGATGTTACAAGTGGGGGTACAAGAGATCAAAGGCGATCAACGATCTGCCAAGGAATGTTACATCACGTCGATGAAAGCATTAGTGAGGACATGACAAGCATAGCAATTACAGAACAACGAAGGGTCTACACAATACATTGAGCCTAAAGCGGAATCTTTAATAGAGATCGCGTTAGACCCCTCAAAATCGACATAGGTAGTGAAGATTGGATTGGATCTAAGTGACGAAAACAGATCACGTTTGGTTGAATTCTTACGACAAAATATCGACTGCTTCACGTGGTCACATGAAGATATGGTCGGAATAAGCCCGAACATGATCACCTACAAACGAAACATCGATCCGTCATTCATACATGTAAAACAGAAAAGACGCAAATTCACGCCTGAACGAAACAAGTTTGTCGACGATGAAGTCAGGAATCTCCTTGAAGTAGGTAAAATCAAAGAAGTTAAATACCCAGAGTGGCTTGCTAACGTTGTTGTGGTGCCGAAAAAGGAACGACAAATTGAGAGTCTGCATCGACTTCACATATCTAAATAAAGCGTGCCCAAAGGATTTCTTTCCCTTGCCCCACATAGACATGATGGTGGATGCGATAGTAGAACACAAAATTGTCACATTCATGGACTCATTCAGTGGATACAATCAGATCCTAATGGATCCAAACGATCAGGAAAAAACCGCATTAATCACAAGCCAAGGTACATACTGCAACAAATAGGAATAGAAGCTACCAGAGATTGGTAATAAAATGTTCAAAAATCAGATTGGGGACACCATGGAGGTGTACATCAACAACATGCTAGTCAAGTCAAAGATCGCCTCATACCACATCAAACATCTAGAAGATGCATTTGCGGTGCTTAGAGAATACAACATGAAGCTCAACCCGACCAAATGCTCCTTCGGAGTATCATCACGAAAATTCCTAGGATACATGGTAACACAAAGAGGAAAATAAGCTAGTCCCGACCAAGTCAAAGCAATTATGGATCAGAAATTGCCTCAATGTGCTAAAGATGTGCAACGACATGTGCAACGACTAAGCGGTCGGGTAGCGGCTCTTAACAAGTTCATCTCTAAATCGTTTGATGAATGCAAATTGTTTTACGACGTCCTCAAAAAGAACAAAAGCTTTGATTGGACAGGAGATCATGAAAAAGCATTCCAGGACCTGAAGGCATATCTAGCCAATCCTTTATTGTTGTCCAAGCCAAAAGATGATGAATCATTGCCATTATATTTAGCAATGTCTGACGCAATGATAAGTGTCGTCCTGATCAGAGAAGAAGAAGGTAACCAACTTCTGGTATATTACGTAAGTAAATCTTTGCTTCTCGCTCAGACACGTTATTCGTCACTCGAGAAACTTGTGCTCGCTTTAGTTATAGCTTCAAATAAGTTACGACCATATTTTGAATCACACATTATTATCATACACACTAACTATCCTATGAAGACAGTCATGAGAAAGCTGAAATTTACAGGTCGAATGGCAAAATGGGCGATACATTTGAGTGGATACGACATCCAATACGATCCAAGAACTTTCATAAAGTCTCAAGCTTTGGCCGACTTTGTGGCCGACTTCAGTCCGACACTAGAACAGAAAGCCGCCAAAGAAGCATTACAATTGTCCAGTACTCAAGACGATGGATCTTGGGAATTACACACAGACGGAGCATCGAATGCAAGAGGAGTAGGACTCGACGTCATACAAAAGTCACCACAAGGGGACAAGATTGCCCAAGCGGTTCGCAATGAATGGTAAGCCACAAATAACGAAGCAGAGTACGAAGCCCTCATTTTTGGGCTCACGCTATCACAAGATCTGTCAATACAAAACATTGAGGTGATATGCGACTCACTCCGGATTGTTAACCAAGTACAAGGACTATACGCAGCCAAAGACGTCAAGATGATGGCTTATCTACAGATCATGAAGGACCTAGCGGTAGAATTCAAGAGCTTTAGCATTAAACAAGTCCCTCATGACTCCAATGCCCAAGCAAACGCTCTAACAAATCTAGGATCGGCCATCAACCCAAACGACTTCCCTACAATCCCATTTGTTCATATCACGACCCCCGTAGTCACCAAACTCCAAAAACACCCTGTAAATGCCGACCCTTGCTACAAGCACGGAAAATCTATCCCTGTAAAGAGGTGGTGTCGGCAGAACTGGGAAACCACACTGAAGATGACATCATCTCAAACAAAGATGACTAGACACGTCCATATATCATATGACTCAAAGAAGGCATTCTTCCAGCCGACAAAATGGAAGCCAAGCAACTTAAGGTACACTCCCTATCTTTCCACTTGATAGAAGGTGAACTATTCAAAATATATGTCACAAGCCCACTACTGTGATGCTTGGAAGAAAACCAAATACAACTCATCCTACAATCTCTACACGATGGCGAATGTGGCAATCATACGGGAGGACGTAGCTTGTCTAGCAAAGCACTAAGAAAAGGCTATTATTGGCCAACAATGAATTACGACACAACACAATACGTCAAGAGATGCGACGCTTGTCAGCGACACGCTCTCATTCCTCATCAACCGTCAAAGTTGCTATACCCGACATTATCTCCCTGGCCGTTTATGCGATGGGGCATGTATATCGTTGGAAAACTGCCACAATCATCGGGACAACGAGTGTTCTTTCTGGCCATGACAAACTATTTTTTAAAACAAGATCAAGTTGTCACATATTCTCAACACCGTCGATGAACTCCGGAAACAAACAATGATAAGGATGGTGAGATACCAACAGAATTACGAGCAGTTATAACAATAACGTCACGATCAAAGTATTCAAAATTGGAGATTGGGTACGAAGATAAGTGTTCGCAAATACCAAAGATCCGGCCGGTGGCAAGCTAGCCCCACAATGGGAAGGACCCTATCTGATCAAGGAGATAGTCGAACAAAGAGTGTACCGATTAGAAACACACGACGGACTACCAATCCTGATGAGCTGGAACGCCACACACTTAAAACTTTATCATTTCTGAAACCTTATCTTTCTTACAACTTGCATTATTATTTGATTTACTTTCACATAACTCATACTAACTTATGCATCAGAGGGTCTTGTGTATTTCTTGTATAGCCCCCCAATGGACAATTCCTCATGATCTTGTGTATTTCTTGTATACAAAAGACAGGTTAAACTTGGTACCAAGACACTATGGCAGATCTGATACACATTACATAAAAGCGCTAACATTACACGATCAATACAAGGAGATAAGAAACAAAACTAATTCATCACCACAAAAGATCGGACCTTCAAGTTGCGTATCTATTATTCTTATAAACAAAATCCTCTCCAACATACATTACAAGTTGTACAACTGACAAATATACGAACATATCCACATGTCTGAATGACCAAACGCCATGAAATCAGCACGCGACGCTCCGCACCAATTAAGGCTACCTGTAACAAAAAACAAACAAAAAACAATACAAGATATGCAAGCACGTAATTCAAACAACATATAATACGCGACCCGTGATGGTAGACATGTCGCCAAAACATTATCCATCCGCTACTGTGACAGATCAAACCAAATATTTAAGCTTGTTCACACAACATGAGCAAAGATACCAAATACCAAAACAATCGACACAATGGCAAAACACTACCAGAACAACATCAAAACAATTCCACATCACTAAAACACAAGGGACTAAGATTTTCCTGACTTCTCCGCAATATCGAGAGGGGCAAAGTCAAAAAGAACACTTAGGGCAGCATCACGTAAAGTCTCGTCATCGACGATAACGTCTCCATCCTCCTCATCAGGGACATCTTAAAATAGACCGGCCAACTACAGCAATTCTTCCCCAAGTTTGCCAGCCTCCGGGGGAAATATCATGCTAGTTTCTTCTTCTCCTTCTCTAGGTTCCATGAAGAATGTTCACCACGACTGAACTCTTCCATCGCTTTGATACAAACCTGCAGCGAAAAATATGTACCCAGATGACCCGCACACTGCGCATGACGATACTGAGCTTCCTTCAATGATTTAACCTCCCCCTCTAACTCAACGATCCGTCCTTTAGCAACTTCCCACTTAGTAGCCTTCTTCTCAGCGTCGGATAACTATTCCTCCGTCAGTTTCAACTGAACAGTAATGTTGATGATTTGCCCTGTCAGTCGCTTTACCTCTTTAGAATGATCGGCTCGTATGCGCAAGATCCACGACTGATGAATGATCAGCTCGCATGCAATCCACAATTGACGAATGATCAGCTAGCATACGATCCACAACTGATAAAGCCGACACAGCATACTAAAGCGCCTACGCTAGAGAAAGAAACATCAGACGACAAAAGAAAAAAGAGAGAAACATAACGAATTAAGAAGACACGACTAATACCTTCCAAGTAAAGATCCCATCATCATTCACTATCTCGGTCACAGGCAACTTTTCCAGAGACTTTCTCATCAACGCATCATGGTCAAACGCTAAATCGGTAAGCAGTGTATAGGAATTCATACCCACGGGCGCCTCGAGCACAACCCGCCTTCCTCTTCATCCCAAAAGATTGAGAAACTGGAGAACCCACAGATCCCATCTTGATCGGAGCGGGTGATTTAGAGCCCATTGCCAGAAGCTTCTAGTCGATCGTCTCTTTTCCGGATAGACGAGGAGTAGATCTTCCTGATCGGGAAACCGCACAACACAGTAAGAAGGCCATAACAAAAGCGACAAACCAGAAGCAAACCTGGGAAATGGAACAAGTGCCTTGTGACTTGGCGGCAAAAGGGGTCCTCATCGTAATGGGAGTCGCGGGATTCTCAACGAGGCAGTACACGTTCACAAACACCCTCTCTTGCTCAGGAATAGCCAACAAAAGGGTTGTAACTGCGCTAGAATCTGAACCTTCCGCTATGTGATCTAACGCAGGAACTGCACGACAAAAAAGTTAATGGAGTGATAAAATGGATAGGTATCACGCAAATACACATTGCCAGTTGTTCGCCAGTCATCGCAAAGAAACGAGCAATTAATCTCATTCTCCATCGACTAACGAAAAAGAACCACGATCATGGACATCAACCTGACCCACGATAGGTTCTCGATCTCGACGCTTTCGTAACTGTAATCGGGAAGAACCTCGAGTAGCTAAATAGTAGGTGTGCCAAAGGTCTTCTACATCAAGGTCAATCCCTAGTCTAGCCGATAACAAATCGATCACCCTCAATAAACGCCAGGCTTGGGGCATAACTTGGCAAGGTGCCAACTGAAAGATGGTTAGAAAAATTCTAACCGACAAAGAAAATGGGAAAGTATGATCGGTTGTGAAAGGGTATTCGTGCAAGCATATCCACCCTTTCTTCCTCTAGTCAGCTCTCTCACAGGGGTGAGGAAGTTGCGCCACTGTCGACCCGGGAAACTCCTCGATGTCCATGATAACATCTTAGGGTTCCCGCCTTTAACTCGCTATGACCCAAGAGTTTCAAGGGAACGAAATCAGAGCTCTTATCCTCCATACTATTAGATTCGACATTAGCTACTAACGCCTTAGGCATCATAGGCGAAAAATGCAAGCGCAAACGGTCATGAAATTTGAAAAAGTTTGAAACTTTCGGAAAGGAAGCAGAAGAGTTACCAGAGAGATGAAGGAAGTTGCAGAAGAGCGATGTGAAAGATGACTAAGGTCAAATCCATTTAACGGCATCATCTAGGAAAAGGCGGTTGATATCCCCAAACTTCTGCCATGGCTCGATCACCGCCATGTGTCCTCATGCTTCTGCATTCGGCGCTAACCTCTTTCAGATGAAAGTGAAGAGTCTGATTGGGCTCAACCCCCTCTTCACTTTGGGGCAATTGTTGGACCAAGGATTTCCTAGATCAAGGCCCACGATAGAATCATTAGGCTGGCGGCCCAACACTCTAGAAGCAGGAGCCCATATAAACCGACCAGAACAAACTACCACGCTATGATCTGATGCGACCAATGGTTAGACGATCGGAGAATTAATTCCATAAGAGAAGATCCAACAAATGGCGAGATTCTAGGAGCCTTTATTTAACGGAAATATTCTGTACACTCCATTTTTTTTTCTGGGTACACTACAGTTTGAAACGCAGAAATCTTGCTTAAGTAAGATTTCTGCGTTTCAAGGCAAAATGTACCCAGAAAAAACGTTTCTGTATAAATTTGAAACGCAGGTATTTTGCTTAAGCAAAATAGCTGCGTTTCAATTTATTTTATTTTTTTAACTGAAACGCAGGAATCTTGCTTAAGCAGGATTCCTGCGTTTCAAATATCTGAATTTTGAAAATATTACAGTTTTGAAACGCAAAAATCTTGCGTTTCACTATAAAAAAAAAATTCCCAAAATTGCAATTTTTTCCATAATCATGTAGAAAATTTCAATACGAGTCCGTACATATAAAATTAGTCCAAAACGGACATCGTTTGCCCCTCCAAAAGCCCAAAAAACGAAGTCTTCCTACACTTTTTTTTACAATTTGGTGCCCAGCATATAGGGCATTGTAGTGATTTTTTTTGGTATTTTCGGCATTTTTCTACTATAATTTTGTATAAGATTTTAATACGAGTATATAACTATACGTTAGAACCATAATATATAATTATAGTATATAACTATACAATATAACAATATTATATAACTATACGATATAACAATAGCATATAGCTATAGTATAAAACAGTACGATATAACAATAGTATATAACTATAGTATGAAACTATACGATATAACCATAGTATATAACTATTCGTTAGAACCATAATATATAATTATAGTATATAATTATAGTATATAACAATAGTATATAACTATACGATATAAAATTTGTATATAACCATAGTACGTTAGAACCATATTATATAATTATAGTATATAACTATACGATATAACCATGGTAAATAACTATAGTATATAAATGAATGATATAGAAATAGTATATATATAACTATACGATATAACTATAGTATATAACCATAGTATATAGTTATATATTATGATTATATCTTATAGTTATATCCAATTTGGTTATATCTTATGGTTATATCCTATAGTTATATACTATGGTTATATCTTATAATTATATCCAATTTGGTTATATCTTATAGTTATATCCTATAGTTATATACTATGGTTATATCTTATAGTTATATCCAATTTGGTTATATCATATCGTTATATCATATAGTTATATACTATGGTTATATATTATAGTTATATCCTTTAGTTATATACTATGGTTATATCCTATAGTTATATACTATGGTTATATCTTATAGGTATATCCAATTTGGTTATATCTTATGGTTATATCCTATAGTTATATCCTTTAGTTATATACTATGGTTATATCCTATAGTTATATACTATGGTTATATATTATAGTTATATCCTTTAGTTATATACTATGGTTATATCCTATAGTTATATACTATGGTTATATCTTATAGGTATATCAAATTTGATTATATCATATCGTTATATCCTATAATTATATACTATGGTTATATCTTATAGTTATATCCAATTTGATTATATCATATCGTTATATCATATAATTATATATTATGATTATATCTTATACTTATATCCAATTTGGTTATATCTTATGGTTATATCCTATAGTTATATACTATGGTTATATATTATAGTTATGGTTATATTGTATAGTTATATCCAGTTTGGTTATATCTTATGGGTATATCCTATAATTATATACTATGGTATATAACGATATGATATAACCAAATTGGATATAACTATAAGATATAACCATAGTATATAACTATAGGATATAACGATATGATATAACCAAATTTGATATAACTATAGGATATAACCATAAGATATAACCAATTTGGATATAACTATAAGATATAATCATAATATATAATTATATGATATAATGATACGATATAATCAAATTGGATATAACTATAAGATATAACCATAACATATAATTATAGGATATAACGATACGATATAACCAAATTGGATATAACTATAAGATATAACCACATTATATAACTATAGGATACAGTCATAAGATATAACCAAATTGGATATAACTGTGATACCCCGTATTTTTGTAAGGTTATTTTGGGAATTTTTGGAATTTTCCCGAGTGCCCGTTTAGCACGTCGAATTTAATTCAGGTAGCTTGAGACATTCTGTAATGTGCTATGTATCTGTAATATTTTTCTCAGTGAAATAAAATACAGACAACGTGCTTCAGATGTTTTTACGCGTTCACGAACGGTGATAGTTATATACTGTGGTTATATCTTATAGTTATATCAAATTTGATTATATCGTATCGTTATATCATATAACTATATACTATGGTTATATCGTATAGTTATATATATACTATTGCTATATCGTTCATTTATATACTATAGTTATATACCATGATTATATCGTATAGTTATATACTATAATTATATATTATGGTTCTAACATACTATGGTTATATTCAAATTTTATATCGTATAGTTATATAATATGGTTATATATTATAATTATATATTATGGTTCTAACGAATAGTTATATAATATGGTTATATCGTATAGTTTCATACTATAGTTATATACTATTGTTATATCGTATTGTTATATACTATAGCTATATGTTATTGTTATATCGTATAGTTATATATTATTGTTATATCATATAGTTATATACTATTGTTATATCGTATAATTATATACTATGGTTCTAACGAATAGTTATATATTATGGTTATATCGTATAATTTCATACTATTGTTATATACTATAGCTATATGCTATTGTTATATCGTATAGTTATATACTATTGTTATATTGTATAGTTATATACTATAATTATATATTATGGTTCTAACGTATAGTTATATACTCGTATTAAAATCTTATACAAAATTATAGTAGAAAAATGCCGAAAATACCAAAAAAATTCACTACAATGCCCTATATGCTGGGCACCAAATTGTAAAAAAAAATGTAGGAAGACTTCGTTTTTTGGGCTTTTGGAGGGGCAAACGATGTCCGTTTTGGACGAATTTTATATGTACGGACTCGTATTGAAATTCTCTACATGATTATGGAAAAAATTGCAATTTTGGGGAAAAATTTTTTTTAGTGAAACGCAAGATTTTTGCATTTCAAAACTGTAATATTTTCAAAATTCAGATATTTGAAACGCAGGAATCCTGCTTAAGCAAGATTCCTGCGTTTCAGTTTAAAAAAAAATAAAAAATTGTAAAATACCTGGGTACATTTTAAGCAAAATACATGCGTTTCAAATTTATACAGAAATGCTTTTTCTGGGTACATTTTGCCTTGAAACGCAGAAATCTTGCTTAAGCAAGATTTCTGCGTTTCAAACTGTAGTGTATCCAGAAAAAAATTGTAGTGTACAGAACCTTTGCCTTATTTAATGGAGCAATAATCATAGGACTACGGTATAAAAGGACAGTTTTGTGGTTCCTTATAAATAATCTAACGCATAACTTCACGTGACACAGATAAACGATCTATGGAGAATACTAGCAATTAGGCTTTGAGATATAGTTCTTACTACGGGAATTGTACACGATACATATCTCATAGCCCATCGAGGGAGATAAGTTGTAACTTGTTCTTATCATTAGATTTAATTATTTCTTTAGCTTTCTTGTCATCGTTTAATTTCCTATTGGATCGCCTTGGTTCGACTAGTTGTCCCTCAATTTAGCAAATTGAGATCTATTGATCTTATTTGCCCAAAACACCTGTGATGGTTGATATATAAGGTTGGTGGACTACTCCTTCTATAGTCAAATGGTTTTGGATGAAACCCTATCTCACTTATATATTAGATTTATATGCGCTTATGTTCTCATATTTATCGTGTCCCTAGTTTATCTACTCACATACATTAACACCTCTATACCCCCTTCAAATTAAAGAAGAGTAAGAGAGAACGAGAATTCAATTTCAATTTTCTTTTCTCCAAAAGTGATTTGGATATTTATTTCAATCCGACATCATTAAACTATTAGGGCTCGTTTGGTACTATATCTGGAATCGGGTTGGGATAGGGAATCGGGTTGGAATATGAATGAGTTTAAGTGGGTTTAGGAATGACTCATACCTTGATGGGAAGGTGGGTATGAGATTGTGTGTTAAATGTTGGAATGGATGATTCCAGGTATGACTCATTCCAGAAAAAAATTATAACCAAACACAAGAATGGGTATGGGTGATTCCTCATACCGATTCTTGATACCCAAGGTATAGTACCAAACGGGGCCTTAATTCAAATCCTAAACAACTTTGACAATGGGATTCTCTCTGGCGATTACTTCTATCCCTACCTCTTAAAAATCATAGCTATAATTGTGACGAGTCACAATATCGGTACTCTGCGTAGAAAATGTTGTCTCATTGGGAAGCGAAGCATGTGTAAGGCATGAGGTCATACAAGTGCCATACCATGCCAACCCAGGGAGTTTTCAAGAGGTCACCCATCCTAGTACTACTCCAGCCCTAGAACACTTAACTTCAGAGTTTTTTGTCCTAACTTGAATCCTGAAAGAGAAGAGCTCTTATTGACATGGTTAACACTTCTAATCCATATAAGGGATCACAATTCAGAGTGTTACAATCACCCCAAATTAAACCCTTGACGACCTCGTCAAGGCCAAAGACCAACTTATGAGGTGAGTGACCGTCCACCGGACCAAGACCACTTGTAACCAGAGTTGTCTCTGATACCATTTGTATGGCTTGGGGCCATAGAATTACCATCTCATGACAACCCGGTGAGTTCCCAGGAGGTCACCCATCTTGATACTACTCTCGCCCTAACACGCTTAACTTTAGAATTCTTTGTCCTCACTTGAATACTGAAAAGGAAAAGCTCTTGTTGACATAAGTAACACTTTTAATCCTTATAAGAGATAACAAATCCGGAGTGTTACAAAATATCAAGCCAACCTTTCTCTAGCAACCAGACCAATGGTTCACCAGTCGCTTGGCCATATTTGCCCGTTTTTAATCATAGAAGGTGTTTGCAGGGGGGGTGTTGGAAACGATACTCCAAACCTTGTTAGAACGCAACATGTTAAGGTGCATGAAATCGTCTTTATGACCTCAACAAAGCGGATTTGGACGAGGAGAGGTGCGGATGAAACATATCTGGCACATTTTTTGAATTTTAGGCCCATAAAGATTTTTGAGTGAACTTTTTTTTCCGTGGTCAAATTTCGAAAGAATTGTTCTTGATGGAAGGAAGAAGACCAGGATTATAATGAAGGATTATTTTTTTGTAAAAGAGACACAATACTCTCTATTCTTTATTCAACCAATGAAGCACTAAACCCCTTACATCTTCATCTAAAACAAAATTAACAATATTTGGAGAGTCTAAAAGGAAGTGTAACCCCAAACTAAATGAAAAATCATAATTAGCTAGTTCGTCGACAAGACGTTAACCTCCTAAAACACATGAGTAAACCGGACTATCCAGTCCTTAGATAGAAACCATTGCATGTACATACCATGAAGAAAAGGGGATACGAAACAACAACCCATTCTTGAGAAACCCCGCCATAAATTTTGAGTCAAATATCGGCGATCAAACGACGATGCTCCAACTCTAAAGCTATATGAAGGCCATAACAGACTCCCCATAGTTGTGCTATTGGTGCAAAACACATCCCAATACTCAACATAAACCCACGTAGCCACCTACTTCAGTAATCGCGGATAGCACCACCAGCCGCAACCATGCCCATGTTACCACGAGATGTCCCATCAGTGTTCAATTTGGTCCACCCATAAGCCAGCAAAATTCGAGAAATCAGTCGCTCCCTTCTCATGCTAACATGGTGATTGCGAGACATAGCGTATGGCTAGACCAATTATCCTTAGCCTTAGTCCAAACGGACTCCACATGGTAAAGCCACACACAATTCCATTCAAACACAACCTCGTTTCTCCACCTCCATCCGCACCAAATAGTAGTAGCAAACACCATCGACCAAGGAACCCCATCACCATCAGTCTAAGGCCGATCGATATTTCTGAAAAAACCCATTGAAGCAGCGAGAGTTGAAAAAATCCAGCATGCTCATTCATGGAAACCAACTGGCGCCAAATGTCAAAGATACACCGACTGTCGCATAGCGCACATGGGTTATTGTTTTGATTTGACCCCTATAAATCATAATTTGCCAATTTACACTGAAACCGCTCTCGATTAGTGAGGATACGTCGATGGATTACCAACTACAGAAACACTCGAATCCGCTCGGGCACCAGAACAATCCAAACACAATTGAAGAACTTAGAAGACTGGTCCCTCAAGGAGGTATCTTCACATATTATCTTGTAAGTGGAGAAAACTGAATAACTGTCATTTGCATTACCTCACCGAGCAATACGGTTAGTGGATCCCGGAAGACCATCCAAGGCCAAGGCTGCAAGTTTCAGGCGGTATGAGTGATCAAGCCAAGGACTAAGCTCTGACATATTCCAGCACACCCTCTGCACCTAGTACGGCACAACCTTGAAGTTATGGAGGTTTGGCGGGAGAGAGAACAATCCTACCTCATCCAGAGGACCCTCAAGGAGCCACCGGTCCTTCCAAAAGTCAACCAACTGCCCATTTTCAAGAGCCCATCGAACACCCAACCATGCAACCTGTTTAAGGCCCACCATAATACTCCTCCAAGTGGTTGAAGAGCCCTTTTTAGCATATAACTCATGTAGAGTATGAACATCTCTCATCTTATACTTCAATAGAAGAACCTTGGCCGACAGACTCTCTGTATCATGTAACAAACACCATCCAAGCTTCCCAAGTAGAGACAGATTCATTTGTTTAAGGCGAAGAATGCTAAGGCCCTCCTCAACCTTGGGCCGATACACGATACTCCAAGAGACAACATGAATTTTATGCTCATCATCAGTATTTCTACACACAAAGTACCTTCCAAGCTGATGCAACTAATGAAGAGTATGATCCGGTTGATGAACCGAACTCATAGTATGAATGGGAATAGTCGAAAGAACAAACTTAGTTAAGATAATTTGACCCGCTAAGCTCAAGTGTCTCCCCTTCTGATGTGATTCTGTCCCACATCATATACAACTTGCATAGATAAGCCAACACCAAGCCACAAGGCATGCCAGTGCCTGCGCCAGCCTCACCCGTTGTCGCACACCCGACTATGCCTAGATTAGGGTTTTTCAAAACCCTTGCACAAACATTCCCATAACCGAGCAAATTCCATACTATTCCACATGATCATGATGATCCAGGAGTCATGCCAAATTTGGGAACATTTCGAGCAAATTTTCCAAGCCATTTGCTTAGGGGTACTTGGGTGCGCAAGCCGGTGAAAAGGACCTCCACACTTCATCACGATCAGTTCACTTTTGCCCAAGAACTTTTGGGCTCATTAGTAGAGTTGGACCATGAGAAACATACTAGCCAAATTTCAGCTCAAGTGCACGAGTGGAACTCAAGTTGTTTCAAGTAGGTTTTTAAAGAATCGCACACGATGCCTTTCTACGACACTGACAATAAGTCAGAGGGCCACACCAAGAGTCTCATGGATATTGTCATGCAAAGAGTCTTATTTTATCCACATGTTGGGATATACGAAGAGTCAATCTATTAACATCCATCATGAGAGATATTTGAAGAGTTTGAATTTCAAAGGCTATCATTCATAGAGTTATTTCAAGAGTCACCCACCTACTTAACTCTTAATAATGTGAAGAGTTTTTGTTTTCCTATACAAGGCTTGTTATGCCTCATAGTTAGGTGACAAGGATAAGAAAAACATCAAGCTGTAAGATTTGTTTAAGCTATTTTCAATTCAGATTTACTTGTTCTTATTTCCTCTTGATTTATTTGTTAGTGGCAACTATCCATTCAAACACATCAAACCCGAAATCAATCCAAGAAGGTGGTACCTATCCTATGTCTGATCAAGTTCAAACCTTGCTTGTTTCTTGGTGGTACCTATCCAAGATTTAATCAAGTCACTCAATATTTTTTGGTGGAACCAATCCAAGAAGACATTGAGAGCTTATCCCTCATTCATTCATCTCCCCGCCGCCATCTTGACTTCTAGCAAGAAGAGCTCTTGTTGATCCTCCTTCCCAAGGACTTTCCCCCAAGAACTGACATGTCAAGGATCCTTGATTTTACAACACCTTCCAACCCGCAAGACGCGGGTTCACACGTTTTATAGTATCATGAAACATATCCTTATTCATTCGGGATTGCAAGATCGACATACCCAAATACTTGCCAAGATTTTGAGTGAAAAAGAAGCCACTTTTAGTACCAATACGAGAAATCAGGTGTCGTCCAACATTTGAGGAGAAGTAAATCTTAGAGTTTTCCAAACTAATTTTTTGACCAGATATTGTACAACATCTAGAACCCCTTTAATCACCTTGATTTTTGACTAGATATTTGGCCGCCAAACACCAGACCTAACAACACGCACAATTGAGTGGCACAATCGCTTAATGTATAGAACAAACATGTGTGAAGAAATGGATCACCTTGTATAATCCCACGTCGAGGAGAAAAAATGTCGGTAAACCTTTCCATTTCATAACAAAACCATCGATGTTATTTAAATACAAGGCATTATCCACTCGATCCAGGAGTTAGAAAACCCCACAGTAATCATACTATCTTTTAGAAAATCCCATATGAGTTAATCATATGCCTTATCGAGATCAAGCTTGAGCAGTATCTATCCCTTCCAACCTTTCTTCCTCCTCATAGAATGAACCATCTCCTTAACATTATCAGAGCTCAAACACCCCAAAATAAAGCTACATTGCGTAGACCCAACAAGCTTCGAGATCACCCCGTTTTTGTAATGAAGGATTTTACTCAGTGTTGTTATTTTCATTGGATAAAATTATTTTTATATTCCTTTAACTATTATGGAAATGACATGTCATTAATCTTATAATCTCAACCATCGTACTCTGGCTACCATGTCATCACTAGTTGTCGGAATTTCCACCGGATAGTAACATAATACATTTTTGGTGAACATGACAGTAGTTTTATTTTTTATAAAGGCAAACATTCGGACCCTTTCAACAAGAAAGGCTATCCAAAATCATCCGAATGAATGATCTTTACAAAAAGAGTACCAAAACTATCAAAAGTAGAGTTCAAACTGATGAACTCATATCTACTGTGAAGAAGAGGATCCACAGTAGTGGAAGAAGTAAAAGGAGAAAGAAGACGTCTGAAGGCTTGAAGAGCAGGAAAAGGAATAGGATGAGTAGCAAGAAAATCCGCAGCACGATTGGCCTCCCTAAAGCAATGTTGTACCTGAAAGGAAGTGAAAGAAGAAAGTAAAGCAGTAATATCATTAATAATATTGTGAATTTCCCAGGGTACTTTTCAAATGGTCCTGATAGAGTTAATGACTACAAGATTATCTCCTTCAATAACTAAATGTTGAACCTGACGTTGAGCTGTATATTGAATGCCAAAAAGTGAAGCTAGGGCCTCCATTTTAAGCACTGAAATAGAAGGGATTTGCTCACGATGGAAGGCGAGGACATTACTATTGTGGTCACGGAGCAGGTACCCCAAATGAGATGAATCATCCTGTTTTCTAGAACCATCAAAATTTAGTTTGATTCAATTCGGAGGAGGTTTCTTCCATATTCGATTTGTGGAGCGTAAACGGTTACGTTTTATAGGTGCTGAATTGACTACTTTATTGGAAATGATCCAGTCTTGTAAATGCAGAAATGCGTGTTGCGCCGGACAAGTTGTCAAGGAAGGAATGTGGTCTCGAAACATAAGAGTATTCTGATAATTCCAGAGAGACCACCAGAGAAAAAGTAGAGGCATGATATGTAAATCAAAGTGTTTGAAGTACTCAAAGTTGAATATGAAGTCTGGTGTGAACTGAAGAGAAAAGAAAACCTGTAACTTATTTTCAAGTTTAGAGATCATCTGTTGAGTGAAGAGGCAAGTAAAAAAAATGATTCAAATCTTCGTTGTTATGGGAACAAAACTACAAGATGCAGGAACTCTAGAAAAGTGTCCATTGAGTCGCTCAATAGTAGGTAAAGCATCAACCAAAGATTTCCAAAGGAAGTTCTGGATTTTCGGTGGAATTCATAACTTCCAAAGCCAGGAAAGGGAAGTTGAAGTAGGTTGTGGGACATGAGATTGAAAAATTGCACGAGTTGATTTGACCGTGAAGTTACCGTCCGAATTCATTTTCCAGATGATACGATCTTCCAAGGGGAAAGAAGGAATATGGATCTTAAGAATTTGATCAATAAGAAACTGTGGTAAAAGTTGTTGAAGTTGAGGAACATTCCATTGATTGAAACTTGTAATGAAAAAAGAAACTATTATATTAACCGGAGTGGAATGATTGTAGTAGGAGAATAAAGTACCTTCAGCGAGCCAAGTGTCAGTCCAGAACTTGATAGTTTTGCCATTTCCAAGTTCCCAACATATCCAACTGCGAAACACATCGCGGAGATGTAGGAGTCTTGAAAATTAACAAGATTGTTTAGGCTTAGTTTTATAAGAGAAAAGGTCAATGGAACAAAGATATTTTTCAACAATAATGTGACACCATAAAGAATCCTAAGAAGTCAATAATTTCCATAGTAGTTTAAGTTGTAATGCTTTGTTCATGTCAGAAGCTTTATACAAACCAAGACCGCCAGCAGATTTTGGTTTACAGATACTATCCCAACTAATAAGAGCATGATAATTAGCTTGAGATTTATTCCAGAAAATTTTTTTGTTTATTTTATCAATGTCATTACAGACAGATTGGGGAAGTAAGAAACTTTGCATAAGATAATATACTTTGGATAACAAACTGGATTGAATGAGGATAAGACGTCCTGCTTGAGATAGTGAATTGGCTTTCCACCTCGACAATTGTTTCCGAAAGGAATTCAAGGAATAATCAAAAATTTCCTTTTTAACTCGACCCTTACTATAGGAATACCAAGATATTTCTTCATAGAAGTATTAACCTGAATATTGAGGATGATCGCAAGTGACTGTTGTTGTGATGAAGATATATTGGAAGAAGTTTGAAATGAACTTTTGTGGAAGTTGATAGACAAACCTGAAGTATAATTGAAATCTCAAAGTATTTGTTGAATATATAACATATTTGTTTGTGTTGCATTTGCAAAGATGAGAGTATCATCAGTAAAAGTGAGGGACGGGATACAAGTCCTGTTACGAGTTAATTTAATACCAACCTTAGGATTGCTAGTCTGTGATTGTATTGTAAGAGTTCTGGAGAGGAATTACATAGAAATGATAAAAAATAAATGGAGCAATCGGGTCACCCTATCAGAGGCCACATGTAGGATGAAAAAGAGGACCAGGTTCATTGTTAACAAGGACAGAAAAAGAGGTAGATGTAATACAGGTCATAAGTAAATTAACCCTTCGATGAGAGAAGCCAAATTTTAGGAGTATTGTCATGATAAAATTCCAATTGAGTTTATAATAAGCTTTTTCCATATCTAGTTTTAAGGCCATCCAACCTTTCTTACCTTTTCTTTTGATATGAAATGAATGAAAAATTTCATGAGCAATTAGAATGTTATCTTGAATAGAATGACCTTCAATAAAGGCCCCTTAAGATGGACTAATAATCTCGGGCAATACAGATTTGAGTCTGTTAGCCATAATTTTAGTGATAATTTTGTATGTCGTATTGCATAAACTAATTGGATGGTAGTGATTGATAGTAAGGGGGTTTTCATTTTTGGGGATCAGTGCAATAAAAGAATGCGCACATTCTTTGAGAAGTTGTCCAGAGTGAAAGAATGCCTGAATGGCATGGGTTAATGATTTTCCCACTAAAGGACAATAATGTAAATAGAATTCAGCTGGGAAGCCGTTACGGCCAGGCGTTTTATTTGCAGGCAGGTTAAAGATGACTCGTTTAATTTCAGTATAAGTTGGAGGGGCGAGCAAACAAAAGTTATCATCAGGGGTTATAAGCGTAGGAACAATATGTAAGTCCATAGAAATTCTGGGATGTAAAGTCGAAGCCGTAAAACGAGATTGAAGTTCTTGTGAAATCACCTGTTGGATAAGGTAATGGTCGTGGAATGTACAACCATCCTGTGTTTGAAAAGAAGTAATTCTTTGTTTATAACTTTTGATTTTGGCCAAAGAATGAAAATATTTAGTTTTTTTAATCAATGTTAGAGAGGTGAATTGTTTTGGCTCGCTGTTTCCAGAATAAGTGCTGATATTCGAGCAATTTATTATACTTCAAAAAATGTCTTCGATAAAGATCTGAAATTCGCGGATTACAATTAGGTTGCAGTAGTTGGAGCTGTAGTTCAGCTAGTTTATGCTCAGTACTTTTAAGTTGTTCAAAGTTGTTATGGTTTTTTTATTTAGACCAGGATTTAGTATAGGCTTTCAATAGTTTTTGTTTCATATAAAGTTTAAAAAACACGAAAGAACAAGAAAGTGTATTTTTCCAAACCCGATGAACAAGCACCTTATAGGTTGTATCAGTGGTCCATGCTGTTTCAAAACGGAAGGGGAATCTTCGAAAAGGTTGCATATGACCTAAAGAGGTAGTAATGAGACAATGATCAGATGTAGTGAATGGATGATGTTGGACAGTAATGGGAAGGTAGTAGTGAAGATAGGATGTATTAGAACACGATCTAGTCTTTCATAAGTTGTGTTAAATGTTGAGGGAGATTTTCTCCAAGTAAAAGGAAATTCGGAGTACAAAGTGTCAAGAAGTCCAAAATCTGAAATGAAATTATTTAGTCTATAGAAACGGTAAGTAGCAGGTAATAGGCCTCCGTGATTATCACAAGGAGAAAGGATGTCATTCATGTCACCAATAATCATGACTGGAAGGTTAAATGATATAATCAACTTCCCAACCTGTTCCCAGTAGTCAGGTTTCAGAGCTTCTCTACTAAGGAGCATAGAGAAATAATAGAAGGAATAGGAGATCTTTGTGAGAAACTTTTAACAATATGATATTGGAGTTATTAAATAGTAGAACAAGGGATTGTAGAATTGGGGAATTGTTTGGAAGATGTCAAAGTCCTCCTTTGGATCCCAAGGCAGGAGATGTCACAACATATTTGAATTTGAGTTTGTTGAAAAAAGACGGACTTGGTTATTCATTAGTTTTTGTTTCAGCTAAAGATAACATATAAAGTTGGTTATGTCGTTTCATAAAAGTGATTTCTGTCGAGAAGTGGGGTCGACGAACCCTTCTATAATTCCAATATCCGATTTTCATTTAAAATATATATTGTTATTGAAGTAACTAGTTGTCATACTTGAGTAAGCTTATGGTTAAGTACGAGGTTAAGTATGTCATCAATGAAATCCAGTGGTATCAGTTGAGTGGCTTCATAAAAAAGAATTCACCGATTTGCATATATACCCTAAATGGGTTTTGCATTTGCAAAAATACATGGTTGACTTTTTTTTTTGCATATATACACCATTTGGTGTATTTTTGCAAAATATTAAATCTTTTTTTTTAATTCAAAAAGTAAATTAAATCCATGAAATTAGAGAAAAGAAAAGGGAAATGAAATGAAAAGCAAAAAAATACACAAATATCATTAATTATTATTTTCTTTTCCAAATTTTTCTATCAAAATTCCCTCCCAAATTTTCCTCTCAAATACATAACTTTTCCCTCCTAAATACAACTCAATTAATTTCATCAATTTTCACTCTCCTTTTTTCTAAATTTAGTATACTGAATTATTAATTTTGAACCCAAACCCAAATTAACTCAAATTCATTTCCTTGTCTAAATTTCCCAGATTCACAATCTGCAAATTAACTCAAATTCATGTAACTAAAACAAATTAACTCAAATTAACTCAATTTCCCAGATTCACAATCTGCAAATTAACTCAAATTCATGTCTAAATTTCCCAGATTCACAGTCGCCACTCCTGTTCGATTTCCTCTCCGAGCTCTAGTCGATTTATGGATTTGCTTCGGTCGCTATTTGTCAGCTCCAGATCATGCTCCGGTCGCCACCGTCTAGACCGACTTCTTGGAGTCTCTGTTTTGGGCGTATTTTGCATGTTGGGAAGAAGATGGTAGCGGCGTCTTTTACTTCTTCACGAACCTTCGCCGCAATTACTGATCTGGTTTCCTCCGTCAAGGCTGGGTTGCAGAGATCCCGATCTTTTGCAGAGATCCAAGATCCGGTTTCGTGCGACTTTTGTTGTCTGGGAGGAAGATGATTCCGGCGCCTCCTTAATCTTCATGCTCCCTCGCCGCGCGCCGCGCTGCCAGTGGAGGTCGATTCGAAGGCTCGCCGGTTCTCTTGCTCATAATTGCGTTGTCCTCTCAACTGCTCAGCGGCTTTAGATCTGGCCTTCCATTTTGCTATTCGCGCCGCCGACTGAAGTTGCCGGTTATTTCCCTGGTTCGACCGCCGGTGCCGATTATGGTGACCTCAATTTTGGGGTTCTGTTGGTATGGCCGGTTGTGGCAACTGTTCTTCTTCTTCCACGTTCTTTGGTCTTAGGCAAATGCTTTTTTGATGTTTTTCTGGTTTTGTTTGTTTTGCCCTGTTAATATCCCTTGTTTTAGTTTATTTTGTATTTCCTGTTCTTGTGTTTCTGTTTTGTTTAGTATCTTGCCTTGTCCTGTGTTTCAGCTTGAGGGAAATTCAAGTTTTAATCCTTATAAAGTAGAAATTCAAGTGTTTAATATATACAATTTATTTTAGATTTACATACAAGATATACTTATCTTGTCATGGTTCTTTATATATCCTCCACTCCACTGATAGTAAAGGGCAAAAATCAACACTTAACTTTAGTATGTAATGTGACACATTCAATATGGTTTGATATAATCCTACCAACCTACATGATTTGTGTGGTTGGAATTGGTTGTATTGATATTTAGTCGAAAGTAGTTAATGTAATTTTCTTCGTTAATGATATTTCGCATATTGGTCTTCGCATATTCATAGAATTTAACACAATCATGTCATGATTCTATATATATATATATATATCCTGATGGGTTCAATGTGGACAAGTTTGGGTTAAATTGATATGACACAATCATGTCATGATTCCATATATATCATGATAGGTTCAATATGGTTTGATATATATCATGAGTGGCGGTCCGTATCACATAGGAAGAAGAAGAAAATGATTAAAATAGGAAGAAAATGCATAATCATTCCCGTCATACTCACTAACCTATCACGTCGTCTTTAATATGGTTTGAAATTACGCGACATTATCTTAAAGTACTACATTACATAAAACGAAAATAAATAACATGCTTCACAAAGTACTAGATATTACACATATTATCATAAAGTACTAAATATTACATGACATAAGATAGTCACTACACTAAAATGCATTCCAAAATACTTCATAACGTACTAATACGTGATATTAGATAGTCATTATACTAAAGTACTAAATAAATACTAAATATTAGATAAACACTTCTCATGCATAAGAATATGTATCAAGTTGTTGGATAATTAATTTGCTTAATATTTCATGTTTAGATTTGAGTCTTTTGACATATGTTGTTAGAATGAATTTCAATTGTGATATTTATTTTGTTAAAATCGACAATAAAATATCTCATGGATAACAGGAATTTAAGGTTGATAGTATGAAAAATACAAACTTCTCTCTGTTCATTCCGACAATACAAATATACAATGTGACAAAAGTATAAAGACCAATGACATGAAATATTCAGAAAAAGATAATTCGTGCAATTGTACCATGTGACAAAAAATCAATATAGCTTGAACATTGTTCAATTCAATTGTACCATATGCAGCCAGTATACCCTGTCGCTTTGCTTACCCATGCCAATCACCGTCCTCGAACTAATTTCCTGGAGAACACACAACTTGGTAGTTAAAAGAACGAGAAGATTTAGTTCACGAGACAACTGAGCAAAAGATAACAAATGACAAGATAAATTTGGCACAAATAAGACATGATGCAACCAGCAATCTCCATTGTACATCTAGTCGAAACACATGTGACAAAAAATCACATACAAACTTCTCTATGTTCAATTCGTGCAATTATTCCTCCAAATCAGTGTAGCTTGAACATTGTACATCTAGTTTATACATGGGATGAGAGTTGATACAAAGAGCAGCTCCAATACAAAAGCGTGAGATTGAAAACATTACCCAATAGCCATGAAATCCTTTTGACAGCAAATGGACGGTGCTATAAAAGACCGGGTATTCAAACAATGAAAACAACATTAAAATGGATGTTTAGCCGATCTGGCAAAGACAAATATAAAATTCTCTGACATTGTAATTGTTCATTCCAACAATATAAATATACCATGTGACAAAAATATGAACACCATTGACATGAAATATTCGTCCAATGATAATTCGTGCAATTATACCACGTGACAAGGTAAGAAATAATGACATAGTATAATTATATAACTATCTACATATAATAGAAACACAATGGTAAAGGATGATATTTGGTAGAGTTGAAATAAGTTGTACTTTTTGTTTACGTTATGTATATATCATTCTAGTCACTTAGTGAGTATTTTTCCGTCATAAAAGAAATGCCATTAACGCTATTTTTTATACTTTGAAATTTTGGTATTACATTTGAAAATTATTTTAAATAAAATAGAAAGTAGGAAATTTGTTAACGAAAAGTCATAAATGCTATAACTAGAACTTTCAACCTTAAAGCCCTTGTCATAAACTAAAAATTATCCTGTCAACCAGGGTAATATTATTTAAAACCTTACATCTCTTGTCACCAAGTGATAACTTTTCTAACGACATAAGTAAAACAAGTTGTTGTCACTGATTATTTTCAATTCAATGAAATTTTATGTTTCAAGTTTGTACTATTTTAGCGGATGAGTATTTCTCATAGGATAGATTTTAATATATGATAGGATAATTCTAACGTTTAATTACTTCATTAATGAGTGATTACAACATTGAAGCAAAACAAATAATTCTCTTTGCAACTAAAGTGCCTATACAACATTAAATACACTAAAGTACTATAGAAATAAGACAACATTTTCTTCGTTAATGATTTTGCATATACTTCATTAATGAGTGATTACAACATAGGAAGAAAATACATAAGGAATCCTGTCATACTCACTGACATGTCCTGTCTTCTTTAATATGGTTTGAAATTTACGCGATATTATCATAAAGTACTATATTACATAAAACAAAAATAAATAACATGCTTCATAAAGTACTAGATATTAAATATATTATCATAAAATTTAATGTAATTTGCTTATGACTTTTTCTTGTGAACTTTCTTTTTTTCAAAGACATAAGCAAGTCATGGTCGATATGGTTTCAAAGTAGTTGATGCATCTTGTGTGGTTGGAAATGGTTGAATTGATATTTAGTTGAAAGTAGTTAATGTAATTTTCTTCGTTAATGATATTTCGCATATTCGTTTTCGCGCATTCATAGAATTTAACACAATCCTGTCATGATTCCATATATATCCTGACGGGTTCAATATGGTTTGAGATAATCCTACCGACCAATATGAGTGGCAGGTCCATATCACATAGGAAGAAGAAGAGAATGATTAAAATAGGAAGAAAATACATAATCATTCCCGTCATACTCACTGACCTATCCTGTCATATTTAATATGTTTGAAATTGCGCGATATTATCATAAAGTACTATATTACATAAAACAAAAGCAAATAATATGTTTCATAAAGTACTAGATATTACACATATTATCATAAAGTTTAATGTAATTTGCTTATGACTTTTTGCTGTGAACTTTCTTTTCTTCGAAGATAGAAGCAAGTCATGGTCGATATGGTTTCAAAGTAGTTAATGTAATTTGTGTGGTTCAAATTGGTTGAATTGGTATTTAGTCGAAAGTAGTTGATGTAATTTTCTTCGTTAATGATTTCGCATATTCATAGGATTTAACATTATCCTGTCATAATTTAATATATATATATATATATATCCTGACGGGTTCAATATGGACTAGTTTGGGTTAAATTGATATGACACAATCCTATCATAATTCCATATATATCTTGACAGGTTTATAAAAAATATGGTTTGAGATAATCCTACCGACCAATATGAGTGGTGGTCCGTATCACATAGGAAGAAAATGTTTAACCATTCTCGCCATACTCACTGACCTATCATGTCGTCTTTAATATGGTTTGAAATTATGCGACATTATCATAAAGTACTATATTACATAAAACGAACATAAATAACATGTTTCATACACTACTAGATATTACACATATTATCATAAAGTTCAATGTAATTTGCTTATGACTTTTTTGTGAGCTTTCTTTTCGTCAATGACAGAAGCAATCCTGTCATAGAATTTAACACAATCCTGTCATGATTCCATATATATCCTGACGGGTTCAATATGGACTAGTTTGGGTTAAATTGATATGATACAATCATGTCCATGATTCCATATATATCATGACAGGTTTATTATGATTGAAATAATCCTACCGACCAACATGAGTGGCAGTCTATATCACATAGGAAGAATAAGAGAATGATTAAAATAGAAAGAAAATACATAAGGAATCCTATCATACTCACTGACATGTCCTGTCTTCTTTAATATGGTTTGGAATTACGCGATATTATCATAAAGTACTATATTACATAAAACGAAAATAAATAACATGCTTCATAAAGTACTAGATATTACACATATTATCATAAAGTACTACATATTACATGACATTAGATAGTCACTACACTAAAATGCATTCCAAAATACTTCATAAAGTACTAATATGTGATATTAGATAGTCACTACACTAAAGTACTAAATATTAGATAGACACATCTCCTGCGGATTACATCGCTGAGGCTGAGAGGGCGTGTGGTGTAGCACGCCGTCGACCTCTCCGGTCACGATATATATTTTAATGAAAGCCACTGTCCTACCAAGGTCGGCAAGGGCGGAGGCGTCTCTAGCTTGGGTTAAATTGATAGGACACAATCCTGTCATGATTCCATATATATCCTGACGGGTTCAATATGGACTAGCTTGGGTTAAATTGATAGGACACAATCCTATCATGATTCCCTATATATCATGACAGGTTCAATATGGTTTGAGATAATCCTACCGACCAATTAATATAAGTGACGGTCCGTATCACATAGGTTATGACTTGAATTTTGAAAGTATAAGGTCATGTATTTTCTTGAATGATAACACAATGTTCATCTAAACTAAATGAAAAAGTGCAATCTTAGGTTGACAGGAAAATCAATAGTCAAAGTCAGGAAAATAATTGCAGGTCTATGACAGGATAACATTCATAGAATTAACACAATCCTATCATGATTCAATATATATCATGATATGTTCAATATGGTTTGAAATAATCTTACCGACCAATATGAGTGGCAGTCCAGATCACACAGGAAGAAGAAGAGAATGATTAAAATAGGAAGAAAATACATAATCAATCTCGTCATACTCACTGACCTATCATGTCGTCTTTAATATGGTTTGAAATTACGCGACATTATCATAAAGTACTATATTATATAAAATGAAAATACATAATGCTTCATAAAGTACTAGATATTACACATATTATCATAAAGTACTAAATATTACGTGATATTAGATAGTCACTACATCTCCTGCATAAGAATATGCATCAAGTTCTTTGATAATTAATTTGCTTAATATTTCATGTTTAGATTTGAGTCTTTTGACATATATTGTTTATAGGTAGAATGAATTTCAATGATGAAGTTTATTTCGTTAAAGTCGACAATAAAATTTATAATGGATGACAAGAATTTAAGGTTGATAGTATGAAATATATAAACTTCTCTAATATTGTAATTGTTCATTCCCACAATACAAATATACAATGTGACAATAATATAAAGACCAGTGACATGAAGTATTAGTCCAAAGATAATTCGTGCAATTGTACCATGTGACAAAAAATCAGTGTAGCTTGAACATTGTGACATTTTTATTTGGTATACAACATTCTTATTACTCTAAATAAGTGTAGCTTGAACATTGTACATCTAGTTTATATACACTTGACCATTGCAGTTTGTCACAATACTTCACGACTGAATTACTTAAACCTTTTCAATCTTAAAATTCCTCTTTCTCTAATGGAAAGTATAGAAAAATATTTTACATAAGAATATGTATCAAGTATGTAATGTATGTAGTACAATGAGATGAGTATTGTTGTGTTGTGTTGGGCATAACTCTTATGATGTAATTATCCACCTATGATTTGGTTTCATGTATCATGCATGTTACCCTGTTAATAGTTTATCGTTGTTCGGTGAAGGTAAGAAATAATGACATAGTATAATTATATAACTATCTACGTAAGTATGTATAACAGAAACACTAACGCTATTTCTTATACTTTGAAATTTTGGTATTACATTTGAAAATTATTTTAAATAAAATAGGAAGCAGGATATGTTTGCCGAAAAGTCACAAACACTATAACTAAAACTTTCAACCTTAAAGCCCCTGTCATAAAATAAAAATTATCCTGTCAACCTGGGTAATATTATTTAAAACCTTACATCTCTTGTCACCAAGTGATAATTTGTCTATCGACATAAGTAAAACAAGTTATTGTCACTGCTTTTTTTTTAATTCAATGAAATATTATGTTTCAAGTTTGTAATTATTTTAGCGGTAATTATTTTAACGGATGAGTATTGCTAACAAGATAGTTTTTAATATATGACAGGATAATTCTATACATTTAATTACTTCATTAACGAGTGATTACAACATTGAAGCAAAACAAAATAATTCTCTTTGCAACTAAATTGCCTTTATAACATTGAAGACCCTAGAGTACTAGAGAAATAAGACAGTATTATACTCTGCATAGTATCCTGTCACCTATACAACATTAAAAAATAGACAGTTAGCCAGTAGCCAAAAGAACTAGCCTCTGTGTCAGCAGAAAAACCAAGGTCTTCTGTGCCTCTACCCCACCCCCCCAAAGCCCAACCAGTAGCACCCTCCCTCCCGACAACCATGTTGCTCCCTTGCAAATCTTCATACATATCTTCCAAGTGTGCAACAAGCCGCTTATTTTCTTCAGCCAATACAAAGACAAAGTCATTCACCTGACATAAATAACGAGATAGATAAGATTAGATTCCCAAAAATTGAGATAGAAACTGATAACATAAGGAACTTTAGTAAATAACCACTATGCTGAATGCAGCAAGATATCATAGATAAGGACTTCTAATTAAATTACCTAATGCATTCCAAAGAACATAAAACGAGATCATGGAGAAAGGAGATGCAAAACAATAGCCAAAGTACACTTCAGCAACCAATGCATTGCTTCATTTCTGATATGAATGTTTACCTCATCAAAGATACCTGAAACACAAAGCCATTCATCAATCCAAATCTCAAACTTGTGTGTGAAACTCTGAAATTAACCAAAACCACAATTTTGCTACCACTCATATCTGAAGAATCTGGCATTCTCCACAATCGATCTAGAGGAACCCATCCTATTGCTTCACACAATTAATCTCAGAGAGGAGGAGGAATTAGAAACAATGTAGCAAGAGCAACAAATCATCCACCGCTGGATCTGAACCTCGGGTTTCAAGTGGAACCCCAACAGCCTTTTAGCCTTTAAAAGGTGTGTGGTAATCACTCGACGGTGATTACCACACACCTTTTAGCCTCAAATCTCAGACTCTAACCACAGTAATAACTACATAAACAGTTCCAGAAGACAAATTTCTCTTCAATATAAGCAACCACACTGAGAAATGGGAATCATGAATTAACATTAGGGGGCAGAAACAAATTATACCAATGCCTTGAAGATGGGCCTTCTTTATGGGCTGAAAAGGCTTGATCTTAGTGGAAGTGTGGTGTTGTTTCCAGGCAGAAAAGTCACCTCCACCAGCAGCAGCAGCGCCACCACCAGAAAGTGGAATAGAGGCTGAAATAGGCATGGGTGATAAAGCAGCTGTCAGTGTAGCACCTGGCCCATACTTCCTTGGCATGCCCCTCTTCTTCTTAACCTCAAACTCGCAGCTGAGGTGGGTGTGGGCACTGCCACAATTGCTGACGATTGTAAAGCTGCCATCGCTGGAGCTTCCAGAAGATTTGTACTGGGGGGTTCACATTCATAGTCACACCCACACCCACCTGTTGCTGTTGGGGTTCCACTTGAAACCCTTGACGAGGGGCTTCATTCACTCGACGGTGATTTCCAAGCAGACCAATCACCTTTCGAGCTTCTGGATTTTCGTTCACCTTGTACATGTCAACTGTGATTTCCGATAGCCATAATCCGGGATCCCTGATCTCGGCGGCGTAGCGGCCCCAGGGTCTCTTCCTCACCCCTCTGAAGTGGTGGGGTTTCAACACTCCGGCGCCGGCGGCAGGGACACCGAATTGGAGGCCGTGGTTCGCGACACCATCTCCAGATTTTGAGAAGGGGGAGAAGTTTTAGGGTTCTAACAACTAATTGGGTTTCTAAAGCAAATAGAGATTTTGGATAGAAGAATTTGAGACCGAAATAAATAAAAAATAAAATTGAAAGAGAAATCAGGGAAACAAAATGAAAATTTCTGATTTTGAATTTTCAAATTTTATTTAAGTATAAATTTTTTTAAATTATTATTATTATTTTATTGTTATATCATATTAATATTTTCAAAAGAAAAAGAAAATTCAATTTCCAATTTACCTTTTTATTTGTAGGGTATATTTGCAAAAAACAAGGAAAAAAATGGTCAAATGTGTAGTTTTGCAAAAAACAAAAGTACTAGGGTAGAATTGCAAAGCCATATATGATTTGGGATATTGGTTGCTATTTCTCAAAAGAATTTGTGTAATAACTGAACCAAATTGTATGGTTGAGTGGTCAAAGGTGGTTTCATAAGAATAAATATGACAAACATAAGTAGTATGGGGCATATCAGAATGTGCATGAAAAGTATTCAACATCTTTCTCATAGTGAAGATGTCAATATGTTGTGTGATTAAACATGTATCATAAGTAAGAAGAATTATGTCATAAGTAAGATTTAGATTGAAGGTAGTCATATACGTGTCATGGTTTATTTTTTGAAGCTGAAGAAGAACCCACGAAATGGGCCAAGGCCCAACTTGCAGGCTCCAGACAGCAGAAGAAAAACCAACCAAGAAAGTAACAAAAGACCAAACCAAAATGAAGGCCCAGGAAAACAGATTAACGGGTCACCACATAAAGTGGAAAAGAGATTTCCAAATAAAATCAATAAAACAGAGCTTTGAGACTGCAGAAGAAGAAAAGTGCTGGAAAAAAAATGGAAGTAAGAGTAAAAGAGAATGATAAAGATAACAAAGTAATAAATTCCAGAGAAGATAGAAAGTGTTGAATACACAAAAAGCAGTCCTAAAACAGAAAAATTGGCAGAAATAGATCATAAACATGAAATGAGCTGAAGATGAGAAGAAAGACAGATGAGAAATCTGAAAAGGAGTAAAGCTAAAATTCATGAAAGATATAAACATCATAAACAAAAGGCAGCATCCTGATCATCGTATATTTATCCAAAATTACAGTCAAGGAACCATGCAGGTTAGACTGATACATAACAACTGCGTAGAAACTAGCTTTAACATGCCAAAGTACAAGGTGGATCTGCAAGGCAGCCCAGTACAACATGCAGAAAGAGATAGAAGAGTCATGACGTACTGGACATAGCAGTATATATGTCGAACAGGGTTTGATGAAAGTAGTGAAAATTAACCCCATTAACATAATTAAGCATGAGATTAACAGTGAGAAGCATTAGCACAGGAATAAGTTTCCTGATTACAAAAGCAAGCCTATGCATGGCGCTAAAGTTATGCTTAGATTCAGAGATATTAACATAAGACAGGAGAGTGATCAGCAAGAGACCAATCATGAAGAGACAATATTCCTACCCTTAGCCATGGTCTTCCTCTTTCTGGTTTGTGGAGGAGTAGTGTCAGTTGGCGACGGAGCAGAGGTGAAGGTAATCTGAGCAGGAAGATCAAATTGAGCCTCAGGGGGAGACGCAACACCCGAGTTTGAACTACCTTCCCTCGACCTGATCTCAATGCCTCCAAACCTTGGATTGATAGTGTTGTGAGAGAGAGTAGACAGGTAAGGAGATTCAGGGGTAGCAGGGAGGTTAACACCACCAGGAAAAGGAGACGGAAAACCCGGGTTGATGGGGGAAGTCAAGGAGGTAAAGTCGGGGAGAAGCTCTGGAGGTGCAGGGCAAGGTTGTCCAAAGCATACAGGAGTTGATCACGAATAACATTGGGAAAAGCTTGAGTAACAAGAGAGGATAGAACCTGAGGATTTCTGAGAAGAGTCGTGAGGTCAGGCTGAAGCATATTGTAGTTTCCAGAAGAAGGCCCAGCAAGGTGTGGATTGTTGGTAGTAAGTGAAGGAATTGTCTCCTTTAATCAAAAGTGCAATTATCGAACATGGAATAAGACAATTAATGAAGATTTACAATCCGGGAATTTTAGGGGTCGTAGTGCTTTGTTAGAAGCCAACTACGATCAATGGGCTTAATCGGGTTAGGCCCATGGCTATAATAACCGGGTCCTATGAGGTCACACACATAGAGTTATTGGACTGGATCAAATCGAACCGGAAGCCCATGTGGGACATGGATTTCGGCCCATTGGCTTTAATTGAGAGATAGGCTTTTATTATTAATGGATAAAAGTTATCATTAATAATTACTTGATAAGGAGGTATCTTGTTAGAAGATATATGGAAATAATATAATGATATTATATTCATTAATTATGATAAGATAGTATCTTATATAATTAATTGTTTATGGAAACAAATAAAGTGAACATGTTAATCCTCCTCCAAGCACAGACGTACGAATAGACATGTGAAAGAGTTCACAAGTGCACGGCCGTACCACTCCAATTGAAGCTAAGCGTGTCTTCGTTTGTTTTCCTTCGTTCGTCGTTCTAGCAGACGAGATCAAAGGCGATCCAGATTCCAAACTCGTGTGGACCAATTAGAGAAGTCACACTTGGGGCTTTCGATCTCCGTTGAAATCCTGTAGGAACGTTTCAGACTCGTATCAAACGGTATGTAACTCTAACTCCTAATTGATCCGTATCAATTCATGCATGGGATCCTTGTTAGATGTAAGGAAATAGTTTCCTGCAATTCCGCTTATACGCATCTAAAACCCTACAGTGGTATCACAGCCTCTTGCATAAATTGATAGGGTCAAAAATTAAAGAGTTAATTTTGATGCATGTCTTGATTCAAATTAAAGTGGTAAATTGATATATAGGTTAATTTGTATGATTAAAATTCTTATTTTAATTGATTGGATTAGTAAAGTTGAAGAACTTTATGAACAAATATGCATGTAATATTATTCTACCCATACTTGATTCATGTGATTTAATTATGCAAGAGATATGATTTTTTGGCATGTTTTAAATCATTAGATGAAGATTTGATTTTCATAAGATGGATCAATTACCCAAATTCTGTTTTTTTTTTATTTTATGGAATTGTTCCAAAAAAAAAAAAACTGGGCGTGAACAGTAACCGCGGTCGCGGTTACTGTAGCCGCGATCGCGGTTACTGTAGCCGCGATCGCGGGTCACGTCTTGGGGTCGGGTGCACATCCCGACTCAGCGCAGCGGTTCGACCGCGGTTGGACTCAGTCGCGCAGTGGCGCGACTGAGTCCACATTAGGATAGATAAATACGATATGCGTATCTTGATATTATTGCTTGCATGAGGTGACTAGTATGGCCCACATTAGGATAGATAAATACGATATGCGTATCGTTATGTTTTCTTGTACACGATCTGCGTATCGTTATGTATTTTTTGTAATTTAATTTTCAGCAATTAGATTATTTAGAAAAATATGTAATACAAGAAAAGAGATCCTAAGAAGACCAAAGATGGAGATCCATGGAGGATACTAAGGATGGAGATCCAAGAGTAACAAGAGCCATGAAGATTAGATCTTTAATTTTGGTTTTTAGGGGCCATACTAGGATCACATTTAATTATTGCATTTTGAATGCTTTATTATTTCTTTAAGCTTTGCATGTTTGCTTGTCTGTTTATGCTATTTTGTTCACTAGTAAATAGACAACCATTGCATGCTTAAGTCCCTAAACGAATATTGAGGTATTGCCTTTCCATATCATAACCCATGAGGCCCTTGGAATTCGTTGGATGGGTTTCGCCAAAGCGAGGTGTCCTTCTTTGACCTTGGGATAGTGAGGGTGGATCTATATAAGGGATTCATAAACCTTGATATGGTTATACTCAACAAGAGACCAAAAGACAAAGTTTAATTTGGATCTTGAGACATAGAGATGAGTCTAACATGGGATGTGGGCCATCAACCAAAAATTATAAAGAGTTATAATTAGTAAATGTTACTTACCTAGATCATATGAGACTTAGGACAGTGCCAAAGTACGCTAAGGTCTTATCTGAAATAGGATCTTGGAATCATTTTATTCACTGGGGACAAACTTGTTTGAATAAAATGTGCATTTGCTTAATTTTTGAAGCATGTTTAAATTTTAGGGTCAATTATCGGAAACCACCCTTACAATAGGCCATATTGCCAGAAACCACCCGGATAACGACTATTTACCGTAAACCACCCGTATATCCATTTCCGTTACACTGTTACCACCCTACCCCACTCTCCGTCCATTAAATCGTTAACTTGCTTTCAGCGGGTGGTTTCTTCATGTATATGTCTATGTATTTAGCCCAAAACCACCCGGATCTTTACCTCTTTTATTTATTAAACCTTCAGAATTCCCCCCCCCCTCCCCCCAAATCAAACCCTTAGAACATCGAAGAACACAGAATCTCTGGGAGGTTGGGCGAGTTCGTGAGAGATTGAAGTCGAGAAGGTTAAACGACACTGAAGAAGACGTGTTCGTGAGAGAATGGGGTCTTGAAGAAGGCGAATTCGAGGACCATCGAAGAACACAGAATCGTCAAATCATTTTAGGGCTTTTGCGAAGTTGAAGACAAAGTGGAATGATTTGGCTTTCGGAGAGGAATTCGACATTGAAGAAGGTGAATCCGAGTGAAGGTTAGTGTTATTCGATCCCTAATTCGAATTTTCGATTGTGTTTTACTAAGCTAGGGTCAAATTTTCGATTGTATTTTACTGAGCTAAGGTTAGTGTTATTGGATCCCATGATTTTTCTTCGATTTAATTAGTACTTGAATTGCAGGTGAATATGTCAAATTCAAACTCTTCCTCCTCAGCTATGTCTAACTCAGAACAAATGGTTTGTTATTGTGGTCACTTGGTTAAAGAGTCAACTGCACAAACATAATTTAATTATGGGAGGAGATTTTAGGGGTGTCCAATGTATGCCACAAAGAGCAAATGCAACTTCTTTAGGTGGAGGGATGATGAATACAGTGCAAGAGATATATATGTGATTAGGAAGTTGTTGAAAGATAAGAAGAGGGTGGAACTTGAGAATGAGAAGCTGCAAGAATCTGTTACACTATACCAGATTGAGAATGAAGCCTTGAAAGTGAAGTGTTAAGCATTGATGGACAAACAGAAGCAGCCACATAAATGTAGCCTAATAGTTGTTTGTGTGATGTGTTTGTTTTTTGTGAATGTTGTACTTCTGATGTTGTTGATCTAAATTGTTGTAATAGAGATTGTATGGGATTTATGACAATGTGATGAATGTCTTGTGTCTTTCAGTTGGATTTATGGTAGCTTGACAGGATTTATGACAACTGTTGTGATGAATGTGCTGAATGTGATTAAGACAAGCTGTCATAAGTTGTGATGCAGGTTTACTGAACTATAGAAATGCTAAGCTTGACAATTTATGAAATGCAACACATATTGACATAAACAAGAGATCTAAAACATTGGTTTCATTCATACAAAAGAGCCATACAGGCTTAAGCATCCATGTGCACACAGTTGAGCATAATTACAACACTGTAGCAAGTCAACATTGTCTAAGAAGTTGCATAGTTTAGCCATCCAATAAACACCAAACTAAAACACCACATACCAACACTGTCATAAAACAACAATACAAAGGCAAAAGGAAAACCACATATAACAATAAGGTAATAACTTTCTTCTTAAGGAGCAACTGAACTTCCATCCTTAGAAAGCTTCCTTGGTGAACGCCTGACTGCCTGCTTGAGTTGATTCAATGAGGTAATAACTTTCTTCTTTGGAGCTCTGACAGGCAGATATGGCTTAGTTGCATTTGACTGGCTGCATGCTCCAGGAGTGAATGCCAGAGTGCTTCCTCCTTGTGAGCCACCTGTTGAGCCTCCTTGTGAGCCACCTGCTGAGCCTCCTTGTGAGCCACCAGATGACCCTCCTACTTGACTACCACCAGCTTGTGAGCTATCTGCATGGACCTTTTCAAGTGGAAAAAAAAATTAGTAATGTGAAATAGTAAGGATGATAGCCAAGTAGGGTGAACTTACCTTTTTGTTGTACTTCCTTTTTTGGGAGCCAATTATCAACCTATTTGGCTTCTTAGGTCCTCCTCTAGTGTTCGTGGATATTGTTGGTGGTGAAGGACCTTTTTTGACATTCTTGCACTTATTCTTGTAGTGTCCTTGTTGTCCACAGTTTGAGCAATTTCTAGGACCTCCAATCCTTATTTTCTTTCGTGGTTGCTGTTCCCCTGCTTCCCTTCTTCTGTTTTTCTTGGGCCTACCAAGTTGTACTATAAACTTAGGTGGTTCTGGATGAGTGTAGTCAGTCTTCTCCCATTGAGATTCACCTGGCATGGCATGGATGATATGGCTATAAGCAAGAAGACATCTCTCCTTAGTGTAGACTGGATCAACAAACTCTTCTATTGGGCGCTTGTCCTTCATTATACAACACATGACATGAGGACATGAGATGCCAGTGAGATCTCACTTATTACAGCCACAGCTCTTTGTCACCAAGTTAACAACATAAGTCTTTCCAAAGTGGTCAACCTCAAAGCTCTCTCCTCCACCCCAAAATGCAATACAGTTCCTTGAGCCGTGTGGGCTGATGTGGTGCGGTGGAGGTAGAGGGGTGCGCACCATGAGAATTCTGCTCATTGCCGCGAGGCGGACCGGTTGCTGGGCGGGATCTCTGGTGTCCGGTGCGGCCCTACTGCTGGTCGGGACGCCAGCTTTGGCGTTGTGGCACCGTGCGGTGTTGTTGGGTATAGCTGGACTTGAATTGTCTCTCCACTTTAATTGCTTGGTGTAGCAAATCTGTCATGGTAGAATAGGGATACAATTCTATAGTGTCAGCTAAATGAGGATGCAAGATACGTAGATACCTGGACATAGTGGCCTCTTCATCTTCGACGACGTTGCCGCGTGCCATGGCTATCTGCATATTGTTGTAGACCTCTTCAACACCTAAAGAGCCTTGCCTCATAGTCTCCAAACGGTTGCAGAGAACTCTATTGTGGTGATGGGGAACGAAGCGGGCCCTCATCATAGCTCTCATTTGGTTCCATGTGTTGACCGGAGGGTCCATGGCTTGTCTTCGAGCCTTCACAACAGAATCCCACCAAACCAAAGCATAACCAGTAAATTCAAGAGCAGCGAGTTGTACCTTTTTATGTTCAGGGAAATTGTGGCAACCCCAAATCTGCTCAATCTTCGTCTCCCATTCAAGGTAGACGTCTGGATCACACTTTCCATCAAAAGCCGGGATCTTCACTTTGATCCGTCCAATGCCGTCTTGTTCGGCTTCACGGCGGCGGGGCTGTCCACGGTCATTCCGGGGGCGGTAAGGACGCCACTCATTACGCTCCTCGCGCTCATAGTCTTGCATATCATCATCACCCCATAAACTAGAACGTATCGACATAGGAGGGGACTCAGACCTATCACGAGGTGCGGGATGCCGAATCGGGCGTATCGGTCGGTGCCAGTGGCTCTCGGTTGGCGATGCTCGTCCATCGCCGCTTGGTAGGCCGTGGCTTGGTCGACCAAGGGCTCGGTGGCGGGAAGCGGTGCGCTATGCGATGGGCCAATGTGTTCCTGCGCAGCCGGGAGTGGGTTGGAGCGGGTCTCCAACGAGTCAAACTTCGCAGACAACTGCGCGACTGTAGAAGCCAACTGTTGTAGCATCGCCTGCATATCGACATGGGAACCATTTGTAGTAACTTGTTCATCACCGGAACCTGTCATGATCACCACTTAGACGAACACAGAAAGACGTTAAGGTTAGGAAAACCAAAAAAACTCTCAAGTGTTTGCACTCGGTGATTGTACAACCTGCGAAGTTAGGCTCGTAAATGACAAGTTCTCTATGTGCTCAAGATACGCAGCAAATCAAGGTCAAGCAGAGATGTAGTAGACAAGACAAGTAGATGTACGACAAAAAATGACTCAAACAAAAGCGAGACTAGAGAACGACTCAACAAGGAAAGCGACACAACTATAGTCACAAGAATGAAATGCAACTAAAGATGGGGCTATATATGTGTTTCGAACTCAAGAAATGCGAATTGCAAGTCAGAAAGACGTACCTTTGTCGACTCGGAACGAAGCCAATTGGAGCCGAGAGTGACCCGAGGGAACGGAAGGGAGAAGGGGTTCGGGCAAGAGAGGGTAGTGCTCGACTGAGGGCAACCCGGGGTGGGACCCGGTCGGGTTGGGGTCGGGTGGGGT
Organism: Rheum nobile; assembly: GCA_027886185.1. Taxonomy (NCBI): domain Eukaryota; kingdom Viridiplantae; phylum Streptophyta; class Magnoliopsida; order Caryophyllales; family Polygonaceae; genus Rheum; species Rheum nobile. The sequence goes on from WOAB01000171.1 coordinate 1,635,323, forward strand.
GGACTGAGAGCAACCCGGGGTGGGACCCGGTCGGGTTGGGGTCGGGTGGGGTGGACTGAGAGCAACCCGGGGTGGGACCCGGTCAGGTTGGGGTCGGGTGGGGTGGACTGAGGGCAACCCGGGGTGGGACCCGGTCGGGTTGGGGTCGGGTGGGGACAGGCCGGGTGGGGCTCGACTGAGCGGAACCCGGGCAGGACCCGGTCGGGTGGAGGCCGGGTGGTGGCGACTGAGCGCAACCCGGGGTGGGACCCGGTCGGGTTGGGGCCGGGTCGGTGGCAGGTACGTGAGGGCTGGGTTAACTGAGGCTCACCCGGTCTAGACCCGGTCGGGTTGTGGCCGAGTACTGTTGCGGCGACAAAGTGGTCCGAAAAAAAATCTGAAACGGAACCCTAAATTTTTTTATTTTTTTTTATATTTCGAAAAAAAAAATCTGAAAAATTCTCAAAAATCCCAGATGCCTTTTCCTCTTGTTTTTTTTTTTTTTGAATTTCGATAATGCTTTTTTTTTTTTGATATAATTTTCTTTTAGGCAACTTGTTTTTCCTGGGATATTACACCATAAAGATAAAATAAAATCTCTAGAAAATCAAGCAAGTATCTTGAAGATTACCAAAATTGAACAACCGAATCTCTGGCGCGCACGAACCTGGACGCCGTCGTGTCTTGCTCGCCAAGCTAGGGTTCGAACAACAATGGTGGAAGGGGGGGGGGGGCGAAATTTTTTGTTGATTTTTGGACGGTTTTGGTATGTTTTTGTGGATCCTCGTAGTCACAATCAACCGCAACGAACTCCTTTCCAAGACAAACAAGAGCAAACAATCAGTCAGACTAACAATTCACTAATGTGACTCAAACAAAGAAATTCAATTGACGATTGAAAACAGGAAGATCCAATTTTTGATGATGAATCTGGAACCGTCAAAGGCGATCCGAAGCCGCAAAGCTCTTGATACCAATTGATACGGGGTTAGCCGTGTAGAAGATGGATCTAGGCAACGGATCTCAAAACAAAAGAAAAACACAAGATTAGAACAATGGCGGAAGGGAAACTAATGGATAGGATAATAGATAGAACCAATAGAAACGACGAGAAAACCCGCTTGCTTGATAGCAAGGAACCTTGTCGAACGATCTACCAACCCGATCTCTACAACGCCACACAACCAAGAATCGCTGACGAACTTGGAGCACGGAGAGGATTGCTTATGAAGTACGAAATCACCAACTCCAGAGGGACTTGACAAAGACGAAAACAACTAAGCAGGAAAGAACAATCGATTGAGACTCTCACGGGGAGCCGAGTTTCAAAGCAAAACCCAAGCTCTGTTTTTGTGTTTAACAATGTGAGAAATCTAACTAATGAAGAAGACAAGGGAGGCCTTAAATACCCTAGGAGGGCCGGCCCTAGCTTCCCAAAACGGGTTACACTTAATCCCGAAATATCCGAAAATAGAAAGCTGAAAATAAATAAATAATAATCCTAAAAATATCCAATGCAGAAATTAATAAGATTAAACATATGTAACGTTGACCAATAAAGTCAACGCCTTGACTTTGGACTTGTCCTCTTCGTCATGTGATACATCATGTGCCATAAACGTCTCCAGCTCTTGACGTAGTTCCTTCAATCTTGACCTAGTAATCGGTCCATCAAAGGTTGGCACTAATGGCGGGGATGATTCCTCATCATTCTCCCCTTCTTGAAAAGGACTCGTCCTCGAGTCATCAACATCAGCGGCTGCATAAGGGGTAAGATCACCGACATTGAATATCGGGCTCACACCATAGTCATCGGGCAGCTCCAACACATAGGCATTGTCGCCTACTCTCTTCAGCACCTTGAACGGTCCATCACCTCTGGGAGACAGCTTCGACTTCCTCTGCTCCGGGAACCGCTCCTTGCGCAGGTGTAGCCACACCAAGTCGCCGGGCTCGAACAACACTTGACGCCGGCCGTGATTAGCTCGGGTTGCGTTCTTCGCTGCAGTAGCTTCCAAACGAGCCTTAGTCCGCTCGTGCAGCTCCTTCATGAACTCAACCTATCTATCAGCATCAAAGTCTGCTCGTTCCGGTAAAGGAAACGGCTTAAGATCCAAAGGGGTTAGGGGATTCAAACCATACACACATTCAAAAGGGGACATATTGGTAGAAGAATGAATAGTCCTATTATAAGCAAACTCAACATGTGGTAAGACATCTTCCCAACTTTTCAGATTAGATTTAATAACAGCCCTAAGGATAGTACCCAATGTACGGTTAGTGACCTCAGTTTGTCCATCTGTCTGGGGGTGACTAGCAGTAGAGAACAACAACTTAGTACCAAGTTTACCCCACAAAGTCTTCCAAAAGTAACTCAGAAATTTGACATCCCTATCACTCACAATAGTACGAGGTACACCATGTAACCGAACAATCTCTCTAAAGAACAAATCAGCAACATTCCTAGCATCATCAGTTTTATGGCATGCAATAAAGTGAGTCATCTTAGAGAACCTATCAACAACCACAAATATAGAATCTCTCCCCTTCTTAGTCCTAGGCAAGCCAACAATAAAATCCATACTAATATCAACCCAAGGAAAGCAAGGAATAGGCAAGGGAGTATAAAGACCATGCGGTTTTGCCTTAGATTTAGCCTGTAAGCACTCAACACAACGTTTGATAAAATTCTCTACATCCCTAAGCATGTGTGGCCAATAGAAATGAGTATGCAACATGTTATAAGTCTTATCTCTACCAAAATGACCCATCAATCCACCTCTATGGGACTCATCAACAAGTAACAACCGTAGAGAACAAACAGGAATGCACACCTTATCAACTCGAAACAAGAATCCATCAAACAAGAAAAACTTATCAAATGAACCCTTTTTCACACAATGCTTATAAATCACTCCGAAATCAGCATCCATATCATACAACTCCTTAATATAAACGAATCCAAGGACTCGAGCATCCAAAGTAGTCAAGAGTGTATGTCTCCTAGAAAGGGCATCAGCTACAACATTATCTTTTCCTTTCTTATACTTAATCACATAGGGAAATGTTTCTATGAATTCCATCCACCTACCATGCCTCCTATCCAACTTATCTTGACTCCTAAAATGCTTTAAGGACTCATGATCAGTTTTAAGCACAAATTCTCTAGGCCAAAGGTAGTGTTGCCAAGTTTTCAGCACTCTAAACAAGGCATATAATTCCCTATCATAAGTAGAATAATTCAAGCATGCACCTTTCAACTTTTCAGAAAAGAAGGCAATAGGCTTACCTTCCTGCATGAGGACTCCTCCAATACCAATGCTAGAGGCATCACACTCTACTTCAAAGGGGCGAGTGAAGTCAGGCAGAACCAGCAATGGCGCGTGTGTCAAACGATCCTTGAGAGTCTGGAACGCCTTTTCTTGAGCTTCACCCCAACGGAACGGAGTATTCTTCTTTGTGATCTCTGTCAGCGGGGCTGCAATGGTGCTAAAATCTCGAACGAACCTCCTGTAGAAGCCAGCCAGGCCGTGGAAACTGCGCACGTCACCTAGGTTCCTCGGGGTCAGCCAGTCACGGATGGCTTGCACCTTCTCTTGATCCACTTGCAGTCCATGAGCACTCACTACAAAACCAAGAAACACAACTCTGTCAGTGCAAAAATCACACTTCTTCAGATTTCCATACAACTGTACAGCTCTGAGAGTGGATAAAACTTCCCTGAGGTGCTCTGCATGTGCTTCCAAAGATTTACTGTAGATCAGAATATCATCAAAGTAAACTACAACAAATCTACCAATAAAAGATCTCAAGACATGATTCATAAGACGCATAAAAGTAGAGGGGGCATTAGTCAAACTGAAAGGCATAACAAGCCACTCATACAAACCAAACTTCGTCTTGAATGCTGTCTTCCATTCGTCTCCTTCCTTCATCCGGATTTGATGGTATCCACTGCGAAGATCGATCTTGGAGAAGGTGGAGGCGCCATGGAGCTCATCCAACATGTCATCGAGCCTGGGGATCGGGTGCCTGTACTTGATCGTGATGTTATTAATAGCCCTGCAATCAACACACATACGCCAAGTATTGTCCTTTTTGGGGACGAGTAAGACAGGCACAGCACACTGGGATCGGCTCTCTCTAACATACCCTTTATCTAGAAGGTCCTGGACTTGGTTCTGGATTTCCTGGGTCTCAGTAGGGTTCATCCTATAGGCACGCCGGTTGGGTAGGGTAGCACCGGGAATCAGGTCTATTTGGTGCTCAATGCCTCTAATAGGGGGTAGGCCAGGGGGTATCTCATCCGGGAAAACATCAAGGAACTCAGCTAAAAGGGTCTGGACAGCAGCTGGGAGTGTAGCTCGGTCTTCGTCACCTAACAGGGTATAGGCCTGACAAAGGGACATGAGGGCGACGTCCGGGGGAAGGTAATCTACCAGGTGGTCTCTGCTGGATGCTAAGAGCACTCGGCTAGGGGTAGAGGCGAGGGTGAGGTCGGTCCGTGTGGAGGCAGTGGATGGTTCGGCTGGGGACTTACCCTTACGCTCGGCCTCTCTTTTCTTATCATAAGCCTCAGCCACTTGAAGCGGCGTCATCGGTTTCAACACCACTTTCCTACCACGAAACTCAAAGGTATGTTGGTTAGTACGTCCATCATGAATAACATGTCTATCAAATTGCCAAGGACGACCTAACAAAATATGACAAGCTTGCATAGGAACAATATCACATAAAATTTCATCCTCATAAGTTCCTAGCTTAAGTGTAATCTTAGCTTGCTTATTCACCCTGAGTTCACCACAGTCATTCATCCAATGAAGTCTATAAGGTCTAGGATGCAAAAAAGTAGGGAGTTACAGTTTATTAACTAATTCAACACTAGAAATATTACAACAACTACCACCATCAATAATCATGTTGCAAACTTTCCCTTTAACAAGACATCTTGTATGAAACAAATTCTCACGCTGATTATCATCACAAGGATCCTGATTAACATGCAAAGTCCTCCTAACAATCAATGAATCACCATGCTCATATTCAATAAAATCCAAATCATCATCATTGGCATGCTCATTCATATCATGGCTAGCAACTAAATTTTCATGCTCAGTGTCAGACTCAGACTCTAATTCACCCAAATGATTAATCATCAAAACACGAGTATTAGGACAATCCTTCATGTAATGACCCTTTCCTTGACATTTAAAGCAAGTGATATCTCTAGCTCTAGGAGGAGGGTCAGCAGGGTTACCTCGTGTAACTGCAGGGGCGGGCCGTGTGGGCTGCTGTGGTGCGGTGGAGGTAGAGGGATGCGCACCACGAGAATTCTGCTCATTGCCACGAGGCGGACCGGTTGCTGGGCGGGATCTCTGGTGTCCGGTGCGGCCCTGCTGCTGGTCGGGACGCCAGCTTTGGCGTTGTGGCACCGTGCGGTGTTGTTGGGTATAGCTGGACTTGAATTGTCTCTCCACTTTAATTGCTTGGTGTAGCAAATCTGTCATGGTAGAATAGGGATACAATTCTATAGTGTCAGCTAAATGAGGATGCAAGATACGTAGATACCTGGACATAGTGGCCTCTTCATCTTCGACGACGTTGCCGCGTGCCATGGCTATCTGCATATTGTTGTAGACCTCTTCAACACCTAAAGAGCCTTGCCTCATAGTCTCCAAACGGTTACAGAGAACTCTATTGTGGTGGTGGGGAACGAAGCGGGCCCTCATCATAGCTCTCATCTGGTTCCATGTGTTGACCGGAGGGTCCATGGCTTGTCTTCGAGCCTTCACAATAGAATCCCACCAAACCAAAGCATAACCAGTAAATTCAAGAGCAGCGAGTTGTACCTTTTTATGTTCAGGGAAATTGTGGCAACCCCAAATCTGCTCAATCTTCGTCTCCCATTCAAGGTAGACGTCTGGATCACACTTTCCATCAAAAGCCGGGATCTTCACTTTGATCTGTCCAATGCCGTCTTGTTCGGCTTCACGGCGGCGGGGCTGTCCACGATCATTCCGGGGGCGGTAAGGATGCCACTCATTACGCTCCTCGCGCTCATAGTCCTGCATATCATCATCACCCCATAAACTAGAACGTATCGACATAGGAGGGGACTCAGACCTATCACGAGGTACGGGATGCCGAATCGGGCGTATGCGGTCGGTGCCAGTGGCTCTCGGTTGGCGATGCTCGTCCATCGCCGCTTGGTAGGCCGTGGCTTGGTCGACCAAGGGCTCGGTGGCGGGAAGCGGTGCGCTATGCGATGGGCCAATGTGTTCCTGCGCAGCCGGGAGTGGGTTGGAGCGGGTCTCCAACGAGTCAAACTTCGCAGACAACTGCGCGACTGTAGAAGCCAACTGTTGTAGCATCGCCTGCATATCGACATGGGAACCATTTGCAGTAACTTGTTCATCACCGGAACCTGTCATGATCACCACTTAGACGAACACAGAAAGACGTTAAGGTTAGGAAAACCAAAAAAACTCTCAAGTGTTTGCACTCGGTGATTGTACAACCTGCGAAGTTAGGCTCGTAAATGACAAGTTCTCTATGTGCTCAAGATACGCAGCAAATCAAGGTCAAGCAGAGATGTAGTAGACAAGACAAGTAGATGTACGACGAAAAATGACTCAAACAAAAGCGAGACTAGAGAACGACTCAACAAGGAAAGCGACACAACTATAGTCACAAGAATGAAATGCAACTAAAGATGGGGCTATATATGTGTTTCAAACTCAAGAAATGCGAATTGCAAGTCAGAAAGACGTACCTTTGTCGACTCGGAACGAAGCCAATTGGAGCCGAGAGTGACCCGAGGGAACGGAAGGGAGAAGGGGTTCGGGCAAGAGAGGGTAGTGCTCGACTGAGGGCAACCCGGGGTGGGACCCGGTCGGGTTGGGGTCGGGTGGGGTGGACTGAGAGCAACCCGGGGTGGGACCCGGTCGGGTTGGGGTCGGGTGGGGTGGACTGAGAGCAACCCGGGGTGGGACCCGGTCGGGTTGGGGTCGGGTGGGGTGGACTGAGGGCAACCCGGGGTGGGACCCGGTCGGGTTGGGGTCGGGTGGGGACAGGCCGGGTGGGGCTCGACTGAGCGGAACCCGGGCAGGACCCGGTCGGGTGGAGGCCGGGTGGTGGCGACTGAGCGCAACCCGGGGTGGGACCCGGTCGGGTTGGGGCCGGGTCGGTGGCAGGTACGTGAGGGCTGGGTTAACTGAGGCTCACCCGGTCTGGACCCGGTCGGGTTGTGGCCGGGTACTGTTGCGGCGACAAAGAGGTCCGAAAAAAAATCTGAAACGGAACCCTAAATTTTATTTTATTTTTATATATTTCGAAAAAAAAATTCTGAAAAATTCTCAAAAATCCCAGATGCCTTTTCCTCTTTTTTTTTTGTTTTTTTGAATTTCGATAATGCTTTTTTTTTTTGATATAATTTTATTTTAGGCAACTTGTTTTTCCTGGGATATTACACCATAAAGATAAAATAAAATCTCTAGAAAATCAAGCAAGTATCTTGAAGATTACCAAAATTGAACAACCGAATCTCTGGCGCGCACGAACCTGGACGCCGTCGTGTCTTGCTCGCCAAGCTAGGGTTCGAACAACAATGGTGGAAGGGGGGGGGGGCGAAATTTTTTGTTGATTTTTGGACGGTTTTGGTATGTTTTTGTGGATCCTCGTAGTCACAATCAACCGCAACGAACTCCTTTCCAAGACAAACAAGAGCAAACAATCAGTCAGACTAACAATTCACTAATGTGACTCAAACAAAGAAATTCAATTGACGATTGAAAACAGGAAGATCCAATTTTTGATGATGAATCTGGAACCGTCAAAGGCGATCCGAAGCCGCAAAGCTCTTGATACCAATTGATACGGGGTTAGCCGTGTAGAAGATGGATCTAGGCAATGGATCTCAAAACAAAAGAAAAACACAAGATTAGAACAATGGCGGAAGGGAAACTAATGGATAGGATAATAGATAGAACCAATAGAAACGACGAGAAAACCCGCTTGCTTGATAGCAAGGAACCTTGTCGAACGATCTACCAACCCGATCTCTACAACGCCACACAACCAAGAATCGCTGACGAACTTGGAGCACGGAGAGGATTGCTTATGAAGTACGAAATCACCAACTCCAGAGGGACTTGACAAAGACGAAAACAACTAAGCAGGAAAGAACAATCGATTGAGACTCTCACGGGGAGCCGAGTTTCAAAGCAAAACCCAAGCTCTGTTTTTGTGTTTAACAATGTGAGAAATCTAACTAATGAAGAAGACAAGGGAGGCCTTAAATACCCTAGGAGGGCCGGCCCTAGCTTCCCAAAACGGGTTACACTTAATCCCGAAATATCCGAAAATAGAAAGCTGAAAATAAATAAATAATAATCCTAAAAATATCCAATGCAGAAATTAATAAGATTAAACATATGTAACGTTGACCAATAAAGTCAATGCCTTGACTTTGGACTTGTCCTCTTCGTCATGTGATACATCATGTGCCATAAACGTCTCCAGCTCTTGACGTAGTTCCTTCAATCTTGACCTAGTAATCGGTCCATCAAAGGTTGGCACTAATGGCGGGGATGATTCCTCATCAGAAGATCCAACAGACCCTAGGAAAGTATGCAAGCTTAAGAGGTCCATTTATGGACTTAAGCAAGCATCCAGGAGTTGGAACATTCGATTTGATGAAGCTGTCAAAGAGTTTGACTTCATCAGATGCGAAGAAGAACCTTGTGTTTACAAGAAGTTCAGTGGGAGCAAAGTGGTATTCCTAGTCTTATTAGAGGGTTTTGAAGATCCAACAGACCCTAGGAAAATATGCAAGCTTAAGAGGTCCATTTATGGACTTAAGCAAGCATCCAGGAGTTGGAACATTCGATTTGATGAAGCTGTCAAAGAGTTTGACTTCATCAGATGCGAAGAAGAACCTTGTGTTTACAAGAAGTTCAGTGGGAGCAAAGTGGTATTCCTAGTCTTGTATGTGGATGACATATTGCTCATTGGAAATGACATTCCGATGCTAGAGTCCGTTAAGGAATGGCTGAAGAAATGTTTTTCAATGAAGGACTTAGGAGAAGCAGAGTACATATTGGGTATCAAGATCTATAGAGATAGATCTAAGAGGCTGCTTGGACTAAGTTAAGAAACTTATATAGATAAGGTTCTTGACAGGTTCAAAATGCAGGAGTCCAAGAAAGGATTTCTACCCAGGCAACATGGCATATACCTCAGCAAGAAGCAGTGTCCTAAGACACCTGCTGAGCTAGAGAAGATGAGCAAGGTCCCTTATGCTTTAGCTATAGGATGTATCATGTATGCCATGATATGTACACGCCCTGATATTGCATTTGCTCTGAGCATGTGTAGCAGATACCAATCGAATCCCGGAGAGGCACATTGGTGTGCAGCCAAGAACATTCTAAAGTACTTGAGAAGAACTAAGGATGACTTCTTGGTATTTGGGGGTGATGATGAGTTAGTCATTCGAGGATACACTGATGCAAATTTTCAGACAGACATAGATGATTTTGAATCTTAGTTTGGATATGTCTTCATTCTGAATGAAGGAGCTGTCAGATGGAAGAGTTCCAAATCCAAACATGTTCTACAAAAGTAACCACATGATGAGATACTATGTTGATAGTGGAGATGTGAGGATGTGCAAGGTGCACACAGATGACAACATTGTAGACCCGTTGACCAAGCCTATGCCTAGGCCCAAGCATGAAAGTCACACTAGGGCTAAAGGCCTCAAGGACATTCGAGAATGGCTTTGAGATTGTATTGTCTTACATTATGAACTTTGTTTTATGGATGTTAGACACAATTTATGCTTGATTATATGATTATTCATTCTTATTTGATTTTGCTTGGAATTGAATAAAATGTCCAAATAATTCATGATTCGCAAATGGGTTCATCATAAGTGTTGTGGAGAATGAAACCCCATTAAGTGAACTGAAGTCATGAGTTACTTAAGGTCCATGGTCTTAGTCATTAACTTGGACATAAATGACCACTATTCAAGACCACATTGTAAGTTGACTGATAGCGCCACGTTTCATGGGCTATAGGGACATTAAGATGTCTAGTCGATTACATAGATATGTATGGATGATACGTATGGGACTGACCTACCTTAAGGGTTTTCATAAAAGACTTGAAGTATCTTTAAGTTATACCATGATTGGTAGATTCCTCAGACATGAGTATGATATGGTTTCTCTTGATGATTGGTATGTCTTTGACGGTGTTAAACGCTGACCGTAACAGGCAGTTATAAAGGCAGTGATTGGGATTGCCAAAAGTTGAGTGGGAGCTATAGTCATGCAAGACTGGAGAAGTCCTCCTGTTTCATGTATATTGTGATACATTGGACAGGAATGGTGTCTCGGCCACTTGAAGAGCGAGAACTGAAAAATGCATGGCCATGCTCGGATGGATTATATGTAATCATCCGTTATTTGACAGTTCAAACTCGGAGTTCAAGAAACAATTTGATAAGAGATATGAATGTCAGCATATCATCAAATAAGACACTAAGAGACAAAGGAATTTAACATTGCACACTTGTTTTAAGGACAATTGGGAGATTGAAGGAATTGTGTCCTTTTATCAAAGGTGTAATTACCGAACATGGAATAGGACAATTAATAAAGATTTACAATCCGGAAATTTTAGGGGTCGTAGTGCTTTGCTAGAAGCCAACTACGATCAATGGGCTTAATCGGGTTAGGCCCATGGCTATAATAATCGGGTCCTATGAGGTCACACACATAGAGTTATTGGGCTGGATCAAATCGAACCAAAAGCCCATGTGGGACATGGATTTTGGCCCATTGGCTTTAATTGGGAGATAGGCTTTTATTATTAATGGATAAAAGTTATCATTAATAATTACTTGATAAGGATGTATCTTGTTAGAAGATATATGGAAATAATATAATGATATTATATCCATTAATTATGATAAGATAGTATCTTATATAATTAATTGTTTATGGAAACAAATAAAGTGAACATGTTAATCCTCCTCCAAGCACAGACGTACGGATAGACATGTGAAAGAGTTCACAAGTGCACGGCCGTACCACTCCAATTGAAGCTAAGCGCGCCTTCGTTTGTTTTCCTTCGTTCGTCGTTCTAGCAGACGAGATCAAAGGCGATCCAGATTCCAAACTCGTGTGGACCAATTAGAGAAGTCACACTTGGGGCTTTCGATCTCCGCTGAAATCATGCAGGAACGTTTCAGACTCGCATCAAACGATATGTACCTCTAACTCCTAATTGATCCGTATCAATTCATGCATGAGATCCTTGTTAGATGTAAGGAAATAGTTTCCTGCAATTCCGCTTATACGCATCTAAAACCCTACAGTAAGGGATGGATGAGGCTAAACCACAATCTTCCCTTTGTCAAAAGTAGAAGAAGTCTGAAGAGAAGGGGAAGTGCGAGTGATGAAGGTAGGCCTGGAAGAGGAGACATGAGGAGTGGGCACAGCAGAATACAAATTGCCAAGAAGACTCATTCTTGTCAGATTAGCCTGTTCTTCCTCTTCAGGAGAGCCTATAAAATTGATCTGCATTGGTTGAAATTGAATGTTGTTGAGAGGGCATTCGTCAAAGACATGATTTGGGTCTGCACAACACCCGCATACAGGCGAAAATCCTTCATACCCCACCATCATGGTGAGGGTTGAGCCGCATGTATGCAAGATGCGCATGAACCTTTTGAAGTCATACGCGAGCATGTTGACGCATACCTTGGCGAACTTCATCTTATTCTTAAGGTTGGATGCTTCATCAAGCCGAATGAAGACGCCAATGTTGTTGTCTCTCAAGGTGTAATCGAGAGCTTGGCCATTGTAGAGATAAAAGGGAAGGAGAGGGATCCGGATCCAAGTATCAATACGAAGCACATGTTCATTGCATTGAGAGACTGAAAATTAGGAGTGTAAGGGATCATTACCACCAACTTTCCTTGGACGTGATAAGGACTGTTGTGCCACACCCAATCACGAGCTTCTCGGTTAGCAAAGATGAAGAGGAGCCAGAAGTTGCCAACTTCACGAACCTCAATATCACCGCGCATTCCTTTCCAAGAGTCCTTCAGACGTTCATTGATGGTAGAGGGGGCGATAAAGGATGTGGTGTTAGCTCTGAAGCCTCTTCGATCTTCCCTTCAGTCCTCACCGGCCACCACACCAGTAGTCGCACCACCACCAGTCGTCTCGCCGTCGTCCAGCCTACGCCCACCGCCGTCGCTCAGGTATGTCATCACCGCCCTCGGTTGAATATTTTGATTTGAGTTTGCAAGACTGAATTAAATATTTGAAGAGTGTGTATCGTGTAGTGTGTACTTATCTCAACTTTTTATTCATTGCTTCCCCATTTTCTAGGAGAAACGTAACAAGATGAGATTTTCTTTTGATTTTCTAATTTTCTTTTATTTTTTTGTGAAATTTCATGAGCAGTAATAAAAAAATAATTAGACACTAATTATAAGGATAATCTGGGAAAATAATTGGTTTCTTATTTTGTCTGAAATTTGCTAGAACGTCAATTAAAACTTAACGGAGGGAGTAGATAACAAGGTAGAGAAATATAGTTGAGGAGTGATGTATAGGCAACATAGAACAGAAGAGGAGAAATATATTTGATGGAAAAATATAACCTGACAGTTGAGATCATACAATAGAATTTGTTGATACGTTCGTAATATTGCTTCATAGATAGAGTCATAGTTAGTTTAAAAAAAACACAAAACAACAAAAGGAAAATAAGAAGGAGAAGAAATTACCAAGCCTTGAAGAAGCAGCAGAAATATAGTTGAGTGTTGTATAGTTAATATATTTTTTTTTTTAATTTGATTGTCAACAAGTTAAAAAAAATTGGGTATAATTTTCAATTATTATGCATTGTCTATTTCAAAAACCCGTGCATACAAAGCTATTACACTAGTAATTAATTAAACATGTGTAAAATAACATATTTATAATGGGTTGAAAATAAAAAACTTTTACTATTTAGAGAAAAAAAGAAGATTAGAGAATTTTAGATTTCTACGTCAATCGCACAGATGTGATGAACAAATTATTCATGTTGAGCACGTAATGTGGTCCCCATCTTTCATGTTTCCGTAGTAGATAACAATAACACAATGTAAACACAACACCTTTTTTTGATCGGAACGTAAACACAACACCTTAGCAGACTCGATCAAACCATTTTTTAATCCCAATATATATATGAATATTTGGTGTGTTGTCATATCATATATATAGAGTAATATAATAACATTAAAAAATGCAACGATTAACCTAAAAATGTTTCAAAAAATGATTAACCTAGAAATAACCATTTGTTAAAAGAAACATAAAAGTTATAGTCAACTACAACAAGTTTCTACCTAAACATCTGACCCTTTACACCCACATATGACGTTTTGAAGAGCATTTCTTCAAATGTTAGATAAAATCTTGGGAAAGGTGCAACTAAAACCACTATAATCCATTTTTATAGGAAAACTATCGTCTAGACAATAAAATATAATTTACTAAAATATATAAAAAAAAATTATCATTTTTTTAAGATAGGCAATACTCTTCAAGCTTTATTGATAATTAAAAGGCTATACAATAATTAAACGGGACATAGTCAAATCCCTGACATTATCAAGAATGATAGACCTAATAACATCGGGTGATTCTAATAAAACATGAAAACCAAAGGAATAAGAAAAAGTCAAGTTCGCAAGACCATCAACAAGACAATTTGCTTCCTTGTAAAGGTGAGTAAAACGGACAACCAAATTCCTATTGAGAAAATCATGGAACATATGTACCTTGAAAGAAAGAGGATGAGTTTCAACAACACCATTAAGTAGGAAGCCGACAACAAACTCATAATTAATCTCAACGACCACTCGACAATGTCCCAACTCCCAAGCGATATGCAACCCATAGTTGACTCCTCGTAACTCTGTCATCAGAGCGATACAACTGCCAATATTCAAAAGAAAATCCCCATCTTTAACACCCTTCATCATCACAAAGTACCCCGGCCACCGGCAGCAGCCTTTTCCATATTACCCCAGGATGCCGCATCAATGCTCGATTTTAACCAAGAGTAACCCTGTCTTTTCCACATAACATGGACCGACTCCTTAGACTGCCGAGACGGACGGACATTAGGAAGAGCAAAAGAATCACCATATGAGTAGTTAATTCGGACCTATAAATCCCCAAATCTCCATCATTACAAACTATATCATTCCTCCACTTTCAAGACCAACGTAACACATACGCAAATATAACGGCCCAAAGAACACCCGTGTGAAGCTGGAGATCCACCAACAGGTTACAAAAACAAACACTCTTGGAAAGGAAAAGCGAAGAAAGAGTCTTTTTAGATTGGAAGGAATCAAGTCCTTAATTCCAAATTTGTTGGACATACCTACAGTCCGAAAAAAGGTAGAGAAGGCTCTCGTGTGCACACGACACACCACACACACATAATCATCGGTCATGCACCTACAAAAACGTTCCTAGTTAGTGAGAACACTTTGACGGACCACCATGCAAATGAACATCGGAAATCATTACAAAATCGTTTGGGAAGTGTTGAACGGTAAATTGCCTCTTTAACGATTTTTTAACTCCATAAAAATAGGAAGAAATGTTTTTTTGATAAGGTGAGAATTTTACTGATATCAAGATCTACTTGAAAACTAGTCCATGGCGTCCTTTCAGATGAGAATGAGAAGTTCTAAACTGGTCACATTTCTTCTGGTGAATGTCTATGGAATTGATTTGCAATGAGATCAGTCACCACATTTACTTCTCGAAAGACATGGAAAATTCATACTATCAAAAAAACTTGTAACAGACATAGAATATCAGAGATAACAATCTCAATATCCCATTGACACTGCTAGATTTGCTTCAAAACATTGACAATTGTCATATTATCACTTTCAATTTCAATGTTCTAATGTCCCATTTTGTTAGCCTTAATAAGTGGATTACCCATAGAAAGAGCTTCTGTTTTCAGGGCAGTTGATTTGCCACTCATTTCTCCGAATATCAGAATAGGTTCACCTTTGTCATTTCGAAAAATAAATCGGTAACTCGAGTCCCTGTTTGATTTTGTCGAACCATCAAGATTGATTTAGTTACCTTTATCCAACAGTTTCTTCAACTTTAGATTCTTCTTTTTTCTCCCATTTGTTTTTTTTGCATACATATTATCTGAATTGGCTAAGCAATCAGTGTTCCATACGTTTGTTCTTTTCCAATTTTAAATCAAATTTTGAGTATAGGTTGCTAGGTTTTTAATGATCCCTTCGTCATCATTATTTGTTGATAATGTACGTTTTCTGGTTTCTATGATACTAAATGCTCCACCAAGTGATTATTAACTCTGTAAATTTTATTCTTGTTCAATTTATTCTCGATCTTATCCAAGATGTCTTTAATCGTTCTATTTCCCAATGTCAAGGTTTGTAAATACCTCCCAATATTAGTATTAATTTTGAAAATTGTTTATTGAGTGTGATTGCATTAGAACAATAAATGTTTTGTGTGTTTGGTTTGATGAGTACAGGAAATGTAGCCCGGAGGGGTATCAATCCCCTTTGCCCTTAGTGTTGATTTGGTGGGGAGTCTATCTTTGGTTGTCATCCATAAGAAATTTTACACTTTTGGGTAACTGTCCAATTTCCAAATCCAAGAAGAGTCATAAGTAGTGTATCATTTGCTTTTAACAATCAGTTCCATTGTAGATTTCGTGGAAAACCATCCATTTTTACTTTGTTCCTAATACACTCGGTCCCTGATATAATTGATTGGGATTGTTATAGATGTGATGATGGATACTAGTCCGGCGGTAGTATTTGT
Organism: Rheum nobile; assembly: GCA_027886185.1. Lineage (NCBI taxonomy): Eukaryota > Viridiplantae > Streptophyta > Magnoliopsida > Caryophyllales > Polygonaceae > Rheum > Rheum nobile. The sequence continues at coordinate 1,651,207 of WOAB01000171.1, forward strand.
GTAGTTTGTACTTGTCCCATTACTTGTTAGTACCCAAGTATTCTTTAACTTTTGTATTGGGATTGATATTTGGTTGTACATTTAAAATATCACATAACAGTGAATTAAGACCCATTTATCTGTCCAAATTTTATTGTTTTTCCATATCCCACTTGCCAGATTAGGCATGTTTTGAGTTATTTATCGTATTTCTATCATTCTAGACCATTGCCAAGAGCAGTTACCAGTTTTTTAATATTCAGAAATAATCTTGACCTAGTAATTATCTGGTTCTACCAAAATTTTCCACATTTTCTTGAATTATAAGGCTTGATTCATGTCCTTTGTCTGTCATAGACCTAGACCTCCCAGATTTGGAGGTTTGCAAATTTTATTTCATCCAATTAGCGGTTCGAAGGATGAATCTTTGTTCCAAAGAATGATCGATTTATTTTATCCAATTCATTATGGGTACTTGTGGGGAGCATAAAGCTTTGCATTAAGAAATTGGGTCTTGAGGCAAGATTTGCTTTCATCGGTGTCCTTATTCTGACCTAAGATAATGAGTTGGCGTTCCACTTAGTCAATTGGTTATTAGATCTTGTGATGGTATCAACAAAGGTGGAAGAATTAACCATGTCATTAATGATAGGACATCCAATATATTTATCTCGGGAGGTTATATTAGTTATTGTTAAAACTCCTTGAATTTAATGTTTTTGAGCCATTACCTTTTTTGTAACTTGGAATGTTGATTTATGAAAATTCGCCTTTTGTCATGAGATATTGCAATAATCAACCACAATTTGTTTACTTTTCCTTACAGTTTTGTTGATTCTCTTTTTAAAATATCATGATGTCATCAACAAAGGTGAAAAAAAGAATTATAGTTCCATTTGTAGCAAGTTGAAAACCCAAGGGTTTTCGTTGTCGGTCTGCGGCTTGTCGTAATTTATTGGCTAGAATTCTAGAACCCATACTTAACAAGAAAGGTGACAATGGGTCTCCTTGTGCGAAGTCCTCTTTCAGGTTTAAAGATCTTCATTGGTTCATTATTGACAAGGACAAAGAAAGAGAATGTTGTAATACATTCCTTGATCCAGTTGATAAATGTTGTGCTAAATCCAAATGTATGGAGTATGTCTAGAATGAATTTTCATTTGATTCAGTCATACGTTTTTCCATATCCAACTCAAGAGCGATATATCCCTCAATACCTTTACGAGATTTAAAGGAATAAACTATTTCACGGGCAATGAGGATGTTGTCTGGTATTGCTCTATTAGGTGCAAAGGCACCTTGGAGAGGATGAAAAAAACTTACCCTAAAAAATTAACGACTGAGGCTAACTTTGGTCACGAATTTCAACCTCGAATAACATTTTTGAGGTTACTTACCCTCGAATCAAATTCGAGGTTAAAATCGACGGCCGTACCCTCGAATTCGGTGGAGGCCAATATCGTTGTTACTTGGCCGCCAATATAACCTCGATTTGTTTTCGATGCTATACTAAGGGCTAGGATTTCGTTGCTAAATGGGATGGTATTTACCCCCAACTATTTTGGAGGGTATGTTCGAGGGTATTGTCTTTCTTAATTTCTTTGCTATATTGTTACGCAGTTCTCAAGCAATTTCATATTCTTGCCCATGAATTCAAATTAAAATACATGTGATAAAATATAAAATGATGCCTTGCACTTGCTTTTACATGCCCTATATATAACAAAACACACACTTTATATATAACAAAGTGGAACAACCACATAAATATCTCAAATACATAATATAAAGATGTTCATAAGAGTATTCTATAGACATACAACACGACATAATAATAGTTAAAAAGAATATATGTCGTCATTTGCAAGACAATTGTAATAAAAAAGATAGATGTTTCTTACAAGGTTAGCCAAGAAGAAGTATAGAGTCTAAAGCATAGTTATAGTACTAATTAGAGGAGTTGATGTTTGGAACGGGGTTGCCTTGAAGTTTAAGAAGTTTTTGAAGCATGATGGATTGGAATTGCAACTATTGTTGTTGTTGTTGTTGTTTTTGTTGTTCTACGAGGTCAAGTAATGTTGTTTGAAGTTCTTGAATCTCCTCTTTGATGGAAAGAACTTGAGCCTCTTGATATGCTTGTGAGAATTGAGGTTCACTAACGGAGGTGGCAAATGCTCTGGTGTGTATGAGGGATGTACCTTGTTCTCCTAATGTGAATATTCTCTCATTCATAGGTTCATCACATGCTCGAACCCATAATTCTTGCTCAGCTAAGCCAGTAATAGCCTCTCCAGAATCAACACCTTGAGTGGCAACTAAATATATTCAGTCAATAACTTAAAATAACTATACAAAGATAGGAGAGTAAACAAATTCAATATTGCTTGATTTGCTTAAAAAAATCATACATTCAGTAAAACTATACAAGTGATGTAAAGATGTGAAGTCATGCAAGTTCTTTATTTGCTTTATGGCAAATGGATAAATTATTAATGCATTTATCATAATATTTAGTATTGCTTTATAACAGTACAAAAAATGAATAAATGCAATGTTTAGCATTCTAAACTACTAAAATACTTGACAATTAAGATGGTACTAACCATAATTGCAACTGGTTTTGGCCCAGTCCATGTCCTATCTTTCTTTTGCCAACACCTTCGCACCACGTCCGAAATTGTGGTCTTGTTACAAGATTTTTTCTCTTATGGACATAAACACATTCAGTTATATATAGAGCTTGAATATACAAGCCACAAAAAGATTCAAAACTACATAAACCTACATATGAATGGCCATATCAATCATAATTATCAAATTACATACCAGGAAAAAAAACTCAACACTAAAAATAGTGCTGCAGAAAAAAAACAGATAATATTGTTGCAGAAAGAAACTACATGGCCAAACCAATCATTATTATAATACATACCATAAAAAAATCATACTTGTCAAAACTACATGGCCATATCAGTCATTATTATAATACACATATAATATTTGAACGGCCATATGAGATTATACACACTAAAAATAGTGATGCGAAAAGAAACATAAAAGAAAAAAACTCAGCTAAAAATAGTCCGCTAGGACGACCCGGATGATTAAAGATAGAAATTTGAGGATAATTAGCATTGAGTCCTTCAACCTCATTCCTTGCAAGCTTTTTTCTCTTACACGAGTCTACAAAACTAGGATAATGCTTCGTGAAATTTGTGGTCTCTTCCAATAAATATGCCTCAACTATGGATGCCTTTACGCATTTTGGGTTACTCAATTCCTGCTTCAAACTAAACAACAATCTTTCAAAAGGATACATCCTCCAGTATTGCACATGACCTGCCAATCTTGCTTGATAGGGTAGGTGCACAATGAGTTGCTCCATGCAATAAAAAAATATGGTGGAAAGATCCTCTCCAACTGACACAATATGAGGGGTACATCACGTTCCAACTCATGGAGACGTTGTTCATCCAGTGTGGACGAGCCTATACATTGGAAAAATAAACTCAACTCTGTTAATGGACCCTAAACTCCAACTGGCAGAAGCTCTTTGAAGGCAATTGGTAAAAGTCTTTGCATGAACACATGACAATCATGACTTTTCATACTGACTAACTTGCCCTCATTTATATGCACACAACGTCCAATATTAGAGACATATCCATCTGGGAACCTCAATCACTATAACTAATTAAACAACACCATCATTTTCTCTTTACTTATGGTGTACACTGCTTTTGGTTTTGGACCACGGTGATTGTCTTCCACTTCAAGCTTTCGTCTTTTGCAATATAACCGAATGTCCTTTCTTGCACTCAAATTGTTCTTTGTCTTTCCCTTGGCATCCATTGTTGTTTTAACACATTTTCAAAGACATTTTTCTCGATATGCATGACATCAAGGTTATGATGAAGAAGAAGATATTTCCAATATAGGAGACTCTATAATATACTCTGCTTAGTGAACTTAAGCCATAACCTTGTGGTTTATGCATAGGTGATTCCATGGCGGTCGGCATATGTCGAACACGCTCCCATATTTCATGGCCAGACAAATATAAAGGAGGTGCATCATGATCATCCCGCCGATAGTAAAAGTTTTTCTTATCCCTCCTAAATGTATTATCCATTGGCAACATGTACCTGTGACAATCAAACCAAGAAGGATTTTGTCCATGCTCTAATCTGAAAGATTTGGTATTCTCCATGCAATAAGGACATGAAATTGTACCAGTAGTGCTCCACCTAAATACCATCCCATATGTTGGAAAGTCATTCATCGTCCACAATAAAGTTGCACGCATCATAAAGTTTTCCTTTGCAAGGGCGTCATATTTCAGGACACCCTCAACGATGAAGGATTTGGCAACGAGGATGGCCACCTACAACCAAGAGAATGATGGAGTTGTGGTTCGGAAATTGCAGAATTAAATATGCTCTTCTACTGCCAAGATGATGTACCAATGAGAAATTTTGGTGAGAAATAATGTATGTACTAGGATACTTTGATATTATATATTTTTTTTTGGTTCAAATGGAATTCATTATCCAACAGCTCAACATTATTTTGGTTAAGATTTCCAATTTCAAGTGAAGGCAGTTCAAGAAAGTTCTTGAAGGCTCAAATGTTTTGTTCTCTAAATATTATTTTATTTCTACCGGTTTCATTAGAATATATGAAAAGTTCCATGTGTGAGAAGGTAGAAAAAAGGGGAGATCGAGCTCCTCCTTAGAGGGTCCCTCGGATGGCAGGTCGAAGGCTCAAAACCTTCTCCGTCAAACATGGTGTCGGCAATTGCAAGCCTAGGAAGTTCCAAAGTGCAGCGACTACGTTGATCTCGAGTGCTCAGACCAAGGAGAAGGCTAAAAAGGGGAGGAGATATTGTGATGCGATCCGAAGTCCTTGGATCGTCCTTGATGTCGGATCGTGGTCGAAGGAGTCTCGTTCCGTCTCTTCTTGTAACCGGATAAATGATGGCCTTCAAGAATGGAGGCCAACGACGAGAAAGAGAAGAGATTAGAAGTATATGTGACGCTCGAACCCAAAGAAGGAGGGTAAACACTCTAGTTAACAATTTGGATTAAACTTGAACGTGATTACAAATGAAGCCAAAGTTGGCTTCATATAGAGATAGGGCATCTCAGATGGGCCGAGACGCTTATTAGGCTAGTCCACTTAACATAAGTGGAGCACACACCCGAAATAGTAAATACGCTTATTGGACTAGCCCACTTAACATAAGTGGAGCACACGTCCGAAATAGTAAGTACTAAACTTGGCAAAACAAATATAGTAATGTCTAATAATAGAAAGCATCTCTAAATAACATAAATACTATAAGTAGAAAGGCGTTTGGAGGCCAAGGGGGCCGCCACGGGCACGGCCTTACAGGACGCATAGTAGACCCGTTGTTGGACGGGTAGGATCACATCATACTGGCAATTGAGATAGCAGGGAGGGGATTCGACGAAGAGAAATGCCAGGAAGTTGGGCCATCTCACCCAGTTTGGCCAAAGATCCATCGTCGGCGCCACATGAACTCGTCTCCGGCGAGTGCGACACCTCCGATAGTTTTGGCCTGCAGAGAAGTTGCTCCTTTGGCTTCGTGGAACTCGCGGGAGACCTCTACAGAGAAGGAAGACAGAAAAGTGGAGCAAAAAAAGGAGGAGAACTCATCAAACGAATTGCTAGGCCAAAGTTTAGAGATCTTAAGACAACAAAGTGAGAGGTGATTCAAATCTGCTCCTAGTTTTATTCCAGCTTGCTTTCTATTTAATTGAGTAATGACGGGATGCCTTTTATGATTGTGCTTGATGAGATCCCAAATCGCCCATCTTATATTACACATGCCTTGCTTCCTTTGCTTCTTTGAGATAGTAGGTTGATGTTTCGTGCGTTATTTTACTTCGATCTCTTGTAGATGATGATAGTTAGGGAGTAATTGTTTCTATTTTGTGAAAGTTATGCCTTTTCTAAGATGGGTTAGTCGGTTTTGAATCTGGTTTTTTAATTTGATGAAGTGAGCAATTGGTGATTTCTTGGGCCGAGTGAGGTTCCTTCTTGGGTCATATTCTATGCAATTTTAATTAAAATTTCCTCTCATTCTCGCGAACGAAGCTTTTCTAAACTTCCATGTTACCCTCAGATCTCGATCTTTCTCTCAATATTCTCTTCATAATGTGTTAATTCAGTAGTTTCGTGATCTCAATGAGTCTACCTCTTTTCGTTGAACCTTAGCACTTTGGTCATTAATTTATTGCACAAAATGTTTAGGATATGTCTCATTGAGATTTTCTGAATTATTTGCATGAAATGATAGCTTAGGACTATTTTACGTGAAGATAGATAATGCCTTGTCTACAAGTTTGTTGAAATGGATCAAATGATCCTTCACTCATGCAACCTTAAACCCATAACGAGAAAATTGGTTGGTTGATGAATGTGGTACTTGTAAGCTTAGTAGAAGTGTCTTTGGTGGAAGGCTCAACGTTAAAAAGTCCGATACTTGACTAATGAAATATAGGGTGAGTATACTTGTTCAAGATAATTTGATGGGTAAGAAAATCTCTCAATCTTAGCTTTTTTCTATATATGCTTCCCGTATGGAAAACTGACTTGATCGTCGGAGTTACAAGCACGGGGAAGCCCTCGGGTCTTTTTCAGGTTTAAAGCACACTAGAGGGGAGGCATTCTGGCAACGGCGAGAGCCAATTGACATGGGGACTTTTATGGAATCAACAAAGAATAAAATCGGGATTAGTGGCGTGTTCGACACTAATTAATTCTCATAGTTGAACTGGAATTCAACACTGGCGCCATCCGTGGGGACCTCCTCACACAACTAGGAAGGCTCATGTCATGCCGAGAAATGCCCACTCTACAGAGATAATCCAGCAACAATCTCGATCAAAAGCAAGGAACAAAGGACCAAACCTTCCCTTCGCTCCACTCGGGCTTCGTGAAGCCTTCACTACGCTCCACCTCTGTTTCGTGTGGACTTCACGAAGCTTCACAACGGCTAGGGCTCGTACGCCCTTCAAGCCAACGTACTCTACGACATCACACTCCTTCTGTACCCATGCTTACACCTTTTTCAAGTAAGTAAGTAGAAAAGCAATATGAGAAAGCAATAAGAGAAAGCAATACGAGAAAGCAATACGAGAAAAGCAATACGAGAAATCAATATGAGAAAGCAATACGAGAAAAGCAATACGAGAAAGTAATACGAGAAAAGCAATACGAGATAAGCAATACAAGGAAAGCAAGTAAAAGGGAAATATGAGACAGAAAGGAAACAGGCAATACACTTGAAAGCAATTTGAACAACAACACGAGAAAACTAGTGAAGTTGCCTTCCCGGCCTTCGCGAAGAACTCATGGCCTTCACAAAGGCCTCCATTTGCTCCATGGCTTTCACAAAGGCCTCCCTTCGCTCATGGCTTCCCAACCATACACCCTCCACGGACTTAGAGAAAAGAAAGTGTAAAGGCAATACGAGAAAGCAAGTATAAAGACAATGCAAGAAAGCAAGTGACAAAAGCAACATGAAAAAGCAAGTAAAAAAGTAATACGGGGAAGCAAGTAAAAAGATAGATCTAAAAAAAGCAAGTTGAGTAACACGAGCAAACCAGTGAAATTACTCTCGCTCCTACGCCCTCTACGAGATCACTCTTCCCTACGCATGGGGGCTTCCCTACGCACAAGGGCATACGCCCTTCACAAGTTTTTTCCTATGTCCTACATATAGGAGCTTCTCTACACAAACCCTTATATCCCTTAATGACTTATGCTTCCATCCACCTCAGCTACAACCTTAACGAGAAAATGATAAAGCAAAGTTAAAAGACGAACTACTTGTGTAAGAAGGCAAAACGATGGGGCATGCCCCTAAGAAATCCTTTCATGGATTACGCAACAAACACTGGGCTCTGCCCCTAAGAAATCCTTTCGTGATTTACACAATAAACATCAAGGCTAAACCCTATTAGGAAAACCTTGTATTCGAAGTAATAAACATTGGAGCTCTAACCCCATGAAGAAGTTTGAGACTCCACCTCCATAAAGGACCCCAAACGTTGCATGACAAGATCACCAATGGAGACCAATGTCAACGTATGCCCGGTCCTTTAAAAAGAGTTGTCAATAGAATTTCTGTAAACGCAAACAAACAACTTCTCATTAGAAAACCAAGTCAAAGCAAATGAAAAAATAACTAGAAGAAAGCGCTTTACCAAGTTCCGTCCTGACATGGTCTAGGCCGAAACATGGGGGGCTATGTGAGAGCCCAATTTAGTTGGCTCAAGCCCATTAAGAAAGAAAAGGCCTAAGGCCCATGTGGAAGGTAGAAAAAAGGGGAGATCGAGCTCCTCCTGGGAGGGTCTCTCGGATGGCATGTCGAGGGCCGCAATTTGTAGGGCTAAGGAGATGCCCCCCTGATCTCAACCCCTAAACTCTCCAAAACATTCTCCATCAAACATGGCGTCGGAAATTGCAAGCCTAGGAAGTTCCAGAGTGCAGTGGCTACGCCAATCTCGAGTGCTCAGACCAAGAAGAAGGCTAAAAGGGGGAGGAGGTACTGGCAATTGAGATAGTAGAGAGAGGATTTGACGAAGATAAATGCCAGAAAGATGGGCCATCTCACCCAGTTTGGCCAAAGATCCATCGCCGGCGCCACATGAACTCGTCTCCGGTGAGTGTGGCACCTCCGATAGTTTTGGCTTGCGGAGAATCTATTCCTTTGGCTTTGCGGAACTCACAGGGAGACCTCTTGATAAGCACTACTTTGTAGGGCTTAAGTAAGAGTCATTAGAGGTTTTATTGGTGCCATTCGGGTAGATTTAGACACATTCATGTGTATGGCGTTTGGGGGCGAAGTTGGTGTATTTTGAGGTGTTTGAGCGGTTTTGGATATCATATGAGACACTGAGTAAGAAACCACATGAGAAGACGAGGAAAGGGAGTGCAATGAAGAGTAGAAGAACAATGTGCTGAATTCAATTGGTTCGTTCTCTCTGCTCCGATGTCCAAATGGAGTGATTCCAATTCTAGGAGTTATCTTTTGAAGTCTACTGCAAGTTCTCAAAATATGAGCGCGATCCGAGTTGGGAATCAAAAGTTATGGCGTTTTTACGTAAGTGTCGCAGAAGCTGAACCGAAGAACGGCGACCGCCGTACAAAGACGGCGACCGCCGTAATTACGGCGCCCGCCGTGAACCTTACGGCGCCCGCCACAATTGGCTTTCCACCGACCTTGGCTACGAAGTGATTACGGCGCCTGCCGTGGGAGATGCGGCGACCGCCGCCGATGTCTGAAGTCCGTCGCGCCGTTTCTTTATTTGCATTATTTTATTACTTTTTTATTATTTCGTTTTAGGTTAACTTAGCTTTATTTTCCTTTAGTATTTAAGGGTTGAGAAAAGGCTTGTTTTCCAATCTTCGTTTTTCTCTTGAACCCTAATTCCCTTTTCTACGTTATGAAGAACTAAGTCTCCCTGGCTTAGTCAGACGCTGAAGCTTTCGTTTGGATTAAGTTGTGAGATTCTTGTTCTTAATCTATTGCATGGTTTTTATCTTTCTCTTGCTTAAGTTGTTTATGATTGATATTGATAATCTCTATTTGGACGCAACTAGGGTTTATTGTTATTGATCTATTGCTAGATTTAGATTGTTACTGGTTGAGCATATCTATTTCAGAGTAGCAACTGCATCGTATTAGTAACTGGTTGTGCTAGTCTTATGCAGAAGAGAATTGATTTACATTCTAGGATAAAAGCTGGTTGTTTTATGCTAGAATTGTATCCAACTATATTCCTATCCGTAAGGCTGCTGTTAAACTGAATCTTGATAGTTTCAGGGTTGTTTAATTAGTTAGTGCTAATAGTATCTGGTTGTGCTATTAGTTATATCTGAAAAAGAATTGGAATCACCATTGCATGAGATTTTGAATGAGTATCTATGATCAACTTGTCATACGAATAGTGGATGTTGTTTGACTAAGTGCCTTTCCCATTACTGATTTCATCATATTTCACTTTGTTTACTTTTGCATGCTTAGATTACTTAAACTCACAAAACCCCCCTTTGGTTACTTTGGTTTGACGCATAACTTGCATATTAAGATAGATTCGTCTCCCTGTGGATTTGACCCGTACTTACCTAGGACTAGGGTTTAAGGTTTGTTTGGATATTTTGCATAGCAGTTTTTACACGATAAAAACCTGTTATCAAATTGGCGTCGTTGCCGGGGAGGCAATAATCTATTTTGTGTGCGATTTGTGTGTCAACTATTGTGTGGACCTATCTTATGGTCCACACCCGTGTTACTAATAATCTACCTCTAGTTTTTGATCCAAAAATCGAAAGAACTTTTCTTCAGTCTCGCAGGGCTGCGAATTTACTACTTCAGGAAGCTGAAAGAATGGCTGATCAACGTGTCACTCTGGAGTCCTTGACAGCTCCTAACTTGGAGCAACCCACTCGTGCTGTGCAATTCCCTGCTCTGGGTGAAGGGGTTAAATTTGAGCTCAAGACAGGAGTAGTCCATTTACTCTCGAAATTCAGTGGAACCCCGCTTGAGGATCCTATTCAGCATCTGGATGAGTTCCTTGAGGTCTGCACCAGTATGCGACCATCTGAGATTACTGAAGATCAGATGAGGTTGAGGGTATTTTCCTTTTCTCTGAAGGGCTCAGCGAAGGACTGGTATCATTCGTTACCCCCAGGAAGCATCACTACTTGGGTGAACTTGAAGAAAGTATTCCTTGACAAGTATTTCCCAGCTATCAAGTCCAATCAGCTTAAGAAGAAGATCTGCAACATTGAGCAACTGTCTAATGAGTCTCTCTATGAATATTATGAGTGCTTCAAGAAACTGGTGAAGAGTTGTCCCTACCATGGTTACGAAAAGCATGATCTGATTTTGTATCTGCATGGAGGACTCCGTGAAGATGACCGTCGGATGGTAAACTCTTCATGTGGTGGAAATATTCTGAAGAGGACTTATGAAGAGGCCTTGGAGATATTTGCTACACTGGCTGATGACTCTAGACAATACAGTGGGAGAGGCTCCCAAAGCCTGGTAGTTGCAAGCTCTCAAGCCAAGATTGATCAAGCAGATTTTGATGTGCTGCGAGAGGAGGTGAGGCGTCTGAAGCTGAAAGGTATGCCTCAGCAGGCTAAGGCCTGTGAGATTTGTCATGACGACTCGCATCCTACTGACTCGTGTCCTACGTTGCAAGAGGAAGCGAATGCAGTCGGAGGATATCAACAGAGGCCCAGGCATGATCCCTACTCTAGTACATACAATCCTGGCTAGAGGGATCATCCTAACTTCAGATGGAGAGACCCAGAGCAAAACCAACAGCAGGGTAACCCTCCACAACCTAGGCCATCCTATGTGCCAAGACCTCAAGGGCAGAGCTCGAACCCTTCGCAGTCTGTGGATGATATGATGAAAATGCTGATGCAAAGCAACATGAGTCTTAATGAGAATGTTGCTAAGCTGACCAAGAGCCACATGCAGTTCCAGGAAAGTACGCAAGCTAGCATTCAAAGTACGCAAGCAAGCATTCAGAACCTGGAAATACAATTTGGTCAAATCTCTCAAGTGGTGAATAAACTGGACGCCAAGGACTCTGGTAAACTCCCATCTCAAACTGAGGTGAACCCGAACATTCGAAATGTCAGTGCTGTGACTTTGAGAAGTGGGAAGAAGCTTGAGGAAGATAAGTCTGAGGGCAATGAGGAAGAAAGTGCAGATTTGGAGCAGAACGGCGACCACCGTGAAAGCGGCGACCGCCGCGAGACACACGGCGACCGCCGTAAAATGGAAGCTGCTCTCGACCTGGAGGAAAAAAATCACGGCGACCGCCGCAACAATTACGGCGACCGCCGTGACGGTGAACATTTTCTCGGAAATCCGAAAGACATTCACGGCGATCGCCGCGAAACTTACGGCGACCGCCGCAAATCTGATATAGCTCTCGACCTGTCTGAGGAAAATCACGGCGATCGCCGTACTAATTGCGGCGCCCGCCGCCCCTCTATCGTCGAAGCTGATGCTGAGAAAGAGTATGTGCCTCCAATTTTTCCTGTTTGGAAGCCCGTTGCACCATTCCCATCTGCATTGAAGCGTACCAAGCCACTTGCGCAGGACAAGGACATGTTTGAGATGTTCAGAAACGTTGAGGTCAACATGCCTCTCCTAAATTTGATCAAGTCTGTCCCTCGTTATGCCAAGTTCTTGAAGCAGATGTGCACCACAAAGAGGAATCAAGATCGGAACAGCAAGAAGAAGGTCAAGGTAAACGAGCATGTATCGGCGATTTTTCAGAAGCGCTTACCAAAGAAATGTGGCGACCCAGGTATGTTCACCATCCCAGTCACTATTGGAGGTACCAAGTTTCCCAAAGCTATGTTAGATTTGGGTGCTTCCATTAATGTTTTACCTTCATCTCTTTGTGATTCCCTACATTTAGGACCCATGCATGCTACTAATATTTCCATTCAGTTAGCTGATAGATCTTGCGTGCGCCCTTTAGGAATTATGGAGGATGTTTTGGTTAGGGTTGGTGATCTTACTTTTCCTGCTGACTTTTATGTGCTCAAAATGGATCATGATATGCATGCATCCCCTATTCTGTTAGGGAGACCCTTCTTGAAAACTGCAAACACCAAAATCAACGTGAGTACTGGTTCCTTGACTATGGAATTTGATGGCCAAACCATTAATTATAATATCTATGAAGCCAGAAAATGTCCTTCTAATGATCTTTCTTTGTGTGCAATTGATACCCTTGAGCCTGTGGTGAAAGATGTTTTTGATGAGGACCACCTAGATGCCCCACCACTTATTGTTGATTCTAGCTTGGATATTGCTATATCTACTGACTTGCAGGAAGGTGTTACTGAGTGGGACGCTTGCTATAAGCTCGCTCCGGAGCTACCAGGTAAATCACCTTTGCTGCTAACTCCGAGCGAGAAGCTCGCTCCCTCTTTGGTGCAGGTCCCTAAAGTTAAGGTTAAACACCCCCCGGATCGATCTAAGCATGGGGTAGACGCGACCAAGAAGGTCAAGATGGAGAAGCCAAGGAAGAAGAAGCATGGTCTAAGGTTCAAACCTTTCCATGACTGGTTCAGAAAGGAGGTATGGATTAAGAAGGTTCCCAAGGAACCCGACGATATGGATTGAGGTTGTTCGAGTAGTATGTCGAGCCACGACATTAACTAAGGCGCTGTTCGGGAGGCAACCCGATGTTAGATAGTCTATTTTCTTTCCCTTAGTCTTTATTCAGTTGTTTTCCTTTTAGTTTTTCCTTTCTGTGTCGAACTAACCTGCAGGAAGCGCGAAAAAATGAAAATGGTGTTCACGGCGCCCGCTGCGAAGTTCACGGCGCCCGCCGTAAATGCCCCGCCAAGCAAGTTGGCTACGACCTAAAAATGGCGACCGCCGTTTAATTACGGCGACCGCCGCACCCTTCATGGCGACCAGGTAAAAAAAAAAAATCGAAAAAAATAGGCCCCGAAAAAACCTTAAACGGGGAGCAAAAGACGAAAATAAGATACCCCGAAAAGACCTTAAACGGGGAGAAAAAGTCAAAAAAAAAAAAAGTTTTACCATGCTGTCCAGATTTCCCCGGAGAGGTGCGCATCATGTTGCTAACGGAGGAATACATTCACCCTACATTTACTTGGCTACGATGATGGCCCCGCAGTCGACAGCTGGAGAGGAAGAATACTAGGGCCCAACCACGATGACATCTCGGTCCATTTTTGAAGGCCATGCAACCCCGAATTCTTTGATTTCCACTACTCACCAAGTGGTCCCCTTATGGTTGCACGGTAGGAGCAGATTATGAGTGCTGACGACGCACGCTCAACACCCGGATATGAACTTTTATGACTACACCGCCAGCAACAAGGAAGTGTCCAAGCCAACTCGGCAACGTTGTGAGTTATTTTTTGCTTTTCCCTGTGCTTTATTCTTTTGTCTTTCATTACATTGAGGACAATGCAATGTTTAAGCATGGGGTGGGGTTTTATACTTGCTACGCTGCTGAGGAGAAAAATGAAAAGAGCCAAAAAAATTTGAAAAAAGGCTATCATTGAAATCCTGGGATACGTCGAAAACCCGAAAGGGCGGCCTAGGTAATAAGCAGGTGGCTTGGACCGGCATTAGGCTGGGGTAATAAGAGGTCAAGAGTGACGTGAGCTTATGTGAGTACATCTATTGGAAAATGAAATGAGTGGCTTGGTGAAAACCCGAAAGGGCGCCTTGGCAAAACGAGTGAAAAAGAAGACGAGTGATTTTAGGATTTCTCAGTATTCTTGGCGAGGCGTCATAAGAAGAGGAGTCAAAGAAGGATTGTCGGGTAGGTCACTCTGGGAGACATAAGGAGCAATAGATGGAGGCTAGGATTAGAGGTTACTCACGTTTTTGGATGTCCGGGTTAGCTTGGGGGAAGTACTCTGCTTGCCCTTAAGCTTGTTGAGTTGTGGATGTGTTGTGAATGAGATTGGTGCCAGGAGCTTGGCATGGGTTATGTGACTCTTAGTTGGAGGATATGCTTCCTGAGACCTTGGATGCTACGTTGGAGGAGTAGGCTCTTTATTAGTTTACTCGAGGACGAGCAAAGGTCTAAGCATGGGGTGGTTTGATAAGCACTACTTTGTAGGGCTTAAGTAAGAGTCATTAGAGGTTTTATTGGTGCCATTCGGGTAGATTTAGACACATTCATGTGTATGGCGTTTGGGGGCGAAGTTGGTGTATTTGGAGGTGTTTGAGCGGTTTTGGATATCATATGAGACACCGAGGAAGAAACCACATGAGAAGACGAGGAAAGGGAGTGCAATGAAGAGTAGAAGAACAATGTGCTGAATTCAATTGGTTCGTAATCTCTCCTCCGATGTCCAAATGGAGTGATTCTAATTCGAGGAGTTAGCTTTTGAAGTCTACTGCAAGTCCTCAAAATATGAGCGCGATCCGAGTTGGGAATCAAAAGTTATGGCGTTTTTACGGAAGTGTCGCAGGAGCTGAACCGAAGAACGGCGACCGCCGTAATTACGGCGCCCGCCGTGAACCTTACGGCGTCCGCCGCAATTGGCTTTCCACCGACCTTGGCTACAAAGTGATTACGGCGCCCGCCGTGGGAGATGCGGCGACCGTCGCCGATGTCTGAAGTCCGCCGCGCCGTTTCTTTATTTGCATTATTTTATTACTTTTTTATTATTTCGTTTTAGGTTAACTTAGCTTTATTTTCCTTTAGTATTTAAGGGTTGAGAAAAGGCTTGTTTGCCAATCTTCGTTTTTCTCTTGAACCCTAATTCCCTTTTCTACGTTATGAAGAACTAAGTCTCCCTGGCTTAGTCAGACGCTGAAGCTTTCGTTTGGATTAAGTTGTGAGATTCTTGTTCTTAATCTATTGCATGGTTTTTATATTTCTCTTGCTTAAGTTGTTTATGATTGATACTGATAATCTCTATTTGGACGCAACTAGGGTTTATTGTTATTGATCTATTGCTAGATTTAGATTGTTACTGGTTGAGCATATCTATTTCAGAGTAACAACTGCATCGTATTAGTAACTGGTTGTGCTAGTCTTATGCAGAAGAGAATTGATTTACATTCTAGGATAAAAGCTGGTTGTTTTATGCTAGATTTGTATCCAACTATATTCCTATCCGTAAGGCTGTTGTTAAACTGAATCTTGATAGTTTCAGGGTTGTTTAATTAGTTAGTGCTAATAGTATATGGTTGTGCTATTAGTTATATCTGAAAAGGAATTGGAATCATCATTGCATGAGATTTTAAATGAGTATCTATGATCAACTTGTCATACGAATAATGGATGTTGTTTGACTAAGTGCCTTTCCCATTACTGATTTCATCATATTTCACTTTGTTTACTTTTGCATGCTTAGATTACTTAAACTCACAAAACCCCATTTGGTTACTTTGGTTTGACGTATAACTTGCATATTAAGATAGATCCGTCTCCCTGTGGATTTAACCTGTACTTACCTAGGACTACGGTTTAAGGTTTATTTGGATATTTTGCATAGCAGTTTTTACACGACAAAAACCTGTTATCACCTCTACAAAAAGCGAAGACAAAAAAGGGGAGCGAAAAAAGGAGGAGAACTCATCAAACGAATGTTAGGCAAAAGTTTAGAGATCTTAAGACAATAAAGTGTGAGGTGATTCAAACCTGCTCCTAATTTTATTCCAGCTTGCTTTCTATTTAATTGAGTAATGATGGGATGCCTTTTATGATTGTGCTTGATGAGATCCCAAATCGCCCATCTTATATTACGCATGCCTTGCTTCCTTTGCTTCTTTGAGATAGTGGGTTGATGTTTCGTGCATTATTTTACTTAGATCTCTTGTAGATGATGATAGCTAGGAAGTAATTGTTGCTATTTTGTGAAAGTTATGTTGTTTCTATGATGGGTTAGTCAGTTTTAAATCTGGCTTCTTAATTTGACAAAGTGAGCAATTGGTGATTTCCTAGGCCGAGCGAGGTTTCTTCTAGGGTCATATTCTATGCAATTTTAATTAAAAGTTCCTCTCATTCTCCTGAACGAAGCTTTTCTAGACTTCCATGTTACCCTCAGATCTCTAGCTTTATCTCAATATTCTCTTCATAATGTGCTAGTTCGATAGTTTCGTGATCTCAATGAGTCTACCTCTTTCCGTTGAACTTGAGCAATTTGGTCATTTATTGCATAAAATGTTTAGGATATGTCTCATTGAGGTTTTCTGAATTGTTGGCATGAAATGTTGGCTTAAAACTTTTTTTTTGTGAAGATAGATAATGCCTTGTCTACAAGTTTGTTGAAATGGATCAAATGATCCTTCACTCATGCAACCTTAAACCCATAATGAGAAAATTGGTTGGTTGATGAATGTGGTACTTGTAAGATTAGTAGATGTGTCTTTGGTGGAAGGCTCACCGTTAAAAGGTCCAATACTTGACTAATGAAATAAAGGGTGAGTATACTTGTTCAAGGTAATTTGATGGGTTAGAAAATCTCTCAATCTTATTTTTTTTCTATATATGTTTCTCGTATGGAAAACTGACTTGATCATCGAAGTTGCAAGTCCGGGGAAACCCTCGAGTCTTTTTCAAGTTTAAAGCACACTAGAGGGGAGGCATTCTGGTAATGGCGAGAGCCAATTGACATAGTAACTTTTATGGAATCAAGAAAAAAGAAAACTGAGATTAGTGGCGTGTTGGGCACTTATTAATTTTCATAGTTGAACCGGAATTCAACACCATATATATTTACTTTCATGTTTAGATTTGTTAATTTATTATAAACTGCTAGATAGATTTTCATTATCTTTATTTTCTTAAGTGGAGTAATTTATATAATAAAAAACTACTAAAATTGTGTAAAAATACTTTGTGGATAGCGTTGACATTCCTTATCATCATAAATTCATAAAAACCATAAATTCTTGAAGTTCTTTTCTATATTGGATTGGATTAGCTTTGTAAACAATTAATTATTAAGAAAAACTCACACTTATTAAGAAAAACTAACATTTATGACTTTTATTTTCCTAATTGATAAAGTTGGCATTAAGATCATGACTAGAGCTCTATAAAACACGGAGTATAAAAAAATATGGGGTTCATATTCTCACCTTTTTATTTTTGTTATACACACCCATGTATTGGTGCCCATTGGGGATGGGTAGTTTAAAATTCTTCCGCTGCCCATTGGGGATGGGTATCTCTATACACTTATTATATATTTTATTTTTCATATATATGATATTATATTTATATTTTTTATATGTGTACGTAATTTATTATGTACTTAAAAATTACTTAATTAATTAAACTAATTTTAATATATACTTAGAATTATTTAACTAAATATAAAAAATTTAATATGTACTTAATACTAATTAATTGAATGTAAATAATTTTAATATGTATTTATTTAATTTAAGCATGTACCAACTAAAATTGAGATGTAATATATTGACTGAACAACATGATATTTTTAGACTACTTAACTAATTTTAGTATATGCTTAAAAGTTACTTAATAAAATTTAACTAATTATAGTATGTCCTTAAAGCTACTTAACTTAATTTAACTAATTTTAGTATTACTTAATAATTATTAACTAAACTTAAATAATTTTAGCAATACTTATTTAACTTAACTAATTTTAGCAATACTTATTTAATTTAACTTATTTTATTATGTACTTAATAATATTTAACTAAACTTAAATAATTTTAGCAATACTTATTTAATTTAACTAATTTTTTCGTTGCTACCAGTGCCCATTGGGCATGAGTACTCATTTAACTCTTACTAGTGCCCATTGGGAATTGGTAGTGTTTTGGATTAAAAAAAAATCTTAAAAACAGAGGATAATTTTGTCTATTCATCAAATGGGTATATATAGCAAATTTTAAAGGGTGAGAATAAGAACCCCGAAAAATATACTGTGGGGGGGGGGGGGGGGGGGGGGGGGGGGGGGGGGGGGGGGGGGGGGGGGGGGGGGGGGGGGGGGGGGGGGGGGGGGGGGGGGGGGGGGGGGGGGGGGGGGGGGGGGGGGGGGGGGGGGGGGGGGGGGGGGGGGGGGGGGGGGGGGGGGGGG